>JAOEGL010000013.1:15161712-15704212 GCA_034509955.1 Urosaurus nigricauda
CCCTGACAGATAGCCATCCAGCCTCTAAGGAAGGAGATGCCACTACACTCCAAGAGAGAGTGTTCCACTGTTGAACAGCCCTTACTGTCAAGAAGTTCCTCCTAATGTTGAGGTGGAATCTCTTTTCCTGTAGCTTGCATTCATTGTTCCTGGTCCTGTTCTCTGGAGCAGCAGAAAACAAGCTTGATCCCTCCTCAATATGACATCCCTTCAAATATTTAAACAGGGCTATCATGTCACCTCTTAACTTTCTCTTCTCCAGGCTAAACATCCCCAGTTCCCTAAGTTGTTCCTCATAGGGCATGGTTTCCAGACCCTTCACCATCTTAGTTGCCCTCCTTTGGACCTGCTCCAGTTTCTCCACATCTTTTTTGAATTGAGGTGCCCAGAACTGGACACAGTATTCCAGGTGGGGCCTGACCAAAGCAGAATAGAGTGGCACTATTACTTCCCTTGATCTAGACATTATACTTTTACTGATGCGGCCTAAAATTACAGTGGCCTTTTTAGATGCCAAATTGCACTCTTGCAATCATGGTTGTCAGCGGCAATCATGGTTGTTAATACCTTCCTGTAGCTGGCTGTTGTGTGCATATTCACACAGAATGTGGCTTTGGAAGGTGGTTGGCACCCATAATCACTCATTCTCCCATTTTTCCTGGAACGTGGCATTTGGCAGTATGGAAAACAGATCAAGTGACCATGAATCACCAAAGCAGTGTCATTAGGGAAACTGTGGGCCTGTACAAATGAGCAGAAAGGGGCAATGAGACACCGCTGCTTTCTCCCCCGAATCGTGGCTGTGCTAACCAAATGGCATAGGCACAATGCGAAACACAGCTCTTTTCTGTGCCTCTGCCAAGGCACCATTAGCGCCCTGGAGTGGCACGGTTACATCTCTTGTGTCTCTTTTCTCTTGTGTGCCATGGATGCTATTTGGATGCAGCGCACAAGACATGTGATTGGCGCGCACGCACCAAAATGGCATCAGGAGAGTGCAGAGTGTGTGGACACTCTGCTCTCCTGAGCCCTAATTTACTTTTGATAAATTGTAGTGATTTCTTGCCCTCTGTTCTGGTTTGAGGCAAGCCATGGTTTCCTTTTGTGTTTGAACTTGCAAATAATGTTTTACACTTGTCTTATAAATGACGGGAGACATGCACCACTTACGTTGCCTCCTCCCCACCATCTGGGTATCAAACTGGCTAGGCTGAAGCCTTGTAGACTTCTCCTAAGGTCAATTATTGGGACCCTCTGTATTAGTCAAGTTGGCAGTCTCTTTGTTAGTTTATCACAATTCCTTTATGGTTATGCCACTACATTCCAATACTCACTCATATGGTTTCACCCAAAATGCAAGGGTCCCAAGAGGGTTCCTACAATCAGTATCCAGTAGGATAATTTTATTAGCTCAATTATAGCAGCCAAGAGGACATGGGCACTGATGGCACTGAGCTCCATGCCTCCGAATGATCTCCCCCAGTGGCTTCATATAAATGTTAAATAGCATCGGGGACAGAATGGCGCCCTGAGGGACGCCACAGTTTAGCTCGATTTTAGAGGAGCAACTGTCCCCAAGCCTCACCCTTTGGGACCTGCCAGAGAGGAAGGAACAGAACCACTGCAAAGCAGTGTCTCCGATACTCATCTCACTCAGCCGGTCCAAAAGGATGGCATGATCTATAGTGTCAAAGGCTGCTGAGAGGTCCAAGAGCACCAGTAGGGTCACACTACCCCTGTCGATGCTCAGGTGGAGGTCGTCTGTCAGAGCAACCATGGCAGTCTCAACTCCATATCCTGCCCGGAAGCCGGGATCAACTAAATCACTTTAGGGTTGCCATCAGTTGGAAGTGACTTGAACATGCCAACAACAATGCAGAAATTACTTGGGTCCTTTCCTCCAAGTTGTGTATCACAATATTATTCCATCTGGGATGGAGAAGACCTGTTGGCCTGCTCTTTGCTGTACCATTTTGGTAAGCTAAAATGCAATAGCAGAGAAACAAGCTTAGAAACAGATGACAACAGAGCCTGTAGAGTGCTGACTGGAGGTAGAAAGCTCATCTCTGGGTTTGACACTTTGATCTGAGCCACCTTTCACTTGAATCACAACCAAGCTGCTTTCAGTCTGTGCTTGACTGCTTGCCACCTGTTTAGTCATCCTCTTTTCAGAGCTTCCTTTTGAGCCCAGATTCTCAGCCCTGACAAGTATAGATATAGAATAAGGTTCCATGGAAAGAGAAATGTATGCCCTCTGGCTGAAACAGTAATGAGGACAAATAACTCAGTCTTTCAAATATAGGATTCATCAATAAATATGCACAGGGCAGTGGTGGTAGATGTGATCTTAAGGCAGAAACTATTGTTTAAAGCTGAATAAACTGAAAGTATATGCTGACTGACAAACATCTATATACATTATTATTTTTAAACCCACTCTTATAAAGTACATAGGAAATGGAGTGTATCTGCCAAGGTTTCTTTGTGATAATTCAGATCACATGTTTTCATTTGATGTTCACAAAATTCGTACTGGTTATTGGGAATCTAAACCCCAGTGTAACTGAAGTCAGGTATAAAGTACCCTGCCTTTACAGCTCTAAGATCAAATTATTCTCTGTAGTTATTGTTTATGATGGTGGTGGTGATTGCTGTGTCTAATGGGAATGGGCCAATTTCTTACAAAATTCAGAATTCTAGTCAAATTATGGTGTTTAGTGCTTATTAATTCCATCCTATCTTTTGTTGTAAATCTCATTAATTTATTGGAGATGCTCTGACAGTGTGGAATCAAGTCAAATATGAAAACTGCCATCTAGCTAGAGCTAGGCCAACATTTATCAAAGAAGGTTGGGTTCTGTGTGTGTGTGTTGTGTTTTTTTTAAAGCAACTCCTAAACTGTTGGAGAAATTCAGCCCCACTTTAAAGGATATTCTCCAGAATGTCCCCTATACCTGTATTGCTATTTGTTAATAAGGCTGATGAATTCTGGCTGCAGCCAACACATTTCAGCTTTATTATAATAAGGGATAGTTTTGACTCCTGGGTTTATATTGAGAATCTAATCAGTATACATTATTCCTTCAAATCTGTGACTCCCTTGTGAAGATATCTTTCAGTGAAGTAGATCCAGGAGGTTTCCTGGTATACAGTAAGTATGTTCAGGGATTTTCGTATGGAGCAGGAAACTAAGGTGCTAGAATTGGATCCTTCTGACATACACACAGTGGCTCCAATCCAGATTTAGGGGGCTTTCTTCACTATGGACTCTTTCATACAAGGCTAAATTGGAAGTATAATTTAAGGTCAATTCGAATGCAATCATGGGTTTTATGTTATTGCAAATTAACTCTTCACATGCAAATTCGGGCAAGAGGGAAGCCAATTCGAATGCAATCACGGGTTTTACCTTATTGCGAATTAAAGCTTCGCATGCAAATTCGGGCAGGAGGGGGTTATTTTCGGGTAATGGGAAGTAATTCCGAACGGAGCAGGGGTTCATGTAAATTCGCTAAACAAGCGAATTTACATAAATCCGCATTGGCTCCATTCGGAGTTGGGAGAAATTCCTCCCCGTTTGAAAGAGTCCTAAGTAAGCTTTGCCAATATGTGTCTACTAAAGCAGGGGTGGGCAAAATTGGGCCCATGGGCTGCATGTATTCCATATCCTACAACATTTCACAGATGAAAACAAGGACCCATATACCCAAGCAACATCAGAGTGTGGTCAAGATGAGAGAAATTGTTAATGGAGAAGAATAAACAAACTAGGAGAGGATGCAGCACTTTGTTTTTGTCTGGGTCTACAACAAAGGGCAAGATTCTGTCCTGACCTCCCATTTTCTTCCTGCTGAGTTAATTGAGTACAAACTGATTTTTCACTTTGAATTCAGTTTGGACCAATAGAAGTAACCTGAGGTCAAAATGGAAAAGTGGGAGGAAGAAAGAGACACTGGGACATTTTTAAAGCAGCTGAAAATGTGGGATAGAACACAATTTTTTGGGACAGTCTCTATGAAATGGGGGAAATTCATTTATTTCTTTATTAAATTTAAACCCTGCCTTTCTCTCAAGGTGGGATCTGAGGCTTCTGGAAAGTATGACATTCCCCCATGCCCCCTGTAATCTCAGATCCCACTTTTAGTCCCACTTAGTCCCTGAACAACTAACACAAGGGACAAATGACCCACTTGTATATTTTCATAGTTAGGGCTCACTGTCTCACAGTAGAGACTGACAGATGTTCAAGTTATCCCTTTGGATGTCAACCTCGGAAAATTACAAATGTACTTATTTCATACTCCTTCACAAACATCTGTAATTGCTGTTTTTGTGTGACATCAGAAATAATAGACAGGTCGAGGAGAGAATGGCTCTGATCTGGCTATTTGCTTAAAGAATTCTTCAATACAATTATGACAGTTGATGTCAGTGGTCTCTCTCTCTCTCCCTCATGATTTTTCTCCTTCACTTTTGGAGATTAATCAACAGCAGATATTCATCCCAGTATTAGCACATCAAGGACTTAATTAAAGAGGAACGTCTGTAAAGCAACTCTTCCAAGTTGAGTATCTGATCTAGCTTGGCATCAAGAAAACAATACTGGGTTAAAAAGTGTTTATCAAGCGGCATGGTAGCCACTCTACAAATTGCAGTGATGCGAATATGCCACAGATAAGCTGCAGAAGCTGCTATAACCCTAGTGGTATGGGCTTTAAAGCCATCTGGTTCCCAAACACCTGCTTTCAAATAACACTTCTGAGTACAAAAGATGATCTGTTTGGACAGCTTCTGCATTGAGAGAGATCCCCCCGCTGGAATTTTCTCCAAATGAAATAAACAGTCTGGATAAAGTCTAGGAGGAACTTGTCTTATCTAGGCAATAAGCAAGCTGCTCCTTCACGTAAAACCTGTTCATCAAAGCTGTCCCAAGTGTTTCTTGAATCTGGAGATGGAAACTAGCAAGACAACAAACTGACTTACATGAGAATATGGAGTGTTTTTTCCCCCCAATGAGCTTTTGGTAAGGTAGACCCTTTCTGTCACTTGTCTGGAAGGTGCATGATTTTATTGACAACCCAGCTTACATTTCAAAGCTTTCTTCAGTTGCAATCAACTTCTCTATTCAGTTATTATTAATGGACATCCTCAGAAAGGTGATAGCTGTTCAGTCACACTTTCCAAGAATGTGAAGCAATCACAATTAATTACAGCCATATGCTTCTCAGTATCTTGAACAGAAACTTTGACTTCTCTGAAACTTTTACCAAACACACACACAACCCACCAAATAAAAACACTGTCCATTCTTCATATTTATTTGTATTAAGATTTTATAAAGGAAAGTGAGAAATTCACTAGGGACTCTAAGAAACTGTATTTGGATTTAGTACAAGGGTTTTACATTAGGCAAAATGTTGTAAGCACCTCACCAAGACTCTGAGCAAGATTTCTTCATTTCTCTGACCTGTTCTTTATCTTTGGTTATTCTAACAATGCATCATGGCAACTGTGCTTGTATTCATTAGTATTAGCAAGTATTGTTCCCTGGTAGGAAAATAATTCTCCAATAGGAAAACTGTGAGAGAGGGGAACCAGATTTTGAATTGGTGATGGATTGGGGTGCTAATGTCATCTCTGGCATGTAGGTGCCTTGATAACAAGGATTATTTTAAATGTTACATCACCAAAGTGAAAAGTATCAAGAAGTCCTTCTCATTGGTGATGTTTTATGCAAACAACATTGACCTCATTCACGCGTTATGGTAAAACAGATTTCTTTCAAATTCTTGCTTACTGGGAACAAGCAAGCTGATGCTGATTGATCATTCCAACTTGGCTCCCGCTAGCAGGAAAGGACACTCCTTTTAGGAATAGTGGGCAAACAAACTAGGAAGCCTCTTTTTGTGCTTTCTTTAATGACACATACAAAGAAAGTTGGCTTTCTGGCATGTGGCTCTAGTACCAAGCCAGAACTATAATCCATGGTTTGTTCGTAAGATTGTGGTTTGTTTAAAAGAGGAACAAGCCAGGGACCAAAATCTAAAACCAAGCATAGATTGTTTAGCATTGCTGATGGTGGAAGGAACCAAATGAGAATGTTTCAGCAGCATTTTCTCAAGTGCTTTCTCACTATAACCCTTAAATCTATAGAACTCTAGATTACACTTTGGGTAGAATCATACTAATGTGTTGAAGCCCACCCTTAATTCTGGGCATCAATAAGAGTTTATTTATTTCAATCAATCTGCAGTGACTTAAATATTTTTGATTCAATGGGACCTGAACAATTTGTAGGAAAAGAGAATTTCTGTGAAACATGTGAAAGCCTGTGTTTTTCCCAGGAGGTTTCAAACAATTATGCTAGACACCTCTCCCACCACAAAAAGAACCAAACCTTGCTTGGGAAATTTTTGATCTTATTTGGGGGTTACACCCATTAGCAAGTGATTAGATGATAGACTGAGTTTCCCCTTTCATTTATTTCTTGCAAAAGAAAAAAACAAAAAATTGTTGATAAGAAATTATAATGAACTTTTGCTTTTTGTTAATGTTGTTTCATAAGACTTCTTGCTTTTTGTCCAGTGCATTTATTTCTTTTAAATAAAACCAAACTGCTAGTAAGAGGTAATTGCTGATCATGTATCTCTTTGTTCCAGACACTTTTATAAAAGAGTATGTATTATGTATGATGTGACCTTCAAATGTCATGGATGTGTTTTGCAATAAACTGTCAATATTTGTGGTTATAAGGTACTAGATGACTTTTACAATAATTGGAACAGCTATATTAAAAGCTCCGATCACCCAGCTGGTTAAAGAGAAAGACACAGGCCAATGTTCATCAGGGACTTTACCTTCTGGTAAATGAAAAGTACTGCAAGGTGGTTAGGATGTTTTGTTGTCAATTTTAAAAGAATATAACAATTGTTAGTTGTTCATCTTGGAGCAATCATGTTCATATCAATATGCATAATTTTTAGAACAGGGTATATTCCTTAAATCAATGGGAAGTGACAAACATTTTTTTGTCCTTTTACAAAATAAAAAATGCAACAGTATCACATTTCCCCACACCACTTAAACTAGAAGGCTGCAAAACTAAAAGGCAAGAGGGAAAATTTTTTAGAAAGTAGCTTTTCATTTCTGACTAAAATGCATAATGCTGTTTGGATTTTGACACAAAGCCATTTGTTTTGTTTTGAATATTGTTAAAGAAAGAGTATGTTCTTAGTGGCACACGAATACTGGTTTGATTTTCCTTTTCCCACAATAAGTGCATTGCAAATTTGAGTGGAGGCAGTTCAAAGGCCATCACCATTTTGCAGCCTTCTGACATGGTATTTTAAAATAACCAAGACCTGTTCAAGTCTTTTAAGGTGACAGGCTCTCAACACACATCAAAATCTATGGTGCAATTTAACCATGAGAGGAGACAACATACCAGGATATTTTCTTTAAACATGTGTTATCCAGTTTTGCTCCTTTGATCCTGCGGTGAGGTTAGCAATAGCCTTAAAGGTTCAAGTCCCAAATATTGTTGTAAAAACAATAGGTGCTAGTCATGGGTAAGGTTTAAGCTTACTGAAATGAAACTGTTAGAACAAGATTTTTCTTTAGCCAATTAAATTATTATTATTATTATTACTATTATTACTATTATTACTATTATTATTATTTCTTACCCGCCCCTCTGTCTGAACAATCGGGGCGGGGTACAACAAGTTAAAAAACAGTTACAGTTAAAATAGTTAATACAGTTAAAACAGTTACAGTTAAAATTGCCCTACCCACCCCATTCATGTTTGCTCACTATTAGAAGAATGCTCTTGCACAGTTCATACAGTAAGAAAATATACCCATCCAGATCTGGAAAATTGAGATCACTCTATAATTTGACATATTTTGTATTCCTGAACACTTCACAGTCCTATTCTCCATACATAAATGCATATATGAGGAAGGATCTTGTCAAACATCAGACCGTTTCATCCATGTTAGCTACCACAATGACTGGGATGTACCCTGCAATATGTCACAGATGAAAACTGGGACACATGGGGGCCAAGCAACAAAGCTATGAGCAAGGTGGCAAAAGTTATTAATGAGGAAGAAGACACAAGGAAGGAGAGCCTGCAGCAGTTTGCTTTATGACTGCACCTACTTGGAAAGACAAGGTTCCACTCCCTTCTTTCTGCCGAAGTAACTGAGTGCAAATTACTTTCACATTTTGGCCTCATTTTACAGCAATTGGAGGAATCTGAGAACAAAGGGGAGGAGTAGGAGAAAGAAACTAGGACACTTTTAAAACAGATAAAATGGTGGGATGACAGAGATTGATTGTCAGGACAGTTGGAGGGTATGCTGAGAATCCCAGCTGCACAGAGTAGAGGTCTTACAAGCATGCTGCTACATGTGAGTAGGTTTCCCCTTGCAGACACTGCACTGAGCACACAAATTCTGGGGTGGCAGAATGGCCATCAGGTTGGGCATCCAGGTGAGACCCTGATCTTCTGTATATACAGTAATAGATGAAAGGGGGCACCATAGAACTACAGTCAGCCCTCCATATCCACATATTTTTATCCATGTATTTAAGCATCTCCGGCTTGAAACTATTTTAAAAATATATAAATTCTAAACAGCAAACATTGATTTCTTATCTTATCTTAAGGATATTATTTTATGGCGCCATTGTATTTAATGAGCATCCATGGATTTTCATATCTACAGGGGATCTTGGAACCAAAACCCAACAGAAACTAAAGGCTCACTGTCCCCTTCTGTTGTTTTAAGCTACTTTCACTAAAACGGAGAGGGGGCTGTGTGTATTTAGTGAGTTTAACATGTTAACAGATCTTTTTCTTACTGTTTCTCTTTAATCAGATAGATAAAGGTTATAGTACATTATTCTTGGGAATTTGTTCAGACATGCTGCATTATACTAAGGCATGTATGAACAAAGTAAAGAGCTATGGAGTATGATAACCAGCACCTTGCTGGATATTCATTAAACCAGCACATATGTCGGTGTTCCTCATTCAATAGGTTTCTATTACACTAAAAATTATTTCAGAACATTTCTAACTTCCTTTTCTGAATCAATGAGATAACTCTGCTTACTTGAAGTCTGAAGTATTGACTATGTTAAGAGTTGTGATTATTTAAGGCATATCATGGCCTAAATACCCTAAAGGCACCAGATCTGGTCTGATCTTGGTAGTTAAGCAGGGTCAGCCCTGATTATTATTTGGATAGGAGACCATCAACAAATACCAGGTGCATTTCAGAGGAAGAAATTGGCAAAACCATCTCTGAGTATTCCTTGCCTAAGAAACCCTATGAAATTCATGGGGTCTCCATAAGTTGACGGGTGACTTAAAGGCACATAGCACACACACCCCATATATGTGGCTGCTCTAAGCTTGATCTTTTTCCCCATATAGTAGTTTACGTGCCCCTTCTCTTAAATATGATTTATTTAGAAAGGCAATATGTCTCCTTACTCACTCACTCAGAATATACTTACTGAAAGCGAGGCAGTTTGGATCTTTTGTTTGCCTGTGTCACTCAAGTGACTAACAGGAAAATCTGAAGTCTATATTTTTCAGTTACCAAAAGAGCTTTTTGGTATAATCTTCATTTCTAATTACACAAACAGGACAGAGCTATTTTCTTTTCATTGGTAGGCTCTCTTCCAAATTGGCTCTAAAATAGCTCTTTGTTTCAACAAATTCTTTGTCGATCCATATTCATGCTTAACACTGTAACATGACCATACATGGTCACTTAAAAAAGCACCCTAAACCCTTTGATAAAATAACAAAGGCAGCAAGTTGTTAAGAGGCCCCAAATGCTTGTAACTCTTTTTGAATATTTAACATAAGGTCACTTTTTAAATACCAAGCACACTGTTTAAAAGCAAGTAGCTGTGATTTTCAAAAATGGAGAAGATGAAATAGCTTTAGGTTTCAAGCAGCAGACAATAGAGCATTTTCTTTGACCTTTACATTCAAATAGCCTTTGCTTACTGCTATCTCAAGACCAGTGGGTACTTTCCATCCACTAAACGATAATGTCTAGCCCTCGGAGTTTAGGTATTGTTTAATTCTAGAGATTGTCTATAGCACTCCTATTCAAAATGGTGGTCCTTGGACCTGTGCCAGTCCCAAAGCCATTGGCTGCTGGTCCAAGCTGAGTTTCCTGGAAAGGGAAAGAAATAGTTGTGGTCAATGGGCACAAATATTGTTTGGGGGGGGGACTACTGGCCCCTCACATCAGATAGACTGAGAAGCACTGATTTATAGGTCCTAGATGAGATAATGGAGAAAAAAATGAAAGTTATTGTCCATATTATCGGTCTCTTTTGTTACAAAAAGTGGCCAGAGATGAAGTACTTGTATTCTCATATTACTTCTGCAATGGAGCAAGGAGAACCTTAGTGTCTTCCCCACAAGTGCAAGGTAAAAATTCCTCCTTTGAAAGCTGGAAGCAGGAGAACAGGAAATGTAAATGAGTGGATCACATCCAAGATGATCAGATATCCTCCTCTTCCTGGACATGTCCTACATTTCAATTTTCTGTCCAGGAGGAATTTCAAAAATGTCCTCCATTTTGACTAAGAAGCATTACATTTTCATTTATATTAGTGTTTTTAGCTTTTATTTTGTAATGTCCTACATGTTATGGTGCCTTGTCCTCCTTTGCGGTTGTGATATTTGGTCACCCTGATCGCACCCATACTGTTTCTTTCATTACTTCCTGTAACTTGCAGTAGAACAAAATCGAAGATGAAAGAGATGCATTATTCTTCATATTTGCCAGGAAAAGGCCATTAGTAACACCTTTCAGAGTAATTTATCACAGTAAACTTGACCAGCCACTAAGCTGTGCAGCAGAATTAGCTGAATGAAGACTCCCACACCCAAATTATAGCTTTATTCATTTTCCCCATGGGACCTTATGTTGTGCAAACCTCACATGTCTTGACCCACAGACATGATTTCTCTTATGAGCATACTTCTCACATTGAATGCTTAAAAAGCAGTTAGGAACACCCTACCTTCATACAGGGTCATCAAGGACCCAAATAATTAGTCATTTTAGTATATGTATTAATGCAGTTCACATTGGCTAGCCTTGTACAGTTCAATCTAATTTTGGAACATCTGCTTGGTTCTG
The DNA here is from genome assembly GCA_034509955.1 of Urosaurus nigricauda. Lineage (NCBI taxonomy): Eukaryota > Metazoa > Chordata > Lepidosauria > Squamata > Phrynosomatidae > Urosaurus > Urosaurus nigricauda. Next base: position 15,172,894 of record JAOEGL010000013.1, read on the forward strand.
TTGATTTCCTGAGTTATAGTTATAGTTGCAACACTATAGTTGCAATACCACTGAATTCCATTGTTTCTTTGCTTTTTGGGTGCTTCATTGACATTTTGAATATACAGATTTGCTCCTCTGTTTTTTTAACCTTTGAAAAAGGGCTTCTTTTGGGAGAGAAGATTAACCTGCTTTCATTTTTTTTTCATTGTAAAACTCATTGGCTGGCACATCACACCTGTACAACTGTTGGCTGATCAGGCCAACTATTGCTCATCAGGCATGTATGATGACGCTCATGTTAGTCCACTGTCCATAACACTGCAAAAACAAGAACCAAGATCTTAACAGGCTTAGTCCATAGTTAACAGAACTGGAGGCGGGACAGCCATCTGTCCTCACTAGAGACTTCCCATGCTCCTGGATGGAGAGGAGGAGAAAATATTCCATTAAGGTAGTGTTGCAGCCCTAGTGCCATGTTGGATTTAGGCTGTTGACATCACAAATCACATCTGGTCTGTTGTATTTATGTTGGCTGCTTAGAGATCATGCAAGTCTGCTCTATATAACAGAACTCAGAATGAATGATGAGGCATCAAATAGCTAAGATCCACAAGATTAACAGGTATGCCAGGTATCACCTCCTCTCAACACAAATGCTGCTGTAAATTATTTGGACTCTGGCTTAATGTTTGGTGGTTGAGTCTTGAGGAACCTCATTTACTAAACCAAGACTGTTTGCTTAGATATCAGTTTATAGCATTCTGTTTGTACAGTAGACAACCATATTAAAATATTTTTTAAAAAATGATTTATATATTCCTGTGATGAAGGAAGGAGGTACATTATAAACATACAGGGCAATCCTATGTATCCGTCTTCGGGAAAGTAAATCCCAATGTAGTAAATGGAGCCTTAGTAAGTGTGTTTGGGTCAGTGGCTTGAATTACCTAAATAACACTAGCTATTCCATATATGTGTTTATTGAGAAGTAAGTCCCAGTGCGTTTAGTGGTATTTATCCCCTGGTAGGTCTGCTTAAAATTCTAACTCCAGTAAATAAATAGAATCTCATGAGTCAAAGTACTGAGTTGGGACCATGGAGAATGGTAGAAAAAGAACAGTCAATTGATACAAAAAGTTTGATTTTATTGAACGAACCAACAAGATGTAGATGGAGAACTACTAATTCAGATGGCTGCAACATCAAGCAATTTAAAAAGATCTGTCTATAGGGGGGCAGGGGGCACAGTTAAAAGAATGCCTCATTGCATCTTTAAAGCTGATGAATATACTCGCTGTGGGAAGGAAAAGTACTCATAGGTAAGGTCTGTCTGAAGTAAAGCTTCTAGAGCTATCTACTGTATGTCTACTTACATCTAAAGGCCAACTCTTCAGACCACCCACATGTTGGGCTGCTTCATTGTTGTTTTCAGTTTGCTTTTTCAGAGGGATTAGTGCTAAACACCACTGCCTTGCAGCCTCACCAAAAAAGAAGGGAGGAAAAAAAATCAATTTTGTGTAAAGTGAAAATTAGTCTCTTAAATCTGCAAAGCGAGCTGTTTATCTTACAAATTTATTCTTTTTTTATTGGGCCACACATACCCTAGATAGAAAGATAAAAGAGAAATGTCTAACAAGCTGTCATTAAGAATGACATCTAGCAAAACATAACTAGTACTCTTATTCTGTAAATTCATCCTGAGTGGCTTGTTAGCTTTAGCTATCTGTTTATCTCTATTTTTCCTCTCTTTTTGCACAGTGTTTATCAAAACTGATTTTAAAAAAACCTCATGCTCCACACATGCTTCATATGTGCTTTCTTACAGCGTTCCTGTGCATGGTTCAGCATATTATTTTTTTTTCTGTTGAATTCTGCATACACTGCTGTGTAAATATAATGACAATTAGAATCCCTTGAGAAATCCAGAAATATAAAATAGCCCCTCTCCATGTCTGCTTGAAAGACCACATAGATTCTGCATTATGTTACCCTTAAATGCTGTGAATAATTAAAATGTCTGTTGCTAGCTTTCTGACTTATACTTTGTTTTATTACTGGCTAGCATTTCAAGCAGAACACTGAATCTTAATCGGTCATATATTTATTTTATTAAATCATTTGCTTTTATCTTTAAAAAGCAAACCCAAACTTACTCTTGTTAAGGAAAAGTTCATGACCATGTGTGATTCTCTCTGTAGGTAATTTAGCCATAACACATGGAGGAAGAAAGAGACATATTTTCATCTTTATTAGTTATTTAGGAAAACTATGTGTAAAGTTCACTTTTTTATATTTCTTGTTACTAATACTCTGTTACTCTGGTTCAGTGCAGATATTCCTTTCATCTCCACATACATCTGCCAGTCGTCCAAGCCTTGATCCATTGCTATTAAACCATGTCTCAATAAATGTCAGAGGCATATGATGACCTGAGTCCTAATTGCTTCTGAATAGAAAAGGAGTCATATCTCCTTCCCGTTGGAACCAAGGACGACACCAGAATTTTCACTAAAATACAACAATAACAACTACCATCGGGTTCACACTTTCTTATGTCACTTTCAGTAGGAATAATATATAGAAAAATGGAAGGAATTTCACGCAGACTCCACCAAAAGATTGGGAAGGAAAGTGCCTGAGATACTACTTGGGGATCTGATTATCACCTTAAGCTGCTTTGAATCTGCTCATTCATGCAATTAGATTTATCACTCTGCCTTTTGGGATGGGGGGGGGCTATTTAGGTTTTCTCCTCACATGCCCTATCAGGGAAAGGTAGTTCAGTCTTCCTGGAGGATTTGCAAAAGGGGGTGAGCACTATTTTGACAGGCCTGGTGGGGGCAAGGGACTACAGAAACACTTTTTCCTTAGCCATGGCAGGTATTGGGGAGAAAAGATGTCAGACTGGTTTACACCTTGGCACCCACTTGTTGGACTCTGGAACTGTCTCCATGGGACACAGGAACAAGGGTCTTGTGAAAAAGTCTGCCATTGTGGCGAATCCGAGGGCCTATTTTCTCTTAAATAGTCATGGGGCTTGGGAGGGAGCCCTCCAGGTTGGCTTTCCAAAATAACTGTCCAAGATAGTAGCCAATCTCTTTGGATTGCCCTCAGAGTGTTTCAGCCAAGGTAGCTGGGGAGGTGTCACAGGCCTGGCACAGACAGGCAAAAAGTGCCATGCACGGGCCAAAATTAGGGCTCAAGAATGTGCAGTGATCGTACACTCCTCCGCCCTAGTATGTGCCAGCGGCAACATGACTGCAGAGTCCCACCCACATGGGACACACATCTATGACCCAAGCATGGCACAGCGTCCAGATGTCACAGTGCTGTGCTCATGTCATGGACGTGCAACAGTGCACCAATGGCATACTCGTCATGTTGGCTGCAGACACCAAAAAGAACCTGATAAAACTGGGTTCTTTTTGGTGTGGAGGGAGCCTGTATGGTTTGGCTGCTGTGGACTCCCTCCAGAGGAGACCTTTCAGGGGCGATCTGTTGAGCCCCATAGGTTGATATCTAGGCTTCAGTTAAACCCGCACCAGGTTGTTTCCCCCTTTGTTTGGTCAGCCTCAAACATTTAAGTAGATTTTACATCAATAAAATGGCCCTTGTTTAACCCCCCAATACTATATCTAGACTCATTATTTCATGGTTGCACAACAATGACCTTGTACTAAGTAAAACTATTGTATCCTCTAGTTGATTATTGCCTATGGTGAGCAGCAGGGGCTTTTGAGGAGTTCCTAGATGGAGAAAGAACCCAGGACCATTAGTATGTCTAGGATACCCTCTACCAATGGGAACAGCATTGAGCTACAGCACTCTTCAATCAAGGGTGCCTTCCATTACAGAATTATAACACTATTATTCCATTTTAACTGCCATGGTTCAGTCTTGTGGAATCCTGTCTTTGGGCATTAGGGAGAGTCTTTTTTAGAATTTTTACACTCATCAAACAATAAAACCTAAAGATTCCATAGGATGGGACCTTGGCAGTTAAAGTGGAATTAAGAGTACTATAATTCTGTATGTGAATGAGCCCGATGTGCTAAGTCAGGGTTTTGCATGACTTCTTATGACTCTGAAGATTATTACAGTTTTGAAATCTTTCAGTTTTTATGTCCCTTTCAGTCAGCCAACATCAGGTTTTTATTGTTAAATGTTAGCAAGTTTGAAATACATTTAGTCCTAATAAATAACTGTATGAAAATAGGCGGCTTTCGTCTCAATGGGGGAGAAAACTAGGTTCCCCTTTCAGTTCTTTTCTCACACCAATCCAGGAATCATCTGCCCTTGGCAATTTGTACCATTACTTACAGCATTTTCCTGGGAAGTGGTGATGTATTAACAATTCTTGGAGGAAATCTTGGAGTACACAGAGTACTAAAATATCAGACTGAGAATGTCGTAGTCACAGAATCTGTTACATGTACTGTCCTACAGACAATGTGCCAATTGTCTGGGTTCGAGGGATGCAGTTAACTGAAACTCTGGCCTATTTTGTCATTGATTTTTTTTCCCCAATGTGGAATGAAACAGGAAAAATATGAGAGATAATTTAGTTGTATTGACAGCCCCCTGCCTGCAAAATGTGACCTGCTATCATTTGTGTGCAGCCACAAGTGTAATTTTTAAAATTAATAGAAACATTGCGCACCATCCGTTATTAGCTGACCACATTTAAGTCACCTTGATTTCACTGCGAGAGATATGCACAGGTTCTTACTCTTAAAAAAACCAATACTACACAATGAATTAACTAGGGACTTGGAAGAGTATAATACCTTCGGCATTATGCCTCTTACTGTTAACTGAAATAGTTAACAACAATACTTATGTTATTACTGTCTCCCTTGCTCTTATAACTTTTTAAAGTGGCTTCTGTTTTGCTTTGTATATATCTGCATATTGATTAACAGTGAACCAGTTTCAACAAAAGCAAAGATACATTTTTCTTTAAAAAAAGAAAAGAAAAGTTTTTTTTTAGGATGAGAAAGTACTTAATAGGAATGAAGCAAAGGAAGAAATCAAACCAGCTGCTGACACAGCTGTTTCTTTTCTTGTCTAATTCAGTTCAGTATAAAGGTACCATATGCTGCTTAAAACGACGATGGGGAAGATGAAATAATTTAAGAGAATAACAAGAAAATACATGAATTGTCAGCATTCTGTCAGATTTAAAGAATGAAACAGACAGGTGTAGTATTGACATGTTTAGCTTTGTGTTGCGTTAGCAGTTTGAGTGAGAACAACTCCTTGACATGTGCTGAAGTGATGTGAGAATGTTCTCTGTATTTCAGACATCGGAGATGAAGCTGGGAGATCTGCCGGAGTCCAGCAGCCAGCTTTACTGAGAGACAGGAGCCTCGGGTCTGCTATGAAAGACTGCCCCTACTGTGGGAAAACTTTCAGGACATCACACCACTTAAAGGTTCACTTGAGGATACATACAGGTGAAGTCTCCTTTGTTTTCTGGGAAAGAAAGCAATTCAGAGAGCATCTTAGCTAAGAAACTCAGATGTAAACCAAGATATGATCACCGCTTCACAGGTTATCTGTGACGTATTTTGCAAGTAGCCTTTGGCAAGGCATTGTTTTATATTTCCTCCACCAACCCTGTCAATTATGACTTACCTTTCAGGGGGGTGGTTAGACTTATTGAGCTGACTCTGAAAGATGGGGCTCTAAAAGAGAGCTGAGCCAAATATTTGTGAGATGTTCATGTTCCAAAAGGGAGTGATCCTTCATTGAACACATCATAAAATAATAATTTACTTTAAAGTCTTTTTCTGTATTGTGTTCAAACATCTTTTTTAAAAAATGTTCCAGCAAATTGTGCACTCATGACCCTATAGATCAGAACTCCAAGAAACTCCACTGTCGTGTTCCATGGAGTAGTTCAGAGACCTAAAAGTTTCCCAGAGTGTTAAATGCCTCTTTTTGCCTAATTTGGGGAAATTGGATGAAATTTCAGAAACAGGTGGGGAAAAAATGAAACTAAAAAAGACTGTTAGCATGGTTCTTAAAGTGCTACAGAAACGTTAATTATGAATTATATTGAAAGACAATCAGAATCTGATTCATACCTTATTAACAAGCACATAAACAATATATATTTATTAGTTTAATTCTTATAGTGGGAAAGCATGTTGGATTGAGAAGTCTGAATCAAAGCTAGATTCGTCCGAAGCAGAATTGAATCGATGTCTGAACATTTCTGAGGATACATTTAGCTTGGGAAAACCACAGATTGTATATCTGCAAAAACTGGTGCTTTTCTCCTCAATTCTCCAAATAAAGAAAATATCAGGGTGGGGAGGGATGGAGAAGAGGGAATATAGTTTGGTAACTGGCAGATCTAACTTCTAATCCCGTAATCGGTTTTACTAGGATATTTAGTACCAGTGCTTTGGGAGATTGTTAGCAAGATTTTTAGGGGTGGAATCATAAATATTTCTTCCCTAAGTAAATCTATACTTAATTGAACTTAATTGAATTTAAACAAACACATTTCATTTGATGTTTTCCCTGAGTTGTGTTTTTCAGTATTTATTATCTATAACAGTGTTTCTGAAAACTAACAGAATTTTCCTGGGAAGAAAGCATGATATTAAAACAAAGTTGATGAACACACAGCAGCGTTATAAAGCTTTTACAAAACATTTGCAAATAATATTACAATAGATAGAGATCAATTTCCATTAACTAAATAAGAAAATATGAGGAAATAATAAGGATAATATTTTGAAATGGAAGACAAGGATGACATATGGTAAATATAATACCAGCAATCAGAAGGTTATAATTTTTTCCAGAAAAAAACAACTCCTTATACACTCAGTTACAATGACAGAACCATCAACAATTTTAAAAGATATATTAGATGTCTCAGTTCATAATTTTCAAGTTAGCAGATCCTAAATTTCTTGCAATACACTTTTTCTTCATTAAAATCTGGATCATATATCATTGAGTGATTAAAACTAACATTTTTTTTTATTTCTACAATAGTCATGTCAGTATTTTTGGTACTCCCAGCACCTGTTTCTTTAAGCTGCAAAAGTCAGTTTCCTATCAACACCTGGTATTTTCAAGGCCATGCCTTTAAATGACTTTTTCCTAGAGCCAAACCCATAGTTAAGGCTAAAGTAATCCATAGTGGTCAGTGTGAAAACCAGAGGTTATTTATAAACCTTATGAAGAACATCCCTAAGGATTGAAATAGCAACTTGTGATTTCTGTTTGCATAATTGTAAACAAGTAGTGTTTTTATTCTTTTGTGGGATATAGTAAAAAAACAAATCTTTTAGTGCCATGGGCTTCAACTTTTTCAAGCACTAGGCCCATGCACGCACTCTAAAGGAAAACCAATCACTACTATACAGTTGGCTCTCCATGTCTATGATATTTTTTTTTATCAATAGATTCAACCACCCATGGCTTGACAATAGTTAAAAAGAAATCTAAATTCCAAAAAGCAAATCTTGATTTTGCCATTTTATATAAAGGACACCATTTTACTTGGCCATTGTGTTTAATGGGACTTGAGCATCCGCAGATTTTGGTAACCATGGGGAGTCCTGGAAAACCAAACAGATACCAAAAGTCCACTGTAAAATCCCAAATGTTTAGCATGGCCTGGTACAAACAGGTGAGAAGCGGCGTTCCGGTGCCAATTCTAGGGTTCTGCAGCACGCAGCTCCAGAACCCTAGTCCATACGGACCCTGGCATCTTGACAGCCTCCTACCCACATGGGTGCCACCATGATGATGTGAGCACAGTGCAGCATCTGCACAATGCAGTGCCGCGCTTGCATCATCGACACATGCGAGGCTGGCAATGGCACACAAATGGCATCCACCATGCGTGCCAAAAAGAAACAGGTCCTTCTGTGTTCTTTTTGGTGTGGAGGGATGCCACAAAGTTGGCTGCTGCAGCGTCCCTCCAGAAGAAAAATGGGCAGCTCCAGCCTGCCCTTTCGGGGTGGCCTGTTGAGCCCCTATATCTGCTTAACTAGATATCCCTCTTCCGTTCTTTCTCTGCCATTTCCCCACTCCATTGTTATTTGCCTGGTTTGTCATCTCCCCATATCACCTTTCTCTTTTCTTCACATTTATTCTTTTCTCTCTTGACTCAGGGGTGCATCTACATTGCAGAAAGAATGCAGTTTGACACCACTTTGACTGCTATGACTCCATCCTAAAGAATCCTGGGATTTGTAGTTTTGTTAAGTGCCATAGCTCTTTGATAGAGAAAACTAAAGACCTTGAAAAGATACAAATCCAAGGATTCCTTAGGATGGAGCTACAGTCTGTAAAGTGATGTCAGATTTCATTCTTTCTACAGTGTACATGCACCCTGATGGTTGCAAAGCTAGAGTTCAGATTATAATTCACAAATTAAGGACCAAAATTCTAAGTGAAGAACCATCCCATACCGTTGTTCCTAATCAGGAGTGATGATCTCTTATAAAAAGTCAGCTAAGGAGCTCAGGTGAGACTATATAGCATATTTTCTAATTTGAAGCTGCACTGAATAAATCATTTATTCTTCCCAAACAAGCTTGTCTTTAACTATTTTCAGGAAGATTTGGAGACGGGAAAGATGTAAAAATAATTGAGGGGAAACAGCATAGGACTCCAAGAAGAGAGCCTTTTTGTCATTGATTTTTTTTTAAAAAAAAATAAAAATAAAAGTACATCGCAAAGTTGAGTTAAATTGGCCTTTTTGTTTGTTTGTCTATATTTCTCCAGATAACCCTATCCTTAACGTTGCACCACTTGCCTTTTCTCAACTTAATGACATCCCAAACTTTTGTTGAAAATAATTGATTGAATTTAAATTTCCTTAAAAGTTTAAGAGGTAATGTTACAGTATAAATTTCCTACCAAACACTAAGTAGGGAAATATCCATTAGTGAAATTAACTACAGTTTCTAGGTAGCTAACAATGTGGCGTATACAGTAGGGCATGGCTAATGAACACTGCAGTGGGTGATATTTCATTATACAAATTAATGCTCACATTTTAATGGGAAAGTCACATAATGAATCTCAGCTTCACTGACAGCAATTAGAGACACAGATTGTCCCCTTCTGGACAAGACACTGTTTAGCAATAAGCAGCTGTGTAAAAAGTCTTCAGGTTTGCAACATATATATGCTTTGGGGGAATTGGTGTACAGTTTATATTAATGTACTGAAGCTTCAGAGCTAAGGAGCATCCATATTTATTTCCCCCAGTATTAACTATGTAAAGACATGTAGAAAGACTAAATAAATATCCGAGATAGGATTTAAATTCAATTATATAGCTTTGCAAAAATTAAAAAAAAAATTCTGTCTGTTGTGCATAGAACAGAAGGTAATAGAAAGCCAGAATACAAGAGTATGGGATAATCATATACCTTTTCTTTGTCTTTGGCTTGCATCTTTCTTGGATACAATAGCAAGGGAGTAAAGAGATTCAAAATGCAACTGGTATTTCTGACAAACAGATGAACTATGTGGAGAGCATGTGCATGATCCAAAAATAATCCCACAGAACCTTTGATATTCCATTTGGTTTCAAAAGTGTGAAGTGAGTGATTAGAATGATAAAAGAAAGTACTGAGTAGGAAGAGGCATAATAATGAACTAATTAAACTGTGCTGCAGCTCCATCTAAAATATCCTCTCTGCCATTGATAAAATAGGTTATCAATAACTCCTCCATTGATTAAATCACTTTTTTAAAAACTGTCCAGGATTTTATAAAACTTTGCTCAGAAAGACACTTATATGTTTATTCCATTATGCTTTTATAGACAAAGAATTCTAGGTTTTTCTGCTTCGTGCCACTTCCCAATGAAATATTTCTTCCAGCCACTTTGGATGATGAAGACCAAGGTTCAGTTCCTCACATCTCTTGGCAGGAGTGGGGAAGAGCAATACCACTCCGGCATTCAAAAACCAGGAGAACTATGGACACTTAAAATGCAAAGGACAACGTGCTGTGTCCTACTGTGAGGTGCTGTTGCTTCTGCAGATTGCACTTTGCAGACTGAAATATATATTTCTTTATTTCTATGCTGCCTTTCTCGCAGAAAGGGACCCAAGGCAGCTCACAAATAAAGCCATTTTAAAATTTACAATAAAAAATTAATCAAACAATTAAGTTCAACCCACTAAAAAAACAATACAAATCTACATAAGCATGCTGAAGTTAAAAACATAACTAAATCACACACCCTATATAAAAGCTTCTCTGAAACTGATTATATAGTAGTCCCTCCATTTTCATGGGGGTTCAGTTCCAGAAAGCTCCCTGGGAAAATGGAAAATTGCAGTATTCAAGACCCATTGGCTTGAATGGAGGCACATGCCCCATTTTGTTCCCCTCTGTTTGCCACCCACGAATGGGTGAGGGATATGGATTCGAAGTCCATGAAAACAGAGGGGCAACTGTATATTAAAAGCCTGCTTGAATAAAAATATCTTTGCCTGCCGGCAAAAGGACAGGAAAGAAGGGGCCAGCCCTAGCCTCCCATTGAAGGACATTCCAGAGGGTGGGAGCAGCCACTGAGAAGGCTCTGAATGAATATTCACAATTATTCATTTCTGGATCAAAACTTGAAGGTCCCTGACAGTTGGAAACCCCCCAGAAAAAGACCATTAGGACTTCTGTGTCATTTTCCCAAGTATTTGGATGTCTGAAAGTGGCATAGAGGAATTATTCTATGGAGAAGCACATGTGGAATTTTTGCACAACACCCATGTTTTCTGTTCAGAATTTGTATTTATTGACAGAATAATTCCCCACAATACTTTGGAACTCTGAATTTGGGACATCTACTGTGGATGAATATTCATTTTCTCCATGAGTGTTAAGAAAACTACCATAGTTATTCATCCTCACATGTGAACATGAAATAAACAAAGGTTTATAGCATCCCTATTTCACTTTCACATGTCAGAAAATGCGCTTGTCCTACATTGGATCAATGTGCATAGGGAATCTCACAGCTAATTTCCTAATATGTAGAAGAAGTACATTCAAATGAAAAGGAGGACTTGGTAGTGAAATGAATATGATGTCTGCAAGCTTCACTTTTGTAATGTTTATCAACTTTTTGACTAGAGTCTGAAAAAGTTACTTTTTTAGACTACATCTCCCATGCTGGCCGAAAGTTTCTGTGAGTTGTAGCCTCTGCTTTATGTAGACCTATCCACTATGTAGGGCTTGTGGTGATTTTTTAAAATATGGACATACCCAGAAATAAGTTGCTGGCCACACAACCTCTGCCCTTGGTGTATAGTATGAGCAATTTGTAGAAATCAAAGGATACAGTGGGTTTGAAAAGTGTTTTATTTTGGCTGGATCATGTCCAATAGTTTTTTAAGATTATGTCATACCTTACGTGTGAGAATTCTTAGCAAGGAATCCTTCATAGGGCAACTGGTGACTCCAGTGTCATTGGAACAATGAATCCAGCATGGAATTCAGTCATAGTTTAAAATGATGCATTCATGGTGTGGAATCTGTTTTGGGGATAGAGTTAATCATCTTGTATAGCTCCTTCTAAACTTTAGATTAGAACCCATAGTGGATTCACCATCTGATAGAATCAATGTCATAGGGAATCTCACAGCTAATTTCAGTGGGCTGCCTTGAGTCCTTTATCTGGAGACCAGCAAGATGTAAATTAAATAAATGGATAGATCAATCAGAACCATCAGCTGTTGCTGTGTAGTCTGTTAACCTACTGAAGATTATTGATTCTATTACATTGGATTGTGTCATTCTATTGCACACCTCTGTCCCCAGGAAGCACTCGTCCCATACCCAATCTGGGCTTCTCCTGCACCTTTTAAAGAACAAGATTTAATGAAAATCCCATTCTTTAAAAGGTACGGGAAAAGCCCAGGTCAGGTATGGGATGAGTACTACCCAGGGATGGAGCTGTACTATAGAATCTGTCCCTATATGTTTACATCCCACACATAGCGCAGGAATAAAAACCAGTGCACTAATCTCCACTGGGAACAGATTTCTCTGATGTGTTCCCTTTCATATGTAGTCGCATGATGTAAAGAAATGATTGAAAGAAAAGTTAAATAAACCTTCCAGCTCATTTATTTATTAAATTTGTATCCCTCCTTTTCCCCAGCATGGGATAAAAAAAAAAGTTCAGAACCATTGAAAATAAATTTAAAAAGTAATATTACAAAAGAGAAAGGAGAAATAACCAGAGTTCAATTTAAAACATACAAGGTAAAAACATAACTTTAAAACAGTTTTAAAAGCACATTTTTGAACTAGAAACACAGCCTGCACACACCCAATAAAAGTGGTATCGACTTCAACAAATTCAAAACTTAATGTCTGTCTAAATAAAAAGATCTTTACTCGCTGGTGGAAAAACAGCAGAGAAAGAACCAACCAGATCTCCCAAATGACTAACTGAGCATTGGAAACTCAGTGCTTATATTAGTTATCTCCTGTAGCTTAGATCTAGTTTAATTACAGGTTATGTGGAATATAGGGCCAAGATAGGAGTGTACAGGAGAATCCATCTATTTTTGGCTTGTTTCACTTTCAATGAAGATTAATTTATTATGTTCATTCATAAATCTGTTCCTTCCCCCTTCTGAATTAATCTGAATTTTTCCGGTGGGAAGGTTGATGCTCAAGAAAATGTGTACACAATGATAATATTTTACTGTAAAATACTTAGTTGTGTATACATTTTATAGGTGTGCACCAAATACACATTTTAAATGTGATAGCGCCTATGAGTCCTAGTCCTGGGAAAAGAACGAGATACAAATAAATATAATTATAATGCAACGAAATAAAGGAAAAATAAATACAATGTTTTCTGTTATTAAAAAATGACCCCCCCCCAAAAAAAAAAAAAACCTGGGAAAAGGGTGATTGTTTCACTCTTGCTCAGAGGTGAAAAACCTCATGGAGGTCAACAGGTTTTTTCCATGGGTGTTTTCTTGTCAAAGACAAATTTAAAAATCATTTTCACTCCCTGCTCAGAGCCACTCGTTTTATGTCACACATATGCAGAGAGTGAAATTTCTCATTATTACTCTATTTTTTCAGAAAACTGTTAAACCTGTTTTTAAAAACTTGTTTAGGATGTATAGCCTTTCAACTAGAATGTTTTCTCGCACAAACAATACGGCTCTTGGTTTTTGTATGGAGGCAGGGAAGAGAGGTATAAAAAAACAATGAAATATTTCCCGGGCTTAGTTCACAGATGGCTTGCCTTGGTGTTTAGATCATTGCAGAGGAAGAACAGTGGAGAGAGAGAGAGAGAAATACTTCCTTGTTGTTTAGGTTGCTTAGAGAAATAATTGCTGTTATTGACAGAGCACTATTAAAAGAAGCTTCCAGGACTGTCAGACTCCTGTCTGTTTCAATGACTATTCCAGTATTCAGGTTTGCAAGGGGACCCTTCGTTGCTAACAAGTGCTCAGTATACATTTAAATTCACATTTATCTAGACATATTTTCCCTTCCGGATGTATATGTGTGAATTTCTGTAAATATTTCACATCTGTGCTGTGCCACCCAGACTTCTTCTAAATCAGAAAGAGCCATACAAGTTTAGCACTGAATTAGGAATTTATATTTAATTCATGAAGATCATCTTATATGTTTTAGAACACTGTTTAAGCCAATTCTTACTCTGTTGAAAAGTGCTTATTAGAGGTAAATTACACATTTTACTACTGGAGCATTAGAGGTACCATTAGTGTAAATTTAGAGCACTGCAAAATCCAGTAGATAATGTTAATTTCAAACACAGAAACTACATATATTTTGCACTTCTTTATTGCTCATTTTCCCTTTAATTTTTATTGACTACCTTTTATCTTAACTATATGTTCTTAACACGATGCAATTGTAATACACTATAATGCTATTAATATTTTATAGAAACTGTATTTATAGTTCTTTATTTGGAAACAATACAGCAGGTCTGCAGATCTTTGAATCCTTCTGGAATGGTGCCCTCCAAATAATGATAAATTACTTGTGCAGAATGCCATTTGCTAATTATATCCATGATTTACTGCAGAGCAAGACTTAAATCATTCATTTCAGTCTTGCGTAACAGTGCCATAAAAATTTTAGGTTTAAAAATGGTTTCCATGTGTATAATTTAAACAAATTTTAGTGCTATTGTATACAGAAAAACATTGTAGTCATCCATTTGTTACATACTTTGTCTCCCCCTTTCCCCCCCCCCCGCCCCCCGCTTGTACTTTTAATGATCACTGTGGTGGAATAGTTTTGCTTCATTTTCATAATCATAGCTTTTAATTCTGCAGCAGTGTTAGCATATTAGGCTAAGGGAAAGCTAGCTAACTGTGTGTTTATGGTGTGACAATCTTGAGTTGGCAGTAGAAAGCCATTTTTTTTATTAAAAAAACTTAAAACTATTAATTATATTTTAAGGGGAGGATAACATTAGAAAGAAATTAATGGTTGTTTGGAGCCATTTTTAATTTAGAAGGACAAATTTATTTTTTTCCCCTCCAGTATATTTAATTTTACACTTATTTTCATTTTGATAATTGCAGGTGAAAAACCTTACAAGTGTCCCCACTGTGATTATGCTGGTACTCAATCTGCATCACTGAAATATCATTTGGAACGACACCATCGGGAACGGCAGAATGGAGCTGGTCCACTCTCTGGGCAGTCTCAAAATCAAGACCACAAAGAAGAAACATCGCACAAAGGATCAATGTTCATGAGACCTGAGGTACTGAGAGGGGCTTTCAAAGGTCTTCCTGGTATCGATTTCCGGAGTGGCATTGGATCTCAACAGTGGTCGCCAGGAATGCTTCCCTCAGGAGAACATCCGGGCCATTCAGTTGGCATGTCTTCAGAGGTTTCTTCTGACAATATAAAAGGTTCTGACATTTCTTCCAAAGGGACACGCTTTTCTGAACTGGGCCGAGCGTATCATAGCATGGTTGGAAATGGAGTGAATTTTCAAGGGTCACTGCAAGCTTTTATGGACAATTTTGTCCTCAGTTCCTTGAAGAAAGAAAAAGAAATGAAGGATAAAGTTCTGTCTGATGGCCTTCCCACAAAAACTCTAGGTTCAGACAGTGGTGAGGAAAAAGTCTCCGGAAAAACAAGAAAAACAGAAAAATCACAATATGAACCTCTTGATCTTTCTGTGAGGCCAGATGCAACTAGTCTTCCAGGTTCATCAGTTACAGTCCAAGACAATATTGCTTGGCATGGCTGCTTGTTTTGTTCCTTCACAACTTCATCAATGGAGTTGATGGCTCTCCATCTCCAAGCCAATCACTTAGGCAAAGCCAAACGTAAAGATGGTGTTTTAGGTCCAATTCGAAATGGTAAAGACCAACCTAGAGAGGCCATTGCTTCGGCAAATAAAGCCAACTTGCTTCCAGCTTCCATACAATCCAACAAAGATCCATCGATTTCCAGTTTAATTGGTCAAATGGACTCAGCTTCTGAAAGAATGAATCAAGGATCCAAGGAGTCACTAGGAGAACAAAAGAATACCACTTGGCCTGGTCACATGGATTCTACTTTTTATAATTTTGCAGCAGACTTCTATAAGCAATTTGGTGTCTATTCTGGAGTTGTAGGAGCACATAATTCTTGCACCACTAGTGAAACTGAGATAAAAACACCATCTGAAGATGATTCTACCATGTTACTTTCTGACTCTGTAAATAAAAGTGCTACTGATGACCTGTCAGATATAGCTTCATCTGAAGATATGGAGTCCTCCAAGGAAGAGGCCATTGATGATGAGGACATTGAAACAGATTCTGATCTTCTGAACAAACCATTGTCCGGTCTGAACAAAGACGACGCTGACAGAGGGGACAGCATACAAGGTTCTGTTGCCTCAAAAACATCGCAAGGACTAATATCACCATTGCCACCTACTGAAAAGCAGTGGCACAGTCAGAATCTGCTTCCCCCTCATGAAGCTGCACAAAGTGCAATGAAACCTGAACAAGCTCAAAGTGCTCAGGTCCTGGAGAAGCAAGTAAACATGTTGTCGGTCCTAAGAGCCTACAGCTCTGATGGCTTAGCAGCCTTTAATGGACTTGCAAGTAGCACAGGAAGTAGTGGATGTATCAAGAGACCTGACTTGTGTGGTAAGTTTTAGAATCCTTCTTTCAGATCATTTCCAGAAAAAAATATATACTGAATATGCCTAAAATGTATTCGTTAGTAAATTTGGCTTTCTAAAGTGTTCATAAAACATGGGGCAAAATTCTAATTTGTTACAAATTACAAAGCATGGACCTCTGTTGAAATAAATGGTGCTTCATAACATTCTCTGTGGCCTTTATATGTGGTCCAGGCCATTAAAATACATTAGATACTTTTAAATTAGATGAGCAATTATATAATGTGTTTATATTTATGATACATGATCAGGACATCTACTGCTTCATTTTTAACAATCTGATTTCATTTTATTTTTAAACTGATGTGGTAACTTGCAAACTTTTCAGCATTTGAACTGAGGAAAAACACTGGATACTGTGCCAAGCCTTAGTCTAGCTTGTTTTTACTAATTTCTTCCTTTGTGTTGAATAGCAGTTCATTGAACATGTTCAACAGTATATACTTCAAATAAAACTCCAAGCTATCCAATGTGTGGCTATATTTTTATAGGGATATTCAAAATTTATTCATCAGGCAGTAATCTTTCAATATTTTCAAATACTATGCAGCATAAAGGTTCAGTTTTCTTACTGTGATGTTCAGACCCTTCTATTAATGGTAGTTATGGATATTTATTAGAGAAACAAACAAACCAATAAGCTTTCTGCAGGGAACAATTATATGGGGATGTTATCAAATGGTAGTAAATTATTAAATTTTCTAAGATTCTGCATCTATACTGCAGAAATAATCCAGTTTGGCACCACTTTAACTACCATGGCTCAGTGCTGTGGAATTCTGGGAACTGTAGCTTGTTGTGGCACCATCTCACAAAGCTACAGTTCCCCAAATTGCATAGCATTGAACCATGGCTATTAAAGTGATGTCAAACTGGATTATTTCTGCAGTCCAGTTGCAGCCTAAGAAGCAAAACAGGCCACCCGTTTGGAGTAGCATCCTGCCGCCCCTTTCAGCAATGCATCAGGGCTGCAGCAATTACGTGCTGCAGCCCCGATACAAAAGTTTTCTGGTGCTAAAAAGAATGGCAAAATGCTACTCCTTTTAGTGCCAGCAAAAAGGCGCCCTGGCTGCTGTAGCGGAGGCTTTTCAGTGATCCTTTGGCGCAGCATGTTTAAATGCTGCACCAAAGACACACCATGATGTCCCCAGCCATGAGGTTGGGTGCATGGTGTCAGAAGAGCATCGGAGCATGCAGATGTCATGCCCCAACACTGCCCCGAAGTCATCTGTTCAGTCTCCAAGTGACCTAAGTAAATTTCAACATAATGTTCATATGAGTTTGCTAAGATAGATTTTTTTTTCCTGAAGTGTGATAGTTGGAAAGTGTATAGCATATCATTCTATCACGTGATGGTTGCAGAATTCATCCTGTGTCAAGGGAGGAACTTTGTGTGCCATATGTTCTGTCCTATCATCTGTTCTAAGACTCACCTTTATGCAAAAGCCTTAAATCAGTTTGCTTACAGAAGTCTGCTGAGGCTGGTCGCACTACCAATGTAAAGCTTAGATTTAGGGTTATGCTGTCTGGTATGGAGGCACAGTATCATGAGCCATGATACAGGGCCTCCACTTCAGTCATATTCAAGTTGTCAGGCATAGTGGAGTGCAGAGGTGTAGGAGCTCAAAGCCAAAGTTTGGCTAACTAATTGAGAGAGGGAGAGTATACAACAAGCAGCTTTAAAAACAGCATTCAGCTGGGATAGGGAATGGGAGAGCAGTGCTATACCTCTCAACTTTGTCTTGTGCAAATCAAGGCCACCCACGCTGTGTAGCTCAAAAATATGCTAGGGTGTTTATTCAAAAAAAGTATATGCGGCAATGCTGATTTACTAAATTGAAGCTTATTCCATTGAGGCAGAGATCTATTTTGGCAGAAGTAAAAATTAAACCAAAATAAATGTTGGGAATACGTTTCGTAGTGATCCCCCTCCCTGCTTTTTTAAAAAATTTTCTATTTAGGTGAAAGAGCAGGATGGTGAAGGGAGACAAATGGCACTACAAGTGTTGTCCTCTCTTTCTCTCTCTTTCTCTACCAACATCCACTAAAATGCCAATAAAATAGTTTTCTAAATTGTCACCAATGATACAGCTCAGTTTCCTCTTTGGCAACTGAATAAGAAGGAAACTGAAACATTTTGCTCTTGATATATATATTTAAAGGTATGTTAAAATATATGAGAGACAAACTCAAGACTATCTATAAACCTACCCAGAAATGGTCTACTGTTGATCTAATCAAGTGGTCAAATAGAAGACACTTGGAATTCACAATGCCATGGCATAGTATATATAGTTTCAGTCTGTTCACCAAGGCTGGGCTGCACATGTATTTTCAACATGTAATAATATATAAAAGTGATTGCTAGTTGGCTCCGAACTAAAGAGTGTGTCATGGTGTGCTCAGTATTCATAACTATACAGTGCAAAGAATATTTTCCAAGTTGTCAAAAAGAAAAAGCGGGGAAGAGAGAGAGAGAGAGAGAGAACACTATGGAATTTCTGACAGTTTGAAAAATATTGACAGCTGTTAAGTTATGAAGATGCGATTCAACTTCATGACTATAAAAAGAGGGCTGCCCCCAAAGTTTAAAATATAAACTTTACCAGTTCCTAATTTTAGGGAAAGACTGTATTCGAGTTTAAATACCTTTCCTTGCATTAAAATATTATATCCTCATTCTGGTTTGTTGATGGTGATTACTCTTGAAAACAAATTTGTTACATATTTATCTTTCTAGTGGTTCAACATTAATTTTCATGAAATGCTTGCATTCATGAAAGTTTCACATGCTGTGCCTTTTAACTAAGATATGGCCCTGCACCCTACCAGGCTGGCCTCCTATGTATTCAATTATTTTTATAAGTGGAATTGTAGTTCTAGTCTTCTTTTTCCCCCTCTCCTCCAAAATATAATTTTAAAAAGTTTCAACTGATACTAGTATTATTCGTTTTTGCCCAAGTTATAGTTGTTATATGCTACTAGGTTGTAGTGGCATTACCTCTACTTTCTGAACTAATCTTCTTAAACATTTTAAATCAGTTTCCTTGGCAGAGTTACTCAGCAATTGAAAAAAGAGGTAATTATATATGCAAAGTAAACAAAACAAAACACAGTTACCCCCTAGCATTATTATAATTGGAAATGAAATAACTTTCCTGAGTTGTTACCAGAACATGGTTTGTCTCATGGTCTAACCTGTCCTCACGCAGAAATAAAAATATAGTCCAAGATACAATATATCTTGTTATCTAGTGACAGCCGAATCAGGATTTTGTCCTCTTCTCCCAGTACCAAAAACCTGCTCCAGAGGTTTTCCCAGCCCTCTCCAACAGATTTTTTAAGATACGTAAAGAATTGCATTAAAGAACGGGGAAGTCACCAATTCTGGAAAAAGATATGCTATCCATTGATGACATCTTCAACACATTCCAGGCAGCATTGTGTTTAGTGTTTCTGTGCATTTACTGTTGAAATACATGTTTCTTCAGTGGGTGATTGCACACAGCTGTCATAATATATGCCTGTTCAAGTAGTAGTTAGAAAACATTTTAGCAGAGTATAATTCATAATGCAGACATCCTGGGACTAGAGTGAAGATGGGTTGAAAGTTAGGTTATTAGAGGAATTATAATTGCTTCACTTGGTGAGTTGCATTTAGAGAGCATTTACTACTGGGCAGTTTGAAACACAAGTATCTTAAAACAGCTTTTACTGAAATATGTCTGATGTCTTTAGACCAGTTTTCAACAATCTGGTGCCCTTCAAATGTGTTGGTTAACAACTTCAGTCACCACCAGCCAGCATACATAGAGAAACAGATCTTGCAGCAATAACATACCCATCCTTTTATGTCCGATGCAAGCATATTCTTGGCCATTTTGATGCAGACATATATTAATGCAATCCCAATTTTGTAGTATTCTGACTCATCCAGATTCAGCTGATATCAGAATTGGGCCCTGGCAAAACCTGGGACTATTTCATGTGGTACATTTCAGTATATAGAGTCTGCTCATTATATGCATGTAATACAGGCATTCATATCCTTTTTGTCCATTGTTTATGCTGCAGAGAGGGGAACCCCATCTTTGCAGTATACATATGGAAAATGTGCGTTTATGCCACATATTGCACATTACACGGTGAGCATATGTGGTATCTTAATAGTATTTTGTTCATGATGTCATCATAAAATAGCCCAGATTTGTTTCCCCAAAGGTTAAATGCACACATGGATCAGATGGTAGCCTGTTAGATGACTAGAAGAGACAGTTTACCCAGTGAGGGCAATTCATTAATTTAGTGTACTTCAGTTTAGTGCAGTTAACAAGTAAATGTTTCTCATCGGTTATTCCAGATCTCTCACACAATTTTGTGTTATCCCATTTTCACTCTGAATGTTAAATGTTTATGATTCACCTAATATGTATGTGATCGTGAGGCAGTTAGCAGGAATTTTCCAATAATACAGATGCCACATTCCAACCTTTCTACTTGACTCTGCCACTGCAGCCCAACCTCTCTGTTTCATTACTCACAAAACAGTGGTCACTAGTTATGAAGCCAGACATTTACTGCCTTTGGTATCTTGAGCTTAAGTGTTATGTTTTTAGCAACCCTAACTATTTCCATGTGCAGTCCAATCCAAAAACAATTTCCATGTTGCCCTGCACCATGTGCACAAACATGTTCTAGGATCAGTTTCACTGGTAAGAAGGATGGCTTTTGATGTTATATCTTTCATCCTGTGTTTGTGCCTTAAGGTTCATTCTTGTGGTACCTTGTAAAAGAGGAATTGTGCTAGACGTTTGTATCTTCTTATTTGATTGTGATCTCCATAACATCCTTCAAGCTATGTGTGCCACATTTTTTCTTTGTGTTATATTATATTAGGGGCAAAATAGCAACTTCATAAAGGAGCTGGTGGCTGGGACATTCCTGATACCCCACCCCATCTTATCCATACTGTTTTCCTTGTCACAAAACTGGCTGCAGGGAGCACTTCATTGATTTAATGCAATGTGTACACACAAGTGTATGCAAAATAAAATTAAATAGAGAAGAATTATTGTTCACTTATATCCAGTAGACTAATCTTTTTAAGGCTTAGGAGACCACTTTCTTTTTTTTTCTTTTTTTTAAAAAAAGAATTATCTGCCACAGTCATAAGAATTCAGTGGGACTTACTAATACTTAGCATATATTAGGGTTACCAATATTTTGAAAAGAAAAAAAAAAGACACATTTACCAACTATTTAAACCATCATTCACTATGGTTACACTCGCTTTACTGACCTTGTAAGCTCTCTGCAGTTGTAATAGAAGCAACTGCCAGTCCATTGAGTCAGTCCAACAGATAAGATAGGCCTTCCTTGCAGCCTGGCACAATTCTGGTGACTGTGGCAGGGCACCTTTTTCTTCTCCTCTGTCTTCTTCCCCTATAAGCCTTCCCCTCAGGTAACTCACACAGGGCTCTGTGGCATGTGTTTCTTCTTCCTTCTCAGGTCTGATCACCTGATCACCCATTTTCTCCAGTCTGGATCTTATAAAAAAATTCAAACGTTTTAAAAAAAAAATCTATCAAGAGAGAAATTTTAGGGGATATATTCTAGAAAAGGAGGAAGTACCGTAACCTAGTGCATGTAGGATTACAATCCTGACTGGCTTAATACTCAAACTTTCTACATTAAGGTGCTCCCTGTTGATATAAGCATATTAGTACAAGATAAAAGAACATCATTTTGAAGTTTTAAGCATAATACAGTTGACACATGCTTTATACATTGTGTTGTATGAGTATGTGTCCTACAGTCAGTAGTAAGTGGGCAGTGAAGCAACCACAATGTACACATAAATGTCCCTAAAGAAATTATGGAATCAGCTTGTACTGTTTCTGTTGTGATATGTGAATTGGCTTCAGTGTTCATCCACCACTGTACCATTTTTAGTGTTTTTCCTTGGTGATTCTGTCATGGTTGTGCTTTGTGATTGTAGTGTCCCGTTTTAACCTTTCTCTACCATGTCAGTGTATCAGTATTAGCCAGCCTTAATTAGATGTTATGAACTTAAATTAATGAATGTTTATAAAGCACCTTGTACATTTTCTCAAAAAAGAGAGGGCTATACTATATTACTTTGTGTCCTACATAGATTCATGTTCTCTATCAGTAGGTTTAGTTGAGTTCTGCAGTTAGTTTTCATCTTGTTTTAACCACTGCTGGAAGACAGGGCAGAGTAGAAGAATATGAAAACAGCCCCTGTCACCATTATCTGTGAAGGTGTCTGACCTTTGCCAACAGATTTGCATTTAGTATTATAATATCTAGTCTTTCACAGGATGTTCTAGGTTGATGGTGAATATGCCCATTATAACAACATGGATTTATTTTTTGTTAGAACAATACAAGGATATGTGGTCACTACGTTACTCCCCGAGAACAGTAGTTGTATGGATAGTGCATTATATACTAGATGATACTGCACTGAGTTGTTAAGTCGGGAGTTTTCTGTAGCTTTTCCTTAAGAGGAACAGTTGTTGTCTAGCTTCCTGATGAAGTACCATCTAAGTCTTCCATGACAGTAGTCATATCTAGGACATAAAATATTCAAAATTAGATGTTGCCATTAATTTATGTAAAAAATGGTCCAGGTCATGTAGGTTTATCTCCCATTATTGTGGCCATACAATTGTGGCTTATATCAAGACCTTGATACCTATTTGGGATGGAATGAACTTTTATTATGTGTTCTTCTTCTATCAATCAGCTAATAAATATCTCATGTAATAATGACAACTATTAGTAATTTAAGTAGATATTGGGGCTCAGCTGTCCTGGACAGAATCAAGCAATAAGATATTACTGTCTTTGTTTCTGTTTAAAATATGAATTGGAATCCAGAACCTATTCAGGAGCAGAAAGCATGTGCTGCATAGGGCTGAGTGTGAATCCCATCCTTTCATCTTCAGTTTACTGTGAACCCATATCTGGAGGTTTGCAGTTTGAAGTAAAGGGCTTTCATATCTGTAGGTACTCTTCACATGAATTAGATCTCTGATTTACTGGATTCTAACTCGTATGGAGTGCCTCCACAGATTGCAAAGCTCTCTATTTCAGACTCATAGAAGTCTGCTAAGGTGATGTTAGAAAGGAGGAGGAGCTAGGGCACTCACCTTCTTACACGATGATGTCCAACAGTTTCAAAATGCCCAAACGGGGCTATTGTCTAAGAGAGGGATACATGCAAATGTTTGCTCTCAAAACTCATGGTCACAGTTATATTAAGATGTTTCCCAGTATGATCCTAGTGACTTATGCTGGTGTAATTCCCTAGTTATAACATCATAAATATTTACCTCCTAGCCTAGTGCCTTTCCTCCAACTGCACAATAGCAGATGGAGAGCACCGGGTGCAACTCTGTCCCCTGATTCAACTTTCCATTGATAGGCTGCAAAAAAGTGCTCTAGTCACCATTGCACAGCTAGGAGAAAAGGAATGGATTTTACCCTTTGAACCTCCAGGATAAGTATACCGGTGGAACTTTGTTCTCATTATGAACCCACCATATATTTTCTGCTTTTGGTATGCTCAAAACGTGATGCTTGCGGCATTATGCCAGAAGCTGAATACTATGCAACAGATGCACACACTGGCTCATCTTGGATTAAAGCAACCGAGACCTTTTTTTTTGGTTTTTCCTGTTCTGCACCAAGAAGATTTTGCACATCACTCAGTTATGTGTTTTGCCTAGCTTTCCAAATTGTTCTATGAATTTTTCATGCACCATCCTTACTAGTCAATATGTCCCCTTATGAATTCATTCTAGTTCATATTATGTGTTGGATTGATGTGTCTACTTTTATCTCATGTCTTCATATTCATAGGTTTCTCTTATTTCATTCATTGTGTTCCAAAGGTTCAGGAAGCTGACCCTGTATGAAAGGGCACTGAAATATATGTAGTTTTTTTTCTCTTGAGATTTTAAGATATTACAGGAATTAGGAAAGGTTGGTTGGAGAGGTGTGTCACAACCATTTTCTGGTGTCTGTATTTAGAAATGGGGTATGATTCAGTAAAATCCAAACTCTTAATCTTGGATAAATTCAAGAAACAGGATTAAATTGCAAGATTCCAATATCTTTATGAACACTTGCCATGATTTTACAAAATATTTTACAAAATATTTAACAGTCATGGCAATATTGTTAACAGAGAACAAAACCATTCTCCCTCCCCCTTTTTTTAAACAAAGGAATCTGTGCCTTGAATGTGCAAATCTACTTCATAGATATATTTATATTACAGTAGTCATGTTCAGTTTTTAGTGGTTGTACAATATCCATATAAAATTACCCCCAAGAAATGATCCCAAATACGCACGTTTTTCTTCTTTACTAAAGGGCACCAAAATATTGCAGAATTATTCATCAATTGGGGAGATTGTTGCTTACACCATTTACCTTTCAACCAACTACATGGGGTCCTTATTCTTCTGCAAGTTCCTTTGTTCTTAATAAAGTTACTCCATGTGTTCATCTGTGTTAATAGAAAATAGAACCTGGCCCTGAGTCCTAGGGCTTCAGCTGCTGTTGTGGATAATGCATTGCTATTTGCGTGGCAATATCCAACCAAACTCATATGGCTTTCTTCCTTTTTTAATTAAGTCGAATGCCAGCAGCCCAATGAAGTTTGTGTTCCTGGATAAAAGGGCTGGTCTGTGCCTAGTGCTGTATTTGCCAAATGGTTCGCTAGTCATTTCAGTACAAACAAATGGATGGTGTCAGTAAGTCTGCAAACACTGTTGACATTTAGCCTTGTTTATGTTACTTTCCTTTTGCTGCACATTTTTGGCTCAAAAAGCTACTGTTGGAATCAACAGTGACTTCCTAAGCAGCAGAGGCTAAGGGCCCAGGCTCTTCTGCATCTCACCCTGGGTCCACTTGTATTATTAAGTGTGGGGTGTTTATCTTTATGTTTAATATATTATTTGACTATCTAAAGTTACAATAAAATTAGTCTTCAGATTTGCAACTAAAGCTATGTATGTGCTTGGCTACTCCCTGTTTTCCCCCTTTCCAGTTCTAAACTGAAACTATGGAAGCATCACTGAGAAATCTTGGATGTTTTTGTCTCATCTTCCAAGCAGGCAGAGTCAGAATCTAAAAACAGATTAAGTATCCATCAGCCACTCCCTTGTGATTTAGAATCAGGTTGTTGAAAGATGCTGAAAGGATGGATTCCCTCACCATTTCAAAGCAACTAGATTCCAAAGTGTGATAGGGATTCCTCTTCATTTTCATTCATTGTAAGTATAGAAAAAGGCAAATTGAAGCTATTCCAGATTAACTAACAGAGAAGTAGGATCTTGTGTGCAAGTGATGGTGCTGGGACCAAATCAAGCTTTTTGTACCTCTACAGAGTTCCTATGCACACCTTCCTCTCTTGAGCACATTCCACTCTGCATCAGATATTAGGGTGAAAGTACCAGGTAGCAGTTCTGTAGCTCCTTTCTATCCATTGCACAATGCACTCTACAGAGGACTGAGCATGTTCTGCAGTGTTTTATTTTATTTTAATTTTTGTAAGGCTTAACTGTTAGGTCACAACTCAACACAATCATTAGATATATTTCAACTCCTCAACTGCAGTGGGATTAGTTTTACCTAACTGTGCATAGTATTGTGGTCAGGACATTTGGTTGCTCAGAATAAAGTACTTCAGTGGCCACATTTTACTAAATGTGTAACTATGGGTTATTACCTATGTTTCAAGACATGTAAGAAACAAACATTTTAAATCAACTGTGATAGTTCTATAAAAGTTTCTAGGTACATGGCAGCATTGTTTTGGTTTAATTGATCTGGAAGAAAGCGTGACACAAATTCATTTGTGACACTGAAGCAACCTGAAAAATCTAATCTACATAAAATTCAGAAACTTCCAGACACTGATCTACTATACTTAAAAGTATTCTCCATGGACAAGCCATGGTTTCAATATCACTTAAGCCATCCTAACATACAAAATTGCTATAGCATAAATGTGTAGGCTGTACTCAAGCACACAGTTACTCCTGTGTAATTCTCACCAACATAAATGAGTATGGAACTGCCGCCATAAAACCAACCCTGTATCATTGCTTTTAGTCATAATTCTATTATTGCCTTTAAAAATGATATTCATAAAATATGAATCAATTTTTGTCTTCAAAAATCTCAGTTATTTTGAATACCCTTTATTGTACAAATGTGTAATCTCATTGAATTTCTGAATTGCTGCATTTCTTCTTCCTGGATAACTAACTATATCACTGGGGGTAAATGTAATTACCTGTTGCTTTGTTAACTCTTTAAAGCAAAGAGGAATTTCTATATATTTGTCAAAATGTAGGAATTAATATGTGTGTTCATTATACCATGTTACTGCAGCAATACAAAATCAAAGGCTTTGTAATATGTTCTGTTATGTAGGCATATGAATCTAGAGTATGGACTGCCATACATGTGAAAAATTTCCTTCCTTTTTAAAAGGTTATTTATTGTCATTTCTACTTGAGTTTTAAATAGTTTCAAGTTTTGTAATACTTTAGGAGGGGAAGAATTATTGTAGGTATTTTTTTCCATATTCTTTTGAGAAATGCTTCCAGTTTAATATGTTGTACTGGATGTTTTTTCTTCTTCTTCTTCACCAAGTAATGACAGTGAAATTCAATGAACAACACTCTGACATCCACAGTTTAAAACCTGTGATTGAAGTGAAATGTGTAAACTTCTGCTGGGTTATCATGTGCTTTGAAATAGAGTATTGTTGAAAGTAATTAGAAAATATATTAAGGTTTCCTGGTAATGAAGGCATGTAAGTTTTAATAATTGTTGCTTTCTGAATAAGTGTCACACTTTATCTTTAAATGTATATGGAGTTCCAAGTTAGGTCATTTCTGAATGGAATGTAAAACAATACTAAAAACAATGCTTCAATAACTTATCTTGGTGTTGCTAATAAAATTAAAAAGCTGTTAACCATTAGTATAGTTTGGAGTCATTTTGTTAATTCACTCAACAGTAGAACAGCCAGAAAGCTGTTCTGTCAGCTGAAAGACAAGGATCCAGCTTGAGGTGTTTTTACAGGAAAACCGAGCAATCCAACCAGCCGAGTCTCTTTCTTGTTTGAAACCCCTGCGCAAAAAGACCAACTTGTTAAAGTGGAAAGCCATACAAACATAATTTGTGTTGTCCACAGCATAAAAAAATTGGTTAGCTTGAAGGGGAAAATATGAAAATGTGACACACAGGATGTCTTGGAGCTCATCCTCTTTTACTTTTACTGAAACAGATAAATCCAGCTGGCCATAAGGTTGCCGAAAATTCACAATATGCGAGATAAAATGCAAGGTGAGGCAATACTGGCTTCTCCCACTTGTTTCTCTCTCGCTTCATCCCAACCATCTTCCCGCTGTGGGGAACACATTTGATGTCTTTCTCACTATGGCAGGAGGCAGAGGAGAAGCAGACAGAAGAAAGGAGAAACTGCAGATTCCTCATCCCTTGCTTTGCAGGGGACTTCTAAGGTTGTAATGTGAATCTCTGAGTTGTAACCTGGCAACCTTAGAAGGACTTCATATTGAGAGAACTACTGTGTGTGAGCCAGAGTAGTTGCCCATCTGGCCCAGTATTGTCTACACTGAGGAGCAGAGAGGCTCTTGGAGAAGCATCTTTCCTCACTTTGATACTAAGCTGAGACCTTTTTCAAGTCTCTATCTACCAAACATATTGTTTCCCCACTTCTCCCACTGGTATATCTTACTTAATGTTATCACTTTGGAACAACATATTGATAGCTCTTTGTTTATGCCATCCAAACACCCATGAGTCAGGACCTGACATTTGAGTGTTCTGTGTCATGCTGAGAAAAATCTGTAGTTCACCAGTAGAACAATTATATTATTTTGGAATGCTTGGAAATAATACAGCATTTGTGAGATAACTAACATTTATCCAGACTCAGTGTGAGATTGTTCTCTCTCTCCCTCCCTCCTTGCTCTTTCATAGATTACAATGCTCACTAGCAACTCTTTAGAAAACAACCAATATTTTAAAAGTTGGGGAAAGTTGTGAATAAAATATTCACCCTCAGAGGGTTATAACCTCACGCTTATGATTTTTGTGTGCAGTTAGGAGAACACTGTCTCTATCCCATGAGATATAAAAGTGACAAGATGATGTCCCAGCCATACAATGGAACATTTGTGTGAACAGCATAATCTATCTACACTCGGTAATGATCCAGCTGAAGTCACATCACTAGTATGGAGGCTTATGTCACTAGTGCACAACAATCTCTCTCTCTCTCTCTCTCTCTCTCTCTCTCTTGTTATATGTAATACACACTACAGTCATTGTTCCTGGTTTTCTTAAAGTTACATATCAAATATAAGTGATTTTTGTTTATAGTGGAGGCCTTTAGTTTTAGTGATTAGTTGTTCATTGTAGACTTGTTAAAAAGAAACTTACTCAATAGAGTGTGTCTCAGATCCCTCAAAGGTATGGCATCAGGAAACAAAGACATTACCTTTGTTCATCTACTACAGGTTGCAGTGCTTTTCTGAAGGATTTTAAGGTTCAAACCACACTGCGCATATAATTCTGTTTGAGATGCTTTAACTTCCCTGGCTCAGTTCTAGGGGATCCTAGGATTTGTAGTTTATTGTGGCACCAGAGCACTCTGATAGAGAAGGCTAAATGTCTCACAAAACTACCATTCGCAGAATTCCACAGCATTGATCCAGGGCAGTTAAACCAGCCCCAAACTGGATTATTTCTGCCATGTGTTTTGGACCTAAATTAGTAGTATCATATGGCTTGCAGTAGGACTCAAATACAAAGAGCAGCACAACTAGGAACGTACACACAAAGGTGGCTTGAGTTCAAGTGACATGAGTACAGTCTCCTTGTTCCAAGTTAAATTGCTTTTGAAAATATGGTGTAGGAATTCCTCTGAAGCAGTTTTTCATAAAGTAGGTTGAGGAGTCTGCTATTCAAAACAGAAAAATAAACCCCATTGCACATTATGTTGCAAATTTCTCTGCATTGGTTTGGTTCATACTACAATTCATGTATGCCACACAATTCTCTTAATGAGAAACTTGTATCCAGAGCTCGAATAATCATTATTTCAAAGCTCATGGTAGATTGGGATTTTCAAGACATAGTACTTTTTTAAGATATTGAACTATGGAATGATGGGAAATTAATAATCCTTGAAAATAAGTCTCGCCTAGTATGAGCTCCATTGTATATGGCCTAGAATCTTGACAGTATTTTCCAACTGAAGATTCTTTTTGGAAGTTCATCATTAGCTCACTACAGTTCTTATCGCCTAACTCTCTCTTTGACAGTTTCATGTTTTTGTGCTCTCTATCAACCCACTCCTTTACAAATATACTGAGAAGCAAGTATCACTGAATTCAGCATGAATTACTCCTAAGTAAGTGTTCCCAAGACTGCATTTTTTCAATTGTCACCATGGGTGTTCCATATATCCAGTACTAGCTCTATCTTTGGACTAGTTTTCGCTTCCTAAAACAATATAGTTTTACAGGTCCAGATTTTAACAGTTTGTTCAGTTAAATAAAACTCTACATCAGATAGGAAATAGTAGTAACATATCGCCAGCAACATACAGGGTACATCTGGTGACAAATTCAAATATTTAAAGCACTCAACAAAGATAGCAGACCACTCAGAGCTTCAGACATGTATGATACATTGACAAGAAGGGATTTGCAAACTGTTTCAACAACTCATGAGCACAAGATCTCTGTTACAGCTGCTGACCTTTGCATTCCGCAAAGTTGTGAACTTTAAATCTCCGAAACGTCTTGTAAAAGCTGGAAGATCAGGGAAGGAGTGATTATACTGGGGAAAATACTGAATCACTTCAGACAAACTGTTTATATCCATGAACACTTTTCCCCCCATATAAGAGTACTTGCCACTACAATGACTGTTTCATTTACATCCATGCAGTTAACACCAAGGCATCTCTGTATTATATTACAAATACAAGTTGCTACCTGACTGAAGCTGTCCAGCTACTTAGCAGCAGAACCATAACTTTCAGAGCTAGCCCAAGAAATTTTACTCCCTGAGGTGAATAACAAAATGGTACATTCAATTCCATGTACGAAAGAACCTTGCCTATTCATGTATATCCCATCCTTTTTGTAAAACAGAATTCAATGTACCTTACAGTAATAAAACATAAAGCAGTAACAAAACAAAAAGCACAACTTTTGTTCATCCACTATTATAATAAAAGTCAGAGCCTTATAGCATGAGAAAAGAAAGCTGAAGTAGAGCAGGAAAGTAGTGGCTTTCGCCATGCCTCTCCACATGTTTTTGTAGCACTTCCCATTCTCTTTCCGGGAAGATAGTTGTAACATTGTGCCTTTTGTCAAACAGATTTTTGCAGCACAACAAAAAGCACAGTTTTACAACCATCTCCATTGGAAAGAGAAAAGAAGTGCTACTACAGCATGTAGAGAGGCATGGAAAAAGTCGCTACTCTCCTGATCCATTTTGGCTTTTTTCCCCCGTCATGTAATAAGGCTTTCAATTAACATACAGAGCTAAAACAATTCCAACAAGGTGCAGAAGCAGCACTCTGTCAGACAAGGTGAATATAAATGGAGAAAGCAGAAATTGACATAGATGGGGCTTTTCTCTCGGTTAAAGGTCCAGTTTAAATAATCACAGGAGCTTATCATATGGGGCTCCAGGAACGGAAATGGGGCAGAATGAAAGGGGGCGGCATGGGAATGGAACAGGGAAAGGATGCATATTATTGCACGTCAGAACGCCACCAATGCCACTGGAAGTCCTCGTTCTATTCCTCATCCATCCCAGAGGAGGCGATTTTCAAAACTGTTCAGAACAGTTCTTGAAAATTTCCTCCTCTGGGATGGATGGGGAATGGAGTGGAACACTTTAAACAAGTACATACAGCTACACAATGCTATGCAGGAATGGCTGGTGGCTCCATGTCAGTGTGGTGGTGAATCCACACCTAAGGTTATTCAAAATTTTAAAGGAGCTGTTCAAGTTGCCTAACCCCTAGTCTCAAAATAATCCCAACACTTTGGGTTACTCCTTTACAGTTCAGACTAAAATCCAAAGAAGATCTATCATCTCACTGCAATGGACATAAGGGCCCATCAGACCTGAATTGGAACAGCATTCCACCTACAGGCCTAGCACTAAAAGGGCCCTAATCCTTTTCACTCCCTGCTCTGGACTTTGGCTGAGATCCTGTATCACTGACTTAGGGACTGTCCATGTGGGCCCAAAAGCTCATGTTTCCCCTGTCCATGTATCATCTTGTTCAGATGATGCAGGCCAATAAACCTGGGCTGGGATTGGACAGATTGGATGCCGATCTGGCTGCTCAAATCCAATCCTGGCTCAAAGAGGCTTTAGCGAAGGTGAAAAAGACCCACTGTTTGCTGCAGACCAGATGGCCCCATGCATCTCTTACCTTCTCCTGCCATATCCTCTATTGAGAAGACTCCTGTCACAGACCCTGGCATGGAAACAGAGTGCCTAGCCACATGGGTGGAGGAAGGTAATGGGTCCATGGTACAGACTGCATGTGTCTGTGTAGGTCCAGGTTCTGGGGCAATAAGCACATGTTTGGTCTGCGCTATCCTGGCCTGTCTGCTCAGCCTCTTAGTTATGGATATGTAACTAAGCATCATTTTCTGGGCCAAAGTCTAAACTCTACCTAAACAGCTAGCAGCTTCACCAAGTCATGGAGGTCTGTTTTACTGGTGACTGGGACGCAGCAGGATGGTGTTTCTAACCTTCTTCCATCATGATCTGTTGTGCAATGAGGGATTGTGACAAGGGCACTGCTTTGAATCATCTCAGCCTTGCTTACTGATGGGAACTGGAAACATCCTACTGCACCCTGATCACCAGTAGAATAGACCTCCAACACTTGGAGTGGTTCCCTGAAAAGTAGCGTCCAGGGAGGCATTTACAGTCATGGCACTGATAAATATTAATATCAATATGTTGTATAACTGAATATGGAACCATAGCTAAAAGAAAGGATGCCAGCCTTTGTTTTAAATTGATTGGGTCAAATTTCATTTGAAAGCCCTAACCTTGGAAGAAGTGCCCAAGTGATAGTGGAGGTGATCAGTTCAGTTTTGGGTATTCTGATCACTTGTTCGTAATGGTTGAGATCCAGCATTGGGATGTAGGGTGTAAAATTCTTGCCCCTCTCACCAACTACATAATGGCCAAGGAAGGGGGTCAATGGTCAATGGAAGAGTGTCCCACTATTTCCTTTAGTTGGATACTGGCTGATACATGCATTACTTGCATTCATACATTTAGCATGATTTAAACATCTAGAATATCCTACAGCTATTTGTAAACAAATTGTGATCTCTATAAATGAGTCATGTAACACCTAAAGTTATGGAAACCCTCCAGATATTTTGGGCTCCCATAATCCCTGACCATTTGCCATGCTGGCTCAGTCTTCTGGTAACTGAAGTCCAAAAATTTAGGGGACCAGAGATTGCCAATTCCTGACCTGAACCAAATAGTGGAGAAGGCCATACTACAGTAGGCATAACAGCTAACATGCAATCTATAGGATAAATAATGGTTTACAATTCACCAGCAAGCTCTCCTATGGAGTATTCCACCAACCCTTTGGAAATGAATTCAGTTCTGGAAGACTTCCCTGTGGATTGTAACCCTGAACCTGAACATTCAAGAATGGAGAGAGCCCAGTATTTTCTCTACTTTCATTCTCACCATCAGCTCCCCTTCTGTTTGGGGAAAATCCTGGAGTTTAATCAGAATTATTTACAAGATAATGGGCCATTGTTTGTACTAAGACAGATGCCTTCCGTGGGAATTTGGTGTTTTATGCTTCATGCATTGTGCTGCCATGGCTGCTTACAGATGGGATCACAGTGGTACTGGTGTAATCTCTTTTTAAAGGAAATTTAGAGGAGACTTTCAAAAGTGTTTGGGTTGGGATAATCATCAGCAGAGGAAAAAAAAAGAGCATGTGAGTTTTTCTTTCTTTTGCATATCTGGAAACACCTATTATACAAGAATTTCTTAGGACAAAGGGGAACAATCTATTCTGTATGTCAGAAGGAAAAGATGCAAAGAATATTCTATGTGCACATACACACACACACACAACAATATTTATGTCTGAAGATTACTGAGCAGGGTACAATCAAGAAAACATACTGAAATAATTTCAAATCATTTAAACTTAAGATATTATAAAACAATTTAATTACCAGCAAATCAGAAGAGAAGTTATAATCCAATGGAGCCAAAGCCAAGTCACAATCACTAAACCTCAAATCATTGAATGAACAGTCAAGGTTTAGGTTGGTGCTGAAATAAGGCCACTATTTGCACCATCTGGACCGCCATTTCACAACCAAAACACTACAGGCAAGAAAGTGGTCTCCTACATCTCCATATGGTCTCTTGTTATGGTGGAACATGGAATTGACTGTGCCTCAGAAGATTTTAATGAATAGAGAGGTATACATTGAGAAAGGCCTGAATTTCATTACATATTTAGCCTCCCTTATCCGAAATTCTTGAGACTGGAAGTGTTTTGGATTTTGGATTCTTTTTAATATAAATTTTTGGATTTTGGAATACTTGTATTTGTATAAACGTACATAATGAAATATCTTGCAGATGGGATCAAAGTCTAAACATAAATTTCATTTATGTTTCATATACACCTTATACACATAGCCTGAAGGTAATTTTATACTATATTTTTAAAATGATTTTGTGCATGAAACAATGTCTGTGGACACTGAACCATCAGAAAGCAGAGGTGTCACTATTTCAGTTACCCATGTTTTTGTTTTGTTTTGTTTTGCTTTGTTTTTGGAGTATTTTGAAATTTGGAATTCTAGGTATCAGAGACTCAAGGTGTATCGTTTCCATGAACTTGGGTTGGACGTGGGTACTGGCAACCTATGTAATTCCTTTAAAACTGCTGCAACATATGATGTTTCCAACAGCAATATAGCTGTCACATTTTGAACCTGATGCGGCTTCTACATCATCCTCATGCAGCGTGCATTGAAATAATCTAGATGGGAGCATAACTCCCTTCAGGCATATCATGTGTATGACTCTTCCTGAAGGAAAGAATGAAAGCCCATTCAGTCTGATGGAAACAATGTGTTGATTGATTTCTCCAGTATTAAACTGTGTCTATTTTTTTTTTTTTTGACATAAACATCTCATCATAGCAATTTATTTCAAAATTTTCTAATGAGGTGAATTGAAGTTGTGGAGGATTACAACTTAAAACGTTTCTCACTTAACACAGAGGTCTGCCTTTTCTCCCTATACGTTCCCCCCTCCTGAATGTTGTTTTCTTTTTGTTTTCTTTTTTGTTGCTTGCTTATTTGCAATTTCTGTGTTGTTCATAAGACTGTGGCTTTTTTCTTCATGCCAATGGTTTTTATGTTTGAGTTATCAGTGCAAGCTAAGGGAAGTTGTGGGCGCATGCCAATGTCAAAGGCTGCCGCTTGAATGATAATTAATAACATTATGGGACTGATTATGTGTTTAGATGTCCTGAAATCAGGAATGAACTGAACTTGTTAAATTCAATTTCAACCCCCGAGAATAGCTGACCGTTTTCAGGGGACTGAAGGAGCAAATGTGCAAGGCTCTTCTATTTGCATAAAGGACAAGAAGAAGAAAAGGAGGGGGGATCAACCCTGTGATATTTGAAAGGGCAACAGCTAATGAGAATCGGTGGAACATGTAGCTTCGGATTTTTCAGTTATAGAATCGGTTGCATAGTTTCAGAAGAAAGCACAGATCAGTTGCACGATAATATTTATAGACCTTAGTCCTATTGTGTCAGCCTCTGCCTGAAATACTGAGACATTTGAGATAGGAGATTATGTCTTCTAAAGGACCTGGGGAACCATTTCACGTGTGACCAATTTACCTCTGCCAGGGAAGGGAGTAGGAAGTCCCACCTCTGTGGGTGGGATCCCGACTCCCACTTTCAGAAGTCAATAACAGGGTTTTGAGAACTTTGTGCCTGTCACTCCCTTCTAGCCAGACCTTTCCAGTTAAAACTGTTTAAATTACAAACCAGCAATAAAAAAGATCATGTGTGTTTCCCATTGAACAGGTTCTTTAAGGCTATTATGATAATGAAAGACATATGGTGCCTGCACGAGTCAGAGGGAAACTGCAGATGTACAAATTAGGGTATTATATAAGGTTTCTCTTTTTGGTGCCCTTTTAAAAACATCAAGCCACCAAAGTTTAAAAAGAGACAAAGTTGTTTCTCCCCCACGTCGCCTCTCTCCTCATTTCCCCATGTAGTAGGTAGTGTTCTGTTACTACTGTCATCAAATATGCATACCTCTTTTCTTATACATAATCAGAGCAAGCAAACTCTCTTGTATGGAGACATTGGGGGGGGGGGAGAAAGACCTCAAACAGCACGGGGCTGCAGTATTTATGGACGGGATATGGAAACACTTTGTTTCCTCCAAGTTTATTGGCGACCATGAAACCTTTTGCATTTTTTATGATGTTTCTCTGCTCAGACACAGAGGATTCTATTTATTAAATATTGAATTATACTGAAATTGGACTGATGCAGCCAAAGAAGAATATTTCTTGGTTCCTCTGTCTCTGCCTCCCCCCCCCCACTTTCCCCCCTCTTTGAAAGTGGCATGTATACTAATATTGATTATAGTGCAAATAGTCATTTGTTTTAATTTAAAAATGCAGAATTGATTTTGAGAAGGTGATAAATACCACTAATAAAAAAAATTCAAAATGGGGATTTATAATGATTCTCTCTTAAGTCGATGGTTTAGCAAGGCTTAATGGAGAATAAAAGTAGATATATTCAGAAGTAGCCAGAGTTAATGATTATTTGTCATTTGCTAACACTGCAGGAATCTGACTATCCTGATAATATTCACATTTTAAAAAGTATCTTGGCAGTCATTTAACCACATGTCTTCACAGCTCAGAAAATGTACAAAAGGAACTCAAAAGGTGCTTGAATGTTCAGGATCAGTTATGCCATTTTGTGATGACAAAAGTATGAAAATCTGTCTTCAGTTTTTAGAATGTTTAGATTACCATTTGTTTGTGGCTTTGCTTCCACAACATATTTTCCCATGTAAGTAATCCCTTTCACGGCAAATAAACCTATAAATTACAGCAACATTGCTGAACTCAAATGAAGATAGTAAAATCTTTGACTTTCAGGCCAATTTTCAGACAAATACTTAAATCACAGGCAGTTCATGGAATGAACAAAGGGGAGCATCCATGTCCATCATTTCTGTATGAGGTACCCCACTTGCCATTTTGTCCACAAAATGATGCTGCCTGTACAATCTCAATGTTGATGCCAAAATGAAGATCATTTTTTACATTCAGTTTTTACAAGTGGCAGCCAGTGGGGCATAGTGGGTTGACTTTTGCACTATGACTCTGGACACCAGGGTTCGATATCTGCTCAGCCATGGAAACCCACTGAGTGATCTTAGGCAAATGACACTTTCTCAGTCTAAGAGGAAGGCAATGAGAAACCCCACTAAATAAATCTTGTCAAGAAAGCCTGTGAATGGATCAAGCTTAGGGTCGCCATAAGTCAGAAATGACTTGAAGGCACAAAACGACAACAGCAATTTACAAGTAAGATCATCAACAAAATGTTGTAGTGGATCTTTACTTCCTATGTGATAAGTGCTCACATTGTGAGATGCATTCCATCTATCCAATCCCTAATCCAGGTTTCTCCATTACAGCATGCCCATGTCTCCATTCTCCATTTATTTATTGTATTTTCACAACACTGCTCCAGTCAGTGATCTTTCAAGACCTTTTGTGTGTGTGTGTGTTGTGTGCCTTTAAGTCATTTCTGACTTATGGAGCTCTTAAGGCGAAACTATAACAGGGTTTTCTTGACATGTTTCTTCAGAGGGGGACTGCCCTCTCCATCCTCTGAGGCTTAAAGAGTGTGACTTGCCCGAGGTCACCTAGTGGGTTTATGTGGTCAACTCGAGATTCGAACCTTGGTCTCCTGAGCCATTGTCTAATTCCCAAACCACTACAATTACCTCAGGTGAGATTCTGGGAGGTAGCAAGCATCAGAAGAAACAATAGTGTGCCATGCTACCTGCGCTCTGCTCCCAGAGGTAGCTTGCTGCCTTATGTGTACCAGAGAATTTAAGATTCAAACTGTGCATCTGTCTGGCATTT
Organism: Urosaurus nigricauda; assembly: GCA_034509955.1. NCBI lineage: Eukaryota > Metazoa > Chordata > Lepidosauria > Squamata > Phrynosomatidae > Urosaurus > Urosaurus nigricauda. The sequence goes on from JAOEGL010000013.1 coordinate 15,210,383, forward strand.
GTTCACAGAAAGGGAGAAAGGCGTCACAGCAAAATGCCTTGAATTGGCCCTGAACCAATGAAATTGATTGGTAGGTTATTTAGGACAGACAAATGGAAGTTCTTCATATGTACAGTTAAAAAAAAAAATCCATGTTTAGTGGAAGATAGAGTGATGTTCACTAATGTGGATGACAGTAGAGGCCAGTTTGGCAAATTCATGGGAACAAGTCTGTCAGTGACTTGTAGCTTTCATGACTGTGCATATCATCCAGATCCAGAAGCAGTATGCCACTAAAACCATTGTGTAGTAGCAACAACAGAGGCTTTCTGTTGCCTTCAGATCCTGGTTGGTCATTATAGCAACAGAACGCTAGTCTAGAATTGGATGGTTCACAACCAGGGGGCTCTAAAGGTTAATGGACTTTAGCTCCCAGAAGCACTAACCAGAAAGGTCAATGATGGACTCTGGAAGGTGAATGCCATCAATATCTGGAGTCTCGCTGTTAGTGTGATGCTTCTTCTGATGCTCTTTAGGATTTTTTTATTATTATTACTACTATAATTCCTTCTTTCCCTGTACTTTCAAACTTTGCCAAGAGTTTATTTGGAGAGGAGCATCAAATGTGATTGAACATCTAGGAAGCCTGGGCATGGTGAGTGGGAAACACTTCAAGAGCCTTATTTATTTTTTTTCCCTTTTATTTTATGAGTGATAGCAAGCTTGCTGTGTTATTTCCCATGTAGGTATTACCATTTTAACTTTTACAGAAATAAAATAATACCTTGTCACTCAGCGCAACTACCAATCACAAAATGAATTAATTGTAATAACTGTTGTCAACCGAACAAAAGACTTGTTGCTTTCCTAAGCAGATTTAACTGCCACTGATAACTATATACAGAGTTTCCCATTGGGCTTATTCATTGTATAGAGTCAGAACATAATTTCCTCTGTCTTTCTCCGTACTTTGTTGTTAAGTGCTTAGAGTTGGATTTAAAGTCCTATATTTTTAAAGAAGCCATATCATTAATTAGAACCACTTCCTTTGTTTATGAAATGTTTTCATTCTGTAAAAAATACCCTAAACATTTTAACCAGTTAATTATAACATTTTTATTTCATGACTGATTAAACAAAATAAGGTAATGTTTTAATCTTTATGGGAGAAGAGAAACCATGCAAGGAAATGACTAGAATATATAGCTGTCCACCAATGACTTGAACATATTTCTTTATCACAATATTGGTCTTTAAGTGGAGTAGAATCCAGCCACACTTCTTTTGAGGTAGATCCATTTATGTCCAACTATTGCAATTGAGTCTGGCTTAATATGAAATGAACTAGCTTTAGTACTTTATTTCTCCCACTTCAAACATTCAGAAACTACAGTGATTGCAAAGGCTGTTTAATAGAAAACAACAACAACATGGGGCTCTAAGGTGAAGAGTGGGTTATTGGGAAACCAGAGTTAAATACAATGTTTGATTCAAGAGAAATTCTTGTGTCCCAATCCACAGAAATTTCTTGATATGGCGAAACAAGTTTTGTCTACAGATTACTTATCTGTAACATTTCCATGCCATCCTGACATTCAAAGTTTCCCTGGCAATTTACACTACCTCCTAAGATACCATAAATACAATCTAGCTAATAAGAGCATAAGTCTTCCTTAACTAGACTAGACTATCAAGCTGTTAAGACACATCTCTTCTGGCAGGCCTTCCCCGAAACTCCTTAGTGTTCCCAGCTCCTAAGTCTAATCTTAGGATCTCTCAGCTAGTTCCCAGCACATAGCCCAAGTTGCCAATGCTCCATGCTGCCCAAAGAACTTTTGTTCATGATATTTATTGTTCTGTGTCTTTGTTTTTATTTTATTTTTCTTCTGATCATGTTTTAATCTATGCTAGTTTAATTTTATTTTAAGGGGTGGGAGGTTAAGAATTGGGTCATTGGTACTGTTTTTATACTGTGATCATTTTAAACTTTGTTGTACCCAGCCCCGATTGCCTGGTCAGAGGGGCGGGCTATAAATAAAATTTATCATCATCATCATCATCATCATGTAAAACATCCTCTTTTCCAGGGTTGCCAAAAGATGCCCATGGGAAACCAACAAGCAGTAACAGCCTTCTAATGCTGTTGCTACTAATGTTTTGCATTCAGAGCCATGTTCCCTCTATGCCACCATTGGTCAAACCCAAGCATAGCCTTACCCTCCGAGGCTTAAGGATATACAGTCGGCCCTTGGTTTCCACTGGGGTTTAGTTCCAGTGCCCCTTGTGGATACCAAAATCCATGGATACTTAATCCTATTAAATACAATGGTAACCCTTATATAAAATAGCCACCCAGTCCAACCGATAGCAAAATCAAGGCTTACCTTTTGGAATATTACAGGGTGATTCAAAGAGAATGATGGAAAAATAAAGCTCTTTTTATTCATATTTGCACCATTCTTTTTGAATTACCCTGTATATGCGACTGTATGTGTGCATGCATATAATATTTCCAAACTATGGATGGTTAATCCATGGATAAAGGATTGGTGGATATGGAAGGCTGACTGTAGTTCCAAATTTTCTTGCCCTTGATGAGAAATGGAGATTGAGATACAATGCCAGTGTCTTGCATTGTCTGACAGAATGTAGAGTCCTCCCAGAAGGAACTCTGACTGCAGTTTGACACTGCTTTAACTGCCGTGGCTCAATGTTAGGGAATTCTGCGATTTGTAGTTTTGTGAGATGTCAGTTTTCTTTCTCTATACAGAAAAAGGATCTGTACTTATATTTTCAAATCTTTCCCTAAAAATGGATCTGTGGTGGATAACATTTCTGGATTAATTTGAAAATTGCTTCTTTATCAAGACATCTTTAAAATGTACAAAGGTACATACCCAAATATCTGTGTATACATTGACTCGAAAAGCCAAGAATAACTCAATACCTTACAGACGATTTCATTCTCATGCATAAAGCAAGCTAAATTTGAGGTGTGTATGTGAGCTAATTAACTAATTTCACAAAAAAGCTTCTGGATGGCAGGAACTCCTGCCAATATGCTACACACATTTTACATGGCTATTTACTTTAATAATCACAGAACAGTGCAGTGCTGCGTCGAAATTTTATTTCTGATTCTCTGTATTATCTTAAAGGAGCATACATTGGAAATATGGATGGTTAGGTTCATAAATAGTTGTAGGGGATATAGATATCTGAACACAAAATACACACACATTTACATTTTTTTAAAAAAAATGCAGAGAAACAGCAACTAGAAAAGGATTGGGTCCCTAATTCTTAGTATGTTGCCAAGAAATGTGCAAGCCATTTTCAAATGATATGCAGTTGTCTCTTGTGCACAACATCTCGATCACAAGGAAACTCCATTCATAGCTCCCCCCCAACTCCAAAAATAATATGGACAGGATCTCTATTCATATACTGTGAAATAGGGAATAGTGGAAGCTTTCCATGTCAGATTGCGTTTTAACTTCAGTACATTTTGTTATTTAATAACACTCATCCATCTACATTCGCTGGTGTTAGGGGCACAGGACCCCCATGAATATGGAAAAACCACAAATAACAAAAACAGTATGTTTTTACCTAGTGGAGTTTTATCTAAGAGAACACCTCTCTAGAAATCTCTAGGTTCTCCAGTGCAACTCTGTGGTCAACATTTGCCAGACATTGACCAAAGAACTGCGCTGGAGGAGCTACAAATGCCTAGTTGAGTTTCTCTCTAGGAATTTCTCAGCCCTTCAGTGCAACTTTTGGTTAAAGTTGACCATAGAGTTCTGCTGGAGGACCTAGATATTCCTAGAAAAAAATATTAATAAAATCCGTAAATAATCAAATCCATAAAAGTCAAAGCTGCAAATGTGGAAGGATGAGTGTACAGTATATTTTGTACTGGAGCTAGCATGGGATAGTGGTTTGAACACTGGACTACAATTCTGGAGACTAGGTTTAGGATCTCTTCTCGGGCATAAAAAACCATTGGGCAAGTGACATACTCTCAGCTTCAGAAAACCCCACAATAGGTTGGCCATAGGGTTGGCATAAGTTGGAAATGACTTGAAGGCACACAACAACAATAACAACATTTTGTAGCATGTAGAATGTCTAAAAGCAGCCTGAAATCTGGACTGAACTCTTGTGCTATGTGTGTGTAGTATAGCTCTACACTTCCCCATAAGTTGCCAATCCCCAAAAGGCATTGCTATGGCTGTTGAACGGCTTTGACAGGAGGGAGGTGAATTAATACCAAGCCCTGTCTCCTGTTCTTGAGGGCAGGGGAATAAGCTTTTCTTTTCCACTTCCCTGGTGAACTATAGGATGGATGGGAGTCAGTCCCCACTTTTCAGTCCCCTCCCTCAATAGGAGCCATAGCAGTTCCCCAAGGAGTTCGAACAGTTTGTGGTGGGGAATGTTTTGGATGAAGTACCCTTGCATCCATCCAAAACAAGTCCCTTGCATCCATCCAAAACAAGACATAGGACCTTATCAAATGGGGGAAATCAGGCAAAATCAGGGGTTTAAACACTAATTATCCCATGCAAAACACAATATCACAAGATTTTCATATGATGTCACTATTAAACAGGCAATAAACAGCAACAAATCATTCACAGGCATGGAACACAGGTATGTTTATTGCCTGTTCATTGCCTGTTTAATAGTGATGGGTGTGAAACTCTTAACTGGGATAATAACGTTCTGCACGGGATAATCACTGTTTAAACCCCTGATTCCCCCCCAATTTTCCCAGGATGCTGGCCTCAATGTCAGAGCATTCACTTCATAATTTTTCTGCACAAGTCACTCTGAGCAGAAAGTATGAAAGCCTCCGGTACAAATATGGAGTCCTCCAGGCACAAGGGTGCACTGCCATATTTCAAATTTGCATACACAAATTCTTATCTCCTTTGGAAGATAAGAATGTAAAAGAGCCCCATATGTTGCAGTGACAGGGGTCCAAAATCAGGGCCGACTCATACTATGCAATTACAGTACTATCATCTAGTAAAGAGTAACAATAATATTCAGCCCTGGGAGCATTGTTTCATGTTTACTTGACTGTTGCCTCCACTATACAATATGAAAGTGCTACTTTTTGTACTAGCTTACAGTGCAGTTGCTGTTTTAAAGTTGTTGTTGTTGTTATCTTTAACTTAACAGTTAACATTTCACATACAAGGACTGATGTTGTCTGCCTTCTCTTAAAACAACAAATAATACAGTTTTTCTTTTTTCAAAATTACTATTTTTAAAACAAATCCACACCTCACAATATGTATTTCTGTCACAGATAAACAGCATGAACAGATGTCAACAGCCCTGGAACAGGGCTATATGCTTTAAAAGTATTTAGAGAATGTTAATTCTCAACGTTCAGTTTAGTCCAGAGCAAAGATATATTTGCTTATTTTGCTCTAAGAGGGCTTCCAATATCAAACAGTGTTTATAAAAATTAACTGTGTGCAATATTTTCCAAGCTAGTAAAGGTTTTAAATTATAGGCAGCATTTTTGCAATGCCAGACTAAGTCTAAGATGTTTGGGTGGGGCAGAAGATGCGAAAATAAATGGAGGAGACCTTTTTCAACCTGGGCTGCATTTTTCAAGAAACTCCAAGAAAAATGGCAACAACAACAACTCACATGCAGATAATAGGATTTATTGTGGAGATACTGCCACTACTTTTAGCCATAGGAGGATGATTGGGTATTGCAGTAATATACTGGAAGAAGAAATCATCCCATTAGTTAGTTATAAACAAAGGACTGCAATTGTAAATTACAGTAGGTATTTTAGCAGCTTTCTCTGTATTTACAACATTGGACTCTACAGTGGGTGGGGGGAGGTTAATCTCGAGAGATTGTATTTAAGTATTTTTTAAATTTAATGCCCATTAGTTTAGATGTGTCCATTGTGCTTTTCTTTAAAAAAAATTAATGTCTTGCTGAACCCTCATGTAGCTTTCTCTGTAGTATTGTCTTCTTTCTCTGTTGCTCATTAGAAAAATGTTAAAAATCCATTTTCATCTGATTAATAATAAAGCTGATCACATGTAACCTAATTTTCATTCACTGCTGCCCCTGTCTGTGGAGTCATATACAAAGTGACCTTTGAATCACCACTGGGCCCATAAAGCACAATAAGCACCATTGTCCTGTCAAAAATTGAAGATGTTTTACATCATTACAAAATTTAATGTTCCATCTTTTCAAATGCACTACTTTTCAAAGGCCACATTCCAATTGAAGCTTATTAAAATCAGACTCAAGTTTCCTGTGGTGGGGATGAGAAAGAGTTTCTCATGCATTTTCGAGTAATATGAATCACTCTTTTAAAACAGATATGGTTACATATTAGTTTTGAAAGGTACAGTAACTGCTGAGCCTCCACTGTCTGCAACAGTGAGGCTTTTGTGCTTATAAATCTAATAACTGCCTCCTGATCCCCTTGTACTTCATCCACACTGTATCCTATTTACTTTATGGATAAGTCAACTTCAGAAATAAAATTGTTGTTCAAAAGTTCAGGGGTTGAATTATAGGAGTTTCTGGCTCAAAGATTCTATTAAAAGTTTTTAGCAGGCATCTGTGAAATGACTGTTTTTTGTTTTGACAAAAAGAAAATCCTCCCTTTTCGCTAAACTGTTTCTTGGCTAAACTGGATATCGAAAACTGTATGCTGAATTTGACCCTCTAACCTTTTGAGCCAAAAAAATAGATTGATGGATAAATAGATCATACATGCAACCAACCTTCACACAAAATTGGTTCAACAAACCCTTCTTAAGTTGCAACATAAGTAAAACAGCATCATTGACAATATAACCATTTTGGACAGTTTCAGCTTAACACTCCTTAGTATGTGTTTGTGCCAGGTGTATCCTAATCTAATTCAAATCCTTCTTGAACAGAATGGGAAATAATGTCCATATGGATATTTAGTCCATTGCAAACTAACATAGCGTAACATGTACATTTGGATGTGCACCCAACTTAATGCCTGTCATTTTGATCTAGCAAGGAATACAACAATCCCTTATGCTTCTTTAAGTGAATCATCTTTAAGGATATGGAGTAGGTGGTTTTTACTTGAACGCACTAGTGGAAAGCCTGTATCTTGTTGTTAAATTTAAAGTAAAACAATCCTTAAGTCTCACCTTAGGAAAAGCATTGATTTCACTTCTCCTTCTATCTAAATCATAGGAGTTTATCAGATGGGGGGAATTTCTGTTTATTGTGAATGGAGCCAATTGGAGCCAATTCAAATTCACGTGAATTTGCTAGTTTAGTGAATTTACGTAAATTCTAATTGTGTTTGGAATGTTTTCAGAATAACTTTCCATTACCTGAAAATGACCCCCCATTGCCCAAAATTGCGTGAGATGCTTTAATTCGCAATAAAGTAAAACCCATGATTGCATTCGGAATAACTTCCCTTTTGCCCAAAATTGTGTGAGATACTTTAATTCGCAATAACGTGAAATTCCATGATTGTGTTCGGATTGCCCTTAGATTATACTTCCAATTTCCGACATCTGATAAGGTCCATAATTAATCCAAGATTTGGAATTTTTGAAGAAAATAAAAATTAGAAGTCAAATTCATATGAATAATGTTCTTTGATTATTTATTTAAATATTTAGCCTCTCAAATTAGTTTGAGCCCTCATTTGGATTTGATTCGGTAATTTGCATAGCAACCTAAACTAGCAAATGATTTTGTATTCCATCTATTTATATAAACCAAAAAGAGAGAGGGGTAGGTGGGGAGGGGGAGAAAGAAGCAGCAGCAGTTGTGATCCCACATCAGGAGATGCACGATACAGTTCTTCCATGGTATAATATAGTGAAGCCTCTTCCTGCTACCTTTCCTCGGGACTCATTTTCCTCCTGCATTCCTCCCATGGCTATGTAGTGTCCAGCTGAGAACAGGGGATGGCCACGAAGCATCTATGTACATATATACTATGACTATATATATATGTATATATTTATGACTATGCAGCTATGTGATGATATCATTTTCTAAGTTGCCTAGAAAGTGCAGGAGTATTCCTTCATCACTGTGTGCCTTCCTATAATCAGATAGGAAGATACTTTTCAGCCATCTCCTATTCTACCCCAAGTATTAAGTGTCCTTGTGGGGCAGTAGAAAAATCCTGAACTATCAGTGCCTTTGGTTGTTACAAGAAGGAAGAAGAAAATTTTGACCTCAACAACAACAACAACAACAACAACAACAACCAAGGAAGAGGAGGAAAAGGACATAGACAGGAATCACTAAAAGATAGCTATCATGTCACCTTTCAGTTTTCTCTTTTCCCCCAACTCCCCAAACCGTTCATCATAAGGTTTAATTTGCTGATTTTTGGACATCTTGGTCACCCTTCTGGAAGCAAAAGTTTCTGTTTAATAATATCTGAACAACCGCTCTGCTGTTTGTCTACCAATAAAGGACATAATGCAAATTCAAATGGCACATACATCTTGTTGCTACTATTTAGTTCAGAAAACAATATTTTATCATCTGTAATCAAAACATTATAAAGTTAACTTCATGCTAAAATTATAAATGAAACTCATTTAAATGAAAATTAAAGTCAAGAGGATTAAATTCAATTAAAATCACTTTGAAGTTACTATGGAAAATTTATTTCAGAGTGATAGAAATCAACAGATTGTTATTGCTTTCATTTTCTTACGAGCAAAAGATTTCTATAGCAAGATGGGGGAAAAATTATAGGTAGAGAAAAGTGCAGACAAAAGAATTTTGTGCCCCCACAAGATACACCCAGATTGAGATTAAAGGGTTTTGATAAATTTGTGTGTGCAGATGGAATCTTTTCTATACGTTTTATATAGAGGAACCATGGTTGTGTTCTCTTCTGTATAGCATCTATGCATTTTACTTGGTGCAACAAAAACAGGAATTGAATTAAAAATGCGTCTTTGCTTCAAAATACATTTTAAGTGTACATTTTCCCTCCCCCTTTTTTCTGATGGCATGATCTCAACAGATCAATTAACTTCAATAATCTATGGATTACAAGGCATATCAAACCTTCAAAGCACTGCGGTGTTGGTTCTATTCTCAAAAGCGTTTAAATTACTTTAATAGTTAATAATAAGTGATATGACTCATTTTCTTGACTAAATTAGGATCAGTTGTCATTTGTTCCTTCTCTGTCTGAAATGCTTAATTACAGAGAACAGGCTTCTCACAACACCCATTGTACACCTCTGCAGCGTGCCTTGTTTCTAAAGAGGTCAGGATTTCAACTTGTGTTTAGCTTATTTTTTTTTTATTCCCCACTTAGAAAACCCATATAATATGAGAAGGACAGGATCATAACATAATTTCTTATATCCCTCTAACCTGGCAACTGCCAAAGCCCATTCAGAAAATATACAACCACCCTAGAGCATACTTGTGGGGCCATCTTTTATTGTCAATTGAGCTATTGATCATTCCAAGTTCCAACAGGCAGAGTGCTTAGAAATTCACTGATGCGTATACAAATATATGTACGTATTACTAAATATTTGCAGCCAAAGAGGCAGCTGATCATTTTGAATCAGTAGGTGACAGCCAGTGCTGCTCTCCCTTCCCTGCTATCTGATTTGTAATCTTATGTCCTAGGTCCAGAAGCTTCAGGTCTTCTCCATCCTCTCTCACTTTTCTTCTTCCTTCAGGGAGAGGACACATGTAAACACATCTGTACTCTACACTAGATTCCCACTATTATTCAGTTAGGTAAAATATCAAGGGAATTTCCACATTATTGATAAGATCCCATTGACCCATCCAGTTTGAGGAAAGACAGTTCAAATTATGACTATGAAAAATGGGACAATACTTGAGAAAATTCTCAGACTCAGGACTCAGGGTCTGTGCAAAGTGCTCCAAAGGTTGGGGCTGCGGCAACCTCACACTGCAGCCCTGATCTGGCCTGTACAAAGGGTGTGATAGCTGCGGTGGCCCAGCCGTACGGCACTCCGACACGGCATCATATGGATGCAGTACCAGAAGGTGATTTGCAATCACTTGATATAGTTAGAAGCTAAAGCTTTAATATTGCAACCTAAAGGCAATAGTAGCTTTAGTTCTCATGCCTCTCCCTGTATACTTAAAGGACCTACTCCAAAGAGGTGCTCCCAAGGTTTGGTCATTGGGAGCATAGAACAGGTCACAGATCATCTGGAATACTGTGTCCAGTTCTGGACACCACAGTTCTAGAAGGTTATCGAAAAGCTAGAACATGTTCAGAGGAGGGTGACCTAGTGGGTAAAGCTTCTGGAATGACATAGCGAGCTGGGTATGTTTAGCTGGAGAAGACAAGGTTGAAAGGTAACAGGAGAGTCATGTTTAAATATAAGAAGAGAAGTTATGTAGATGATGGAGCAAACTTGTTTCCTGCTGCTCCAGAGACTAGAACGCAGAGGAATCAATTCAAACTACAGGAAGAGAGAGTCTACCTTAATGTTAGGAAGAACTTCTTGATTGTAACAGCTTTCTGACAGTGCAATAACCTACCATGGAAGTTGAGGTTGGATGGCCATCACACAGGAATACTTGTAGATTTCTGCATGGCAGGGGGGTTAGATTAGATGACCTTTGCAGTCACTTCCAACTATACAATTCCATAAGTCTGTGACTCACTTTGAAAAATAGTCCCTGCAGGGTCCTCCCGGGTCTCATTACTTGGCATTGCACTGTTAAGATGTTAGAAGCTTGTTTTTCCTACAAGCTCTGTGAACTTTGCAAACACACCGCGTGAACTTCTTGCGTTCTGCTGTTGCACTCATTTTCTAAGTATTAATTTGGTTTTTACTGCACTTTGGAAAGCGTTTGAATATTTATAAATGTAAGTATTTATTTTCCTAGTAAAATTAAAGCTCTATTGTCTTGCAACTAGCCGTACTTGTTCTGACACTCGAGAAACAAAACCTTCTCAAGTATGATAACCTTTATTTATAGATGGCAATAAGCATATTTAGCAATTTTATTATTCATGACCCTTGCACTAAATATCATAATCAGAATACAGATGTGCAGAATAATTTCCATGTGCAAGTCACTGTAGTAATTCCTATAGCACAAAAATAGCACTGGATTTAGAGACATAATATGCTCCTGTGTAATAAATGTGTTGTGGAAGAAACAAAGGGGGCTAGAAAATGGGCTAGGAAAGGTCCTACTTTAATAACCAACTTCATAAATATATGGCTACCCCTAAATGCAAAACAATTCTGTTCAAGAGCGGCACCTTTTGTTTGCTGCTTCTTGGATTCCCTTTGCATACACAGGATCTTTATTTATTGCAAAGAGAAAATAAGCTTTGTCTTGTGTATGCATTTATTCCATATAAAAGCAACTTGAAGCATCCTTTATTACTTAAAAAAAAAAACCCCTCACTTTAGAACCATCTTTTCTTTTGTGGCTATGAAAGCTGAATATAATCAAGAGAACATTATTTTCAGGTTTTGCTCACTGATGGGATGAACAGAAAGTGTGCACACCAGGTACATCAGTCTTGGGGTGCTTGAGGCATTTGATCTGTACAAATTCAAGTACTTATTGTCCTTGTCTATACCTCCCAGACTAAAGTAGAGGTATGGACATACCTAAAATTCACAGGATTTTGCATTTGTTTTTTTGATGCAGATCTGAGTAGGTAAGCACCTGCATAGGTAAGCACCTGCATAGAATCATAGAATCATCTGTATTTTTATGATGTCAGAGCCACATCACTGACATGGCAGAGAACCTTGTTCGAAAAATGCAGTGATGTACAATAAGGCACTGAGCAAGATGTCCCATTCTGCAATTGGCACTCCCCAAAGACAGTGAGGCATCATGAAAGGTGGGACATTTTTCCAACCTGGCACAGGGCACCCATGATTTCCTACCACTTTCCGTCTGGATTATTAGGTCCCTTTGGCTCCATTGGGGGCACTGGCTGCTTTGCCGGCTCTACTTCTACAATATTCCTTAGGGCTTTGCTACAACAATACTCCCCTGCTGAGGATATTACCATTGTCCAATGCCTGCTGCAAAACTGTATATTAATTTGCAATGTTATAAATTTCCAGCCCATCTTTCCAGTGCAATGTTGGGGAGAAAACATTTAAAATTATGAATTTGAGAACAAATTTGAAAAATGAATTTTCTGGTAGCTAACAACCATCCCTCATCTAGTAACCCACCCTTAGAGCATCACCTGGTGTTTTCCAGACTCCTTGCCACCCCCTATTAATGCTCCCGAAACCCAGCCACTTTGGGTCTCATTTTGGGACAAAGGTGGGATATAAATCAAATAATTAGACATCACATTCGTCCACAATGCCCAGAATTTCCCATACATTGGGGCCTGTGGCCATGCTGGGTGAGAGATTCTGGGAGTTGTACCCAAAAAAGGTATCCTTTTCCATTTCTGGTCATGATGGACTGGGTGAATCTTCACAAAGGCTCCCTCAATTTTCCTAGTTGTGTAATAGAAGGAATTTCAGCTCCTGCAGTTTTTCCTCATGCCTTATTTATTTATTTTGACATTTATAATCCAGTCTCCATCAGAAGATCTCAGAGCACTGAAGAATAAAAACAATAAAATGAAATAAAACTACATAACAGAGCAAAACAAAACAGCTCTGCAGATTGTAAGAGACAATCAGGCTTTTAAAAGGACAAGAATTCCTTTCGGAATTTAGGTCCTTCTTTCTATTGTTTTTCACTGCCTTTTTCCACATTCCCCTTTTCTATTCTTTTTCTTTTCCTCCTCTTGAGTAAATTAACATTTACCCCCTGCTTTGCAACAAGTTAGAAAGGTAGTTAATAGTTTTGAATGATCACATCCTTTCTTCTCAGAATGTTCAGACCCTTTTAGAAAGGATTTACTAAGATATCACACATTATGGATTTAGGTGTTACATGAACAACTGCTACATTAAAGTGTTTGTGAAATAAACAGCTTTAAAATTATTATTTTTTAAAATATACACACATTATTTTTTTTAAAAAAAATTGTATTAAGAAACTTGAAATACAAAGCTTACACACATTGGATATTGAGGTTTCCCGACGGTGGTGTTTAGTGAATCTGTGGCATTAGGTTAGGTTTTCACACATTTATCTGAAGCAGAACCTCTCATTAAGCATATTGTTTTTTAAAAAGCCCTTTTCCAGAAAATACTGTAGTCAAGTATTTATAACTACAGCACCAAAGATCAAAGGAAGATATTGTTTAAAATATGTGCAACATAAAACTGGTCAGAAACAATCAACATCAATCAGTGTCAGAATAAAAAGTGATTTGAAGCTAGAAGAGGGGGAGATGGTCTTTTTTCGTTCTGTTCTTTTTATTTTTGACTGACGTGATGCATATTCTTACCTTGACAATCTTACATGCTGTCTCCACATTGTCATAAATTAAAGAACTGTATCAAGGCTAGAAATGAGGGGGATATTTATATATTGACGCTATTTGCGGGAGACCAGTAGCACAATCTTACTCGCACATTTAAAAAGCTCTAATGTTGAAGTCCCTGGACCACCCAATGTTACCATTATCAAGATGGCAAGGCAGAAATGTAGAGAAAACAGCCACATTTTTGTTTATTTGGTTGCTCCCTGGCCACTGTTCTTTTAGTTCAAAACTGATTCTCTCCCAAAGAAGCCAATGGGAAGTAATTTATCTATGGCTTTTTCAAACATGGGTTACCAACAATATGAGATGATTGAGTCTTAAGGGCCAAAGCTGAGATCCCACAACAGGGTTGCACAATGGAAACCTCTACATGCAGGGTTATGTGTTACGTGTCCTATATAACCCTTGCATTGAATGGCAGAGTTTTGGAAGAAAGTGCACCAACAATTGTGCACCACCAGATTCACAATTGAATGTACAGCCTAGTGTACAAAATCATGCGTACAACCGAAGGAGCACTACCACCATTTAAACTAAAGGAAATAAATAATCCTCAAACATGAATGCATACATGTCATGGCACTACACGAGCATGGTTGCTTCCATAATTTTGAACTAAATCATGGCACACAATAGTAATGTCCAACCACTTCTGTAAGAGAATTTACACAAGCATAATACACCAGCCAGTCCAGAAGAATTATTATTCTTTTAGTCTAGAAACACACCCTTCCTTCCCTCCTTCCTTCCTCCCTCCAACCCTTTTTAACAGATTCATATTTTCTCTTTTCAGTAACATTCCTGGAGTGAAATAAATAAAACAGGAAAAAGAATAAATAATAAATCACTAAAGAAATATAACTAAAATGATAGGAACAGCAGGAAACCCACTGCATGACCTTAGGCAAGTCACACTCTCTCATCCTCGGAGGGAGGCAAAGGCACCCCTTCCCCTGAACATATATTGCCAAGAAAACCCCATGATAGGTTTGCCTTGGGATTGCCATAAGTCAAGAATGATTTCAAAGCACAGAAACAACAACAACAACATAATTTACATTACTCATTGAAATGCCTAAGCAGACAGAAAATTCTTGCCCAGTCACTTAATGAAACCAAAGTTGGTCCTTTATTCTCTGTCTTCCTAACTTCAAATGGCAGGAGGACATGGGTCAGGGCCTCAGATGATGATCTTCATCAATGTAGGTGTCTCTTCCAGAAAATGGTCTTTCAGAAACATTGCTTTAAGTCAACATGGTAGAACTCTTCAATCTCAGATGTTTCAGCTTTCCAGAGGTTATAGATTCCATGTCCTAGCCAGTATGGTCAGTGGGCAGAGTAATACATTCTTGGAGACATTGTACAGTACACTATAAATATGCAATTATTTTTACTAATTTAACTGTTATTGCTTCTGTAAAGAATTTGAAAATTGAACTCCTTTACTGAACTACAGTTCTAAGGGGGAAAGATTAGTATTAGGTTTATGTTTAGAGATTTGCTCTCTGTAAGCAAAACCTTGAGAAAATGCTGAGGGATTTGCACTGAGGATTCCCCCTATTTGAAATAACAGATTTTTGAATTATAAAAAAGATAAAACAACAGGAATGCATGTTGGGAAAAGGGAAAAATATCTTGCTTCTTGTCAGTTATGCATGAGTCTAACCATAAATCCATCTCATTTTCAGCATTAAAAAAAAACCCTGATGTGGAAATTCATATTTAATAATTAATTGCTGAAACACACCCTGTATCAAGCAATATTAGGGCAACACACAAGTAAAATCAATTTTAACAGATTGAAATAAGTTAACATAAGAAAAATGATTTAGGGCCTGAGCAGATGAGGCAGGATAGCCCAGGCTGAGCCCCAATGCCCACCTGGGTTACTCTCTGGATTAGGATCCAGTACTGGTACACCACACCTTTCTGGAAGATAGTCCATCTGAGCCTCCCCTCCATGCCCCATCTGACATGGCAATGGGGCACCTGGCTGCACCCATGTGGCTAGATGCCCAGTCTCCACATCTGATGGGGTGGCTGGGGGATTATCATATGGATCGCTCCCCAGAAGGGTGTGGGAGGCTGTCTGAATAGCCTGGTTTTGTTGTGGAGTTTCTTAGAAACTCTGAGGAAAACAAGGCTCTTTACCCCGAGGTCAGACTGGATCTTTTGGATCTGTTAATTTTACCACACAGGGCTCCTGGCACAGAAAAGTGGCCGGGATGGGGATGGAATGAGTGGGGGATGCACTTTACTGCACACAAGAAGTCCCTCGCTCGTTCCGTTCCCTTCCATTCCCAGAAGGAGCTATTTGAGAACTGTTTTGAACTATACTCAAAAATTGCCTCCCCTTGGACAGATTGGGAACGGAAGGGAAGGGAACAGAACAAGTGAGGGACTTCCCATATGCAATAAAATGCATCCCCCACTCGTTCCCAGCCCCATCTTTACATAAATAGCATCATGCCCAATCCAGTCATGGAGCTTTATCCTGCGTTGTATAGATTAGATGACACGAGACCATGGGGGAAGCCGGGCCTTTTAGCCCCTGCGGACAACCCCTTGTTATTTGTTGTTGTGTGCCTTTGAGTCATTTCCAATTTATGGTGACCCTAAGGTGAACTGGTCCTGGGGTTTTCTTGGCAATATTTGTTGAGAGGAGGTTTGACATTGCCTTCTCCTGAGGCTAAGAACATGTGACTTGCCCAAAGTCACCCAATGGTATCATAGCTTATCTGGAATCAAATGTTGTCTAGTCAGAAGCCAGGCGACTGTGCTTCACACTAGTTGTATGTTCTTTGTAATCTTCAAGGGCAGCCCCATGTGGTTCTCATTGCAGTTGCCTGACCAGGAGATTCCCATGCCATGAACTACTGTGGCATGATTACCTTATTTAGAGAGGTTGTCCTCAAAAATGTATTTTTGAATGTATAGTATTTCTACTAAAATATGTAGTCATGTATGGTTGAGCTTTGAAGAGTCCAAAGTGCAATTAGGTACTGATCTATATATTATTCCAGGAAGTAAAAATGCAATTGATTTCTCCATCCCTGATATATCAACACTCCTCATTGGTGAATCCGTAAGCTAAAACACTCTTGTCAATGCTACACACCACAATAGCAATTTACAAATATCCCTATTGCAATATTGCATGTTTATTCTTCTTACATAGTGCTTTCAAGAACTGGCTGGCCTTTAATTCTTTGACAAGTAACATTATAACCATGGCTGCTCTATATGGAAATTCAAAAAATGAATGGCATCACCAACCTTGATCTGTTAGATTATCTATAATTTTCTGCTGCTACCTGCTCACCATCATCCTTGAGGGGGGAAATGAACCCCTTCCCTATACACACACACACACCTGCAAACATGACAGTGTTGGTTTTTTAAAGATGTGCCATATTATCATGACACGGACATTTTTAAAACTTTTGTTTATTGTTTCCATAATGGATTGTGTGGCTTCTTGAACTTTGCCATCTGAATTTATTATTATGGCACACAGCCAGCACCAAAATAAAACAATAATAATACAAAACATATAACATCGCACAAAGATAGATACATTATACTCTAACTGGGGTGTGTATCCTCTGTATATCCAAACAGAAGGGAAGAATACGCACATTACCACCCTCCACAACATCTCAAGATTTAGGCTTATATTCTAGATTTAAAAAAAAAAAAAAGAGAGAGAAAAAGAAAGAAGAACATTTGACCTTCAAATATTTTGCCAGGTTTTCAAAACAGCAATAAGGGACAGCCAAAATTCATGACCTGCGCCATTGACTATTAGGAAAGTTAGCTTAGCCATGTGTTTCTCTGTAAACTTAGCATATTGTCCACATTCATAAATTATTTGATTCACACATTTCTTTCTTGCTGAAGGGCCCACAACCGAAATCCAGGATTTTTTAAAATGTCTTATTCATTCTATATAAAAAGGAATAGCTTTCCACCTCCAAATAGGGGAATGCTCCTTATACGGGACACCAATATGCCATCTTTTTCCCAAACTGAACCCAGGGCAGCTCACCAAAGATACCCTCCAAAACAGTGCAACTTTTAAAAAGAATTCAAACATCACTCTAACACATCAAAAATAGTTCTTAAAAATATTGAAAACATGCTAGATCAAAAATATAAAACCACTGAAGCAAATACTCCAAGAAGCCTCCTTGGGTGAAAGCACATATTAAAAGTCTCCTTGAAAGAAAAAAGTTTGCCTGCTGGTGAAAGAAGTGCAAGGAGGGGGCCAGCCTAGCCTCTTATGGGAGGGTGGGAGCAGTCACTAAGAAGGATCTCTCTCATGTCCTCACCAGATGTGTCTGTGATGGTGGTTGGACCAAGAGAATTCCTTCCCATAAAGATCTTGGAGTTCTCGCAGGTTCTTATGGGGAGATACAGTCTTTCACTCTACCAGCCCTGTAAGGGACAAGCTTTCTGGCTGTCAAATAAGGGATAACCCTTATAATAAAAGACACCTGGCAACCAACCCCTACTTTCAAACCATAAGACCACCTCAACCAATCATGCCTCCCATTGACAAATGAAACCTTTGGGATGAGGTCCTCTGCAGATTGAATCGGCGGACACAAAGGTACACTGGAATTCAAGGAGTTATGCAAGGAGAAGTCATGCTTCTTTAGACTGGTCTGGAAGAGCCCATTGTCTGCCCAACAGCTCTTTGGTATTTCGGGATAGATTTTTTTCCCCCTAGCTTGATCTGAGAGATCTTGGATTTTGACAAACAGCCTATGTGCTTCATCACTGAGCCCTCTTCTTTCCCTAGTATCTACCCTTCAAGTAATTGTATGGTTCTGAGAGTTGATGGTCTTGGGGAAGGCAATTCCTTCCCTTCTGGTCCCTACTATGGACATCTTCTTGGAGGAGTGATGCTGCTGTTATTAATCAAAGAACCTATTAACAGTAGTTCAGTAGGAAAGAAACACCAGCACCACATCACTACATGCACAGAGGTTACCATTAAAAAGTCACTCTTGGCTGGCTGCAGAGATCATAGTGAAACATCGTCTCTAAGAATAGCCTCCAAACAGCTAATTTGCTTTTCTTTCCCCCCATTCACATTTCAGAGATGGCATTGTGATAGTCAAAGACAAGGACACATCAGCAACATTTATCTTTCATTGTGACATCTTCAATTTCCTCACTTTTAAAAGCAACATTAAGCATCTTTTTAACTCTGGCTTTCATTAGAGATGCTAGAGTATTGTTGTTCCTTGCACCCAGCCTGCTTCTTCACCAATCCATGTGCCCTCACGTAACTTTGTGATGCATTTTCTATGACCGTACTAAGCTCTGCCATGTTGTGCTGTACACAAACCACTTCAACATTCATCCCCTTGTTTCTGGGCAGAGAAATTGGGGGCACCACTTTGCTGAATTTGTCAAGGGGCCATTGGATAAATTAGTTAAGTTTCTCCAGGGTGACTTTCACCATTAGTAGTAGCAACATTAGTAGTAGCAAGTGATAGAAACTATAGCATTGGCAGCCTGTAAATAATTTTGAGTTTTCTGGGATGCCATGGCCCATTGGTTCAGGGCGTTATGGGAATAAAACTGAAGCTGCCCAGTAGAGAACTGGAGAAGGATGTTTCCAGCCTCTCCCCACCAGCAAACAAGATTATAATGAGGAATTGCAATAGGAGTCATGCTTCTGATTGTTGTAGCCTTGTTCTCTGGCAAAAGGGGACTGGAAATGCCATGATTGCGAATGCATACTCTATAATATTATTGAATATTAGTTGTTACAGATCTGTAATTGAAAAGTTACCTCAGAAAAATTCCTTCTGAGAAGTTTTGGCTCAATTCTAGAGCTTCCAGGACTAGTATTCGTCAAGAGAACAAAAGTAATTGTGTGATTCAGGGGCAGGCAATTGGTGACCCCTCTGATGTTGCTGGGCTATATCTGACATTCTGTTAGTGATATACACATCCATGAATCATGCCAGGCATGCAGGACAAATGATTTGCCATAGCACAACAGGTGTGTTCTGCTGACAGTGGTGGAAACAAATCATGCCTACAGTGTCCTGCTTACCTCTCCTGAGGGCAGCACAGCAGGAAAATATGCAAAGGAGTAGTCCAGAGTCCAGTCCAAGGGTCACACAATACCAGTCAGTCACAGAAGGGGCAGAGGCAGGAGAGTATTCACAAGGCAAGTCTAGAGATCAGATAATTTGAATCCAAGAGCAAGGACTACAGGTATATGTGGCTGCAAAACTGGTTGTAGGCTGCAAAGAATCTCTGCAGCTGGAGGTATTTTAAAAAGCCTCTGCTTCTCTCAGCTGAAACCAATTAGCTCTCCTCTTGGCTTCTAGCCTGGAAGAATGCCTCAAAAACTCCTTGGCCTGTCCACAGGTCCTAGCATCCACAGCCAAGAGTCCATAGAGTCTGTTTCTCCTTCTGCTTCTTCCTGAGTCTGCTCTGGGACTGCTGATCCAGGCAGCCCCAGATCTGCCCCTATCTCAGCTGGCTCCATGTCTTCAGAGTCTGAGTCCTCTGACTGTGCCTCTAAGTCAGGCCCAGGGCAGTCCATGACATACAGAAACATTGCACATTGTGTTTATGCATTGCACATTCCACACTGCAATCATACTTGTACATTGCAACTGTGTGATGTGAAACTGCAGGGTGGAATGTGCAGTGCATAAATAAAAAACCACCACCACATCGATCATTTTGGGTTTGCTTTGCACATTGCACAATGGCACCCAGGTATTGAAACATGTTTCACAGTGTTGCTGTTGTGCATCGGGATTGCATTGTGCTTGTGTAATGTATCTCCATGTGAAAATATTTACATGATGCTTAGGGCATTATGGATTGTAGCCTGTAAGTCCTGTGATCTGTCACAATTCACTAGGAACTGAGAATTGCAGACCATCAACTTCTGAAGAGCCAGACTTTACCTTCCCATTGTGTAAGCTCATTTCACTCAATAATAGCTAGCTTCTCAGTCAAGTATTTTTAAACCCTACCTGGCCCAAAAAATAAAAGCTCTTTTTGTGTGTGTGAAGCCACACTTTGTTTCAAGAATCCTGTATCTCAGAAAGATATTATTAGCTTTCTCTTTTGAGCATTGAATTCCCACCAGGACCCAGTGAAGAATTTCCATGGGACACACTGTTCTCTCTTCATACACACCTAAGGTTGTATAGCTATTTTGGGCAAGCATTTAAATAAAGGCCAATTTGACTAAAGAGCAAATCCACTTCACCAAATGATGGCAAAAGGGCAGAGCTTGGGAGAAAGGTACAAGAAAGATGCAAGGCATTCAATTTTTCCTCCTTTGTACTTTTTAATAAAAGAAATTATCTTGCTGTTTAAAGTGACATTGTAAAAGATGTATGCATCGTGGCTTTAAAAAAAAAACACAATTAGATAACAACCTTGTCAAGTACTTATATTCTTTTCTGACAGCCTTGAATGCATTCACAATAACAGCATAGCTATTTCAGCATATTCTCTATTCTGTTGCCATTGGCAGAGTCAGCCATTTTATAAAAATGTTACTGTTTACCACTTTAATCATCAATCTCAATCTAGTCAAAACAAGAAGTCAAAAGAAGTAGTAAATTATACTTGGTGTAGCACGGATGAGTTTGAACTGTTTTCTGAAATTCATGGAAAATAGTTGTGTATCCCTCACCCACATTTGCAAAGACTGCTGTGAGTTCTGAGTGAAGTAGGATCAAGAACCTGGAATCCTCTGTTTACAAGATGCTTTTCTATAAGCTCAGGGTGGGAATAGATATGATGTATTCCAGAAAGAGCACAGATTTAAGTCTTAGTTTTTCCCAACCCACACATGCCCTCCCCCACAGGTCAAGGTTGACATTTCTTAAGTAAATACCACTGATTCAACCAGCCTCCTCTACTTGGGACCATTAATAGGATTCAGGCCAGAATCACAAGTTATACTACCCATTTCCATTGTAGTACTACTGCTTTAGCACTTGTTGAAGTGTCCAGAACCGTCACTCCAATTTTGCAAAAAAATGGCAAGAAAAATGAAAGTGGCTTCTTTTTGCACTCTCCAAGGGTTGCCATAGCCGTGGCAGTGCAGCTTTGTGACACCCCTTTGGTGCTGCATCATGTAGATGCAGCAACGGATTTGTGCCATGATGCCACACACCATCTGGAAGGGCACGTGGCGTCATGACACAGTGGGGGCAGAGTCATGCTGTTCCATAGCTCTGCCTACAGGCTGGCACAAAGTGCTGATCTATACTGCCCCAAGTCCCACTCACTCAACTCCATTCTTTGGGTTGGATCCACTGGGTTGGATTGAGAGACAGACATACTTAGGGAAGACTCTCTGAAATCAATGAAGCAGGACTTAAGTCCCATTTAGTTCAGTGACTCTTTTGTTGTTAACTGCCATCAAGTCAACTTCAACTTATAGAAATTCTATGAACAAGAAATGTCCAAGTCACCCTATCATCAACAGACCAGAAGTTATGGCTTCCTTGATTGACGGTCTTTCTTGGTCTATCTGTCTGGAATGTGGTCTTCCTCTTTTCCTACTGCTTTCTACCTTACCAAGCATTATTTTATTTTCTAGAGAGTCCTGTCTTCTCATGAAATGACCAAAGTATGACAGTTTAGTCATCTTGGCTTCTAAGGAGAGTTCAGGATTGATTAGCTCTAGGACCCATTTATTTGTCTTTGTCTGTTCATAGAACTCTAGTCCAACACTACATTTCAAATTAGTTGATTTTTTCCCCCATCAGCTTTTTTTTTACTGTCCAGCTTTCACAGCCATACATAGAAATGGAAAATATTATGACATGGGCAGTCTTAACGTTACACTTCAGGATCCTGTCTAGTTCCTTCATAGCTGTACTTCCATATCCTAGTCTTTTTCTGATTTCTTGATTTTTAATTAATGGTAGAGCCAGGGAATAGAAAATCTTGAACTATTTCAATATCTCCATTGTCTGCTTTAAAGTTACTGGTGGTCATTATTTTCCTTTTGTTTGCACTTTCTTCCCTGACTTTCTTCGGTAATCATTCTAAGTCTTTGCTATTTCTTTTGCTAGTAATATGGTATCACCTGCATATCTTAAATTGTTCCTATTCCTTCCTTCAGTTTTCATGCCTCCTTCCTCCAAGTCTAATGCTGCTTTATGTATGATATGCCCAGCATCCAAGTTAAGCTGGGTGGTAAAATGCAGACTTGCCTGACCCCCTTGCCAATTGGAAACCATTCCATTTTTCTGTATTCTGCCCTAATAGTAATCTTTTGTCTTGAGTACCTTGCCCTGATTTTTATAGTAGTTCTCCATATCCCTTCTCAGTCAGTCTGGTGCAGTATTATTGCAGCTGGATCCAACCCGTAAAGATGGGAAAACTGTATGCTCTAAGATTTAACATGGTACACTTTTTCTGGGAATGTGTAAAGTCATACTGTAGAATAGCCATGATTATCTTCTTGAGACAGGTATCTAGAAAAAAAAAGCATACACAATCCACGGCTATCTTGGAAATACATACAATCAGTGCAGAGGGGAAGAGGGTAAAGGCTTTTAGAAGCAATTTGCATTATATGCATCTATTTTAGTTTTTCATTCAGTATTATTGTAAAATGCATTGTTAAGTTTGGGAAGTAATGCTGGGTTGAATTCTGACCTTTAAAAGAATATTACTATTTCTGTTACTATCACATAGTCAGAATTGGGTTGTTGTGCTTTAAAAACCTCAATTACAGTACACTGTGAGCAAATACATTTGTTGCCCTAACCAAATGAATTCAATAATCAAGATTTAGCTTTTTATTTTTCTGCGAAACAAGGCATCAAATTTAGATCACTTTAATCACATGTTAGAATGATGGCCAGTACCAAGGGACTAGATTTTGGAAACCATGGAAGGACAAAAGATTTTTAATGAGATTCTATAAATATTAACAAAGAATATTTATCTTCCCAGTCTCTGTCCTAAGAAATTAGCTAATTATAAATATTTCCATCCATCCACCTCTCTATGGATCCTTTTGCTTGGCCAGAAATGAGCTTATATTGGCTTAACATGAAGGCAATCTGAAACCATTTTTCGGATATGTTCATTTACATAGCACCCTAGGGCTGGAATCCTATCAGTGTAATACACCAGTATTTGCCCTTTTTACAGGGCTGTGCAGTGGTGCATAAGGCAGACAGCTTGCTCTTAGCAGCCTATTTTGCCAGTGTCTTAGTTCCTTTCTGGAGTATTCATGCCTAGCATAGTTCCTAAAATATAGTGCATCAACAGAATGCTGATGCTAGAACCTAAGCTCCAAAGACGTACACTAGTATTTTTACCATGTGAGAACAAGATCCCTGGAATATGGTGATTGATTTCTCATTTCATGATTTTATACTCACTGGCATCCTGAAGCAATGGGATGGGGTCCCGAGCACTGCACCAGTTGGACCGCGGGCTGTCAGTAGCATTGTTTAGGTATGGTTCTCTGTAACCATTTGTTGGTGCACGTGTTACAGCCAGGTTGCAAAACCCTGTAAGAAAATGCTTTCAAGGTGGAACCAGAAAGCAGAGTAAACTTCAGCAGTCTATAACATCTAATCACCTCTTGATCTGTGACTGCCACATTCCAAAAACAGCCTCCAGCCCTTAGAGATGGTATCAAATGGATGCATTTGCACATGAAGAAGGAGGATGAAAATGTTTCTGTAATTCATCTTAATATGACCAATTCAGAAGGTCAACAAGATTCTACATATGCTCTATTTGTGATCTAATGAATCAAACACATTTCCCCTCCCATAAACGAAGGCATCTGTTCTTTGAATGCCTATTTTAAAACATTAATAGCACTGTGAAGCGAATGCTTGGGGAGAATGGTATTTCAAACTCTTCGTTATTTCTTGAGAGAGAGAGACATACTTCAGGGCCATGTGAAAGATTTTTATTTATTTATTTTTGCATTCAAAGTGAAACCCAGTGCATTTTTAGGCAACTTGCCAACTTCATTTGGGTGTGAAAATGTCTGGCATTTGGCTAGAGTTTTAGTTGCAGTTGGGTACACTGCTGTGAATTGGCTTTTCTGCCTGGTGAATAAACAATGTGATAAAATAGATGGGAGGCTAGCACTCAAATGATCCCATCGCCATCAAAGGTCTTGCTTTTCTTCCTTTTTATGACAGAATCCCTCTTCCATAGGATGCAAGGATAACAATAAGGTTCTCTCAGTCTACCATCATGTCTGTGCATGATTAAGTTGTTGTTCATGGTGTTAAAACTTCAATCATTACTTGCAATGGAACAAGAACACTATCCACAGTGAGCATTTTAAGCATTTAGAGCAGATGTTGGAACAGTTATAATCTGAAGATAGAAGTAAAACCTGAACAAAATCAAATAATAATTGGCAATGGAGTCATACATGTGTTCTATAACTTCATTCTCCAACCCTTTTGCCATTGTGATGTATACGGCTACACACAAAAATAAGTTGAGTCCCCCTTATCCAAAATGCTTGGGAACAGAAATGCTTTGGATTTTGGACTTTTTTGGATTTTTGAATATTTGCATATAAATAATGAGACCTCTGTGAGATGTCACCCAAACTGAAATGTGAAAATTTTTAATGTTTCTTATATACCTTATACACATCATCTGAAGGTAATTTTATGCACAATACTTTAATAATTCCATGCATGAAACAAAGTTTGTATACACTGCACTATCTAAGCCACCCATGTGGGCACTTTTGGAATATTTTTGATTTCAGAATTCTGGGTAAGATT
Organism: Urosaurus nigricauda; assembly: GCA_034509955.1. Taxonomy (NCBI): domain Eukaryota; kingdom Metazoa; phylum Chordata; class Lepidosauria; order Squamata; family Phrynosomatidae; genus Urosaurus; species Urosaurus nigricauda. The sequence continues at coordinate 15,235,592 of JAOEGL010000013.1, forward strand.
CACCTTTAATTGAATTCAAGGGACTTTATTCCCAAGTCAGTGAATATAAAACTTCATCCTTAATATCACTGCATTTGGTTAATGGAGTGTAAAATGTTGACATATTAAGAATAACTGTGTTGGTAGCTGGGAATAGCTTTTCCCCATGGCTCTCTGCACCTGGGCTGCTGCTGTTGCAGCATTCTGACTTCCTAGAAAGGTAGGGGGCAAAGCCCTTGAGAAAAAGGGAAATGTGGGGAGGAAGGAAATCTTTTTGCTGCCACCGTTCTGTCAAGAACAGGCACAATAAATCTGGAGACATGGGAGACAGGAGGGAGAAGCAGGGAGCATTTATGATGGGCAAACCTGAGAAGTCCTGGCTCACATGGGATGGATTTTGTGATCTGACTTGTCCCATTTGGAGACCCTCCAATACAATTGGCCCCCCTTATCTATGGATTTTTTTTATCATGGATTCAGGCATCCACAGCTTGAAAATATTTCAAAAAAGTATACACTCCAAATAGAAAACCTTTATTTTGCCATTTTATGTAAGAGACACAATTTACTACACTGTTGTATTTAATGGAACTTGAACATCCACAGATTTTGTTATTCATGTGGGGTCCTGGAACTAAACCCAAGCAGATAACAAGGAGCCACTGTACTATTTAAACTTCTGGCTGTTCTGGTTGCCACTTTACTCCCAGATCCTCCATTTACTATTAAATTTCATTGCTGAACTAGCAGTAGGGAAGATTCTCATACTGACCTGACCAGAATTGTCTTTTGCCATAAAGTATATACTATAGAAGCGAAAATGATGAATTCTGGATATTCATTAGAGTTCTCCATTAACTTTTGATAAAAAGAATGCAAACTTTCCAAACAAAATGAAATTAAGGGGAAGACAGAGCTTCTTGAAAGGGCATAGAAGAACACCTAAATTTAATTTATGGTGGTGTTGATTTGTAGAATGGCTAACCAAACATCTATCACCTGACATAAAAATTTTTGTATGTGTGTATGTATTTATTCATGTTGGCTTGAATCCTCTAGCACTGTCATGCACAGGATCACTTCATTTCAGAAATCCAAGCTCCAGTAGTAAAACAGGAGAACTTAATTCAGAAACCAAAGATGTTCACAGCAGATTTATGTTGCCAGGCATAAAGTAATGGAATTACACAGCATAATGAAAGCACACAGCACTGCAAACTTTGGCCAGGCTTGGATCCCATTTACCCATACAGCAAAACACTCTTGCATTTCCTTTCCCAGGACCTCCCCTCCTTCCAACCTCATATCAGTTGTTTTCATGGGACAGACCTTGAAGCTCCCCAAACATCTGCTTGTTAACTATATCCATGAATGTAAGCAGCCAACATCATTCTTAACACAGCACATCTCATCATCCATCATTATAATATGAGGCTGTTCTGAAGATCAGAATTACATGGGTGTAGATCAGTAAGGTTCATATGCAAGTGGCCTGTAGGCATCATGATACCTCCAAACTGTTTCTGTGGTCCTCAGGGCCGCCAGGTGTCAAATGTCTGTCCCCAAATGCCCTCTATGGGGCATTTTCACCATCTTCTGTGGCTTCCCTGGGCCATTATAGGTCCAGGAGAGGACTTTAAAGCACAAACACACACACACACACAGTAGAAAAAACAACTGGGAGTGGCTTCCAATCACCTCCTTAAAACAAAATCCCCTTAGCCTACAATGTCCCAGGGAGACCTAAAATTATGGCAAAAACGCCACCCATGCTCCCTTGAAGTTGTGAGGTATGGTAGGTGTGTGGGCTCCAAGTTCTCCAGGTGAACATAATGCGCCCCCGTGGCTTTCCACAATTGTTCGCCCCTTTAAAAACAGGTGCCTGTAATGTTTGCTGCAGTTATATGAGATCCAAAGTTAGACCTCAATTCAACATCCCCTTAGCATAGCAAAATGATCTGCATGAAGACCTTACACTATTCTGACCCGTATATCTATCTCACACCTAAAGCTCCAAAGCTGTCTCATACATACATTCAGTTATTCAACATGGCCTGGCAGTATGGTATGCTGAGAAAGGTCCCATAGAGGTTGTAACCATTATGCCTTTGCAGAGGGAGGGATTGCCAGATGCTTCTCCGATCCTACCTGTTCACATTGCTGTTCACAAGCAGGTATGGCAGGAAATCTGAGGAATCCTAACAACCATGGTCTGCATTACATAACTTTATGTATGCTTAGATATGTTGTGGAGGTGCTAAAGAAACCCTGCTAGCAAATTGTGAAGATGTGTAACAGGACACTGACAATAGTGTCTCAATGTAAATTGGGCTCTACTGATACACAATAGACACCCTAGCTGGTATCCCAATGCAAACAAGACCTATGGATGTTGGTCTCAATGTGCATTGGTTCTGTTGTGCATCAATACTGCAGTGAATTGGTTCCAATGTGCATTGGTCACTTGGCTGGCTCCCGTGCATAATAACTATATAGAGCCCTCTACTGGATTCTGATTCTGATTTTTTGAATTCTGATACTTGCAGATGTGTAATCCCCAACAGGATTCTGGCCATTGTTTTATTATTTTTCTTTCTCATATTTCTTCCAGATCACTCAGACAGGATGTATAGGATATGTGTCTGTCTCTGTATCTCAGTGCCTGTGTGTATTTTACCCTGCAAATGGTTTCACGAATTGCCATTTATTCATATGTGATGAATATCTGATGATTCAATTTGTTCACCAACAATTAACCTTGGTGGGCAAATATATTCAGTGTAATCCACCCTTAGTGGACTGATCTCATTTCTCTGCTGCTTATTCTTTCTACAGTTCTGAAAAAGGGAGAGAGTACTCCTTTAGCTCTTTCAATGCAGGTGTTGAAGTCATTAATACAAGATGTGACAATAATAATACTAAAAAAACTCAACCTAAAACTAGTGATCCTACAATGGTGGAGATAAAACACCGTGGTGCATAATTAGATGCTAGCATCAAAATAATGCGTGAAACAAAAACAGTGGGGAGTTTCCATTTAAGACATTTTTGAATTCTATCTTTACCTGCCCTCCTTTATCTTTCAAATTGCCTTTTGATCACCCCCCTCCCCATAATTCAGTTCCTTGTCTTTTGCCTTCTCTTTGGTATGTCTTCCCCTAGCCCCACCCAGCCCCAGTTGTATTTTCTGTACTCTCTTTGACCATTTCATGAAAACAACAGGAATCAAAAGAAGAGCTCACCAATTAGGGAGGGACTAATCTGTTTTCTTTTTTAATACTTTTTTTTTAAAAAAAAATCAAGTTCTTTCTGTTGAATATATGAAGAAATTTATTGTTGTAACTGCTTTTAATCTGACCTGTTTTAAGTGTTTAACAGTTGAATATGCTTTTAGCCTTCAAATTATTGTTATTGACTGAGATCCTGCATCAGACACATAGCCAAGATGGCTGTCTTGTGATCTGGCCCCTGAAACCCACATTAAACCCACATTAAAATCAAGCCAGCTATACCAAGGGTTGGTGCGCTGTGCTGTTGGTGAGTTAGGTGCCAAAGGATGACATGTCCAGCTCCCTTCCACCAGTGAATGATGATCCCTGAAGAGTTGTGACAGGATCCTTCAGGAGTCTTGGTTTCTGATGTCACATTGTCATGTACCACTATGTCATCCTGTCTCTCAACAGGATTTTAGTCATTATTATAAAATTGTTTTAAGCTGTTCCAATTAATTTTATTTTAAACTGTCCTGAGATACTCAGATATTTGGTAGGATATACAAGTTGAGCATCCCCTCTCCAAAATCCTTGGAACCAGAGTCTTGTCCAGCAGAGCTGTTCAGGATGGTTAAAGAGCTAAGTCAACTGTGTCCCACCCTGAACCCATTATTGGAACCAACTAAAACCTGCTGTGATGCTTTTAATGATTTTTTTGCAGATAAAATCTTTCTGATAAGAGTTGATCTGGATGGAGACATTATAACAGAAACTGCAAGAGAGGTGTCCAGTGTCTCTGTGGCCTATGTTAAACTGGATCACTTTGAATTTGTAGAAACCGATCAAGTGGACAAGCTTCTTGGAAGTGTAAGGAGGACAACATGCCCTCTCGATCCTTGCCCATGGTTGACCACCCAGGGTGAGGATGCAGTAAAAATATTGCTTTCATTTATAATCAATGCATAATTTAGGGAGGGAAAATTTCTATCAGAACTAAAACAAGTGGTGGTTAAACCCCTTTTAAATAAACCCTCCCTAGACCCCCTGGTAAAGAATAATTACAGACTGGTCTCCCTCTTATCATTCTTGGGCAAAGTGATCGAGAGAGATGTGACCTTTCAGCACCAGGCTGTCTTGGATGAAGCCAATTACCTGGACCCATTTCAAACCGGCTTCAAGGCAGGATACGGAGTTGAGACTGCCATGGTCGCCTTAGTCAACGATCTCCGTCTGGGCATTGACAGAGGAAGTGTCACCCTGTTGGTGCTCTTCGACATCTCAGCAGCCTTCGATACCATTGATCACAATATTCTTCTGGAATGCCTGAGGGAGTTGGGAATTGGAGGCACTGTTGGTTATTACCTTCAAAAACCCTACATGGCTTGGGCCCGAATGACTTGCAAGAACACCTCTCCCTACATAATTCACCCCACACAATCAGAACATCTGGGAAGAATTACCTTAATACGCATCTTCACAACTCATTTGGAGAGTGCTGTAGCACTTCTCCTATGTATGTAGAAAATATGCATAGAATTGTGGCCATTAAAATTGTGTGTGTGTCTGTGTGTCTGTGTGTGTGTATGAAATGTGGAAAGGAGGGGAAAATAAAGACTTCAGGTGCCTCTTTCTCTATTTATTCTTGCTTAGCAATCCAGAGGGATAGTTGAAATCAACAGGAGATCCCAGAACCTACTTTAGCCTTCATCTCTGTATGAGACTGAGAGATGGGTACTTGTAAGGACTGGCAGAAGCCCTTTTTGTTCTGAGCACCCTTTTATGCAGACAAAATATTAGACATTTTCCAAATTTCAGACTGTCACTGTTGCCAGATATTATTTTTTTTACAATTGGTTAGTTTTTATTTACTTCTTATCTCCATTCTGTGCCAGTCACTAGCTTCAGAATAATTGTGTTATGAAATGAAATTAGAAGAGTGAACACAGATGCCCAGGGACAATATTTTGACTGGGGAAAATGTCTGATGAATCTGTTAAAGATGGAAGGGTGGCTATAGAGCTGTTGTGAGGATTTTTCCTAGTCAAAACAATGGCAACAAGGGTTCCTTTGGATTGTGAGTGGGATTCCTCATAGTTGCCACTGCCCTTGCTTTCTCTTCCTGTAATCTGTTCTACCTTCAGATTTACCATTTTATCATTTAGTGATGGAAACAGTGGGTTATAAAAGCTTTAGAAACTGTTGAGGTTTCATGTGTGCTAATTATATCTCTATTAATAGATGGGTGGAAACATCAACATGAAGTAAACAGGATACTTTTTCTACTGATTACTCTATTGTGGTTCCCTATTCTTGGCAGAGATAATGTTGGACTGACCATGAAGGGTTTATTGTGCTTTAAATTTCAGATATCTTTGGGTTTACATTAGATGATAGTTTGGATTTCATCTGAAAGCCAAACATCATAGTAACATGAACAAGAATTTAAAATACATTTTGTTTCATATGCTTGTGTATGAAGTACCTTACCATAATGATGACTCTACTGTTTGTAAAACCTTCTTGCTCTATTTAATGTCCATAATGCAGCATGTAGCAGTGATGTAGACTTGAATCAATTCACTTGGACTCAAGGCAGACACAAGGCGCTTCAATGATTAACTTGGACTCAACTTAAATGATGCGCTGACTAGACTTGAGTTGTGACTTGTATATTTTTAGCAACTGACTTGCTGGCATGACTGACTTTGAGCAGCAGGAAAGACCTTCTCCCAGACCATGGGGCATGTTTCTTGGAGAAAACAGCAAATGGATTAGACAACAGGCTTGAGCCAGAAGAATCCTTCTAAAGCTTTTGAAAAGTTTTAAAAGGCTCCTCTGATGTGCAGTAGGGACAGGCTGCCAAGCAGACCTCAACTTCTTCCTGAAGCCCGTTGCCTAACACGTTTGCTATTCCCCGCTGAGAAAGACATCCCACCTCCTTTTTTCTGCTGAAGTTGGCTTCCAGACTTGAGTCTTAACTTGAGACATGGCTTGAAATTATCTTGCAAGGACTTGAGATTCAACTTGAAGCTTTAGGAGGGCAGAAACTGTGAATGGTAAATGTCTTAAAACTGTGATGTCTGTTGAATGTCTCAAAGCTGTTACTAGTCATCAGAAGGACACTCGTGATATCTTTCTTCTCAGTCTCAGAGGATGTCAATGGCAAACCCCCTCTGAAGAAACTTGCCAAGAAAAGCTTGTGATAGGTTCGCTTTAGGATCACCATGTTTTGGAAACGAAGGCAAACAGCAGCAACAACAAATCACAGTTGAATATAGATCAGCTGTGGCTCTGTAAATCTAGATTACGAATCCATACTTGCAATGCAGGATGCTAGCCAGTTTCATTTTGTCCAGCAAATGGTGTAAGAGTTTTGGCTTCAGAAATTTCTTATATTCGATTGCATATAGTGCCTCAAGGTGGTCTTTGAGAATATATGCAGCCGAAATTCATTGGGCTTTTTTTAAAAATCAATAAACCCAACAATCAACAGAGCACTTTGAGAGCATCAACAGAGCACCTGTGGATTTTATTGGGTGCTCCCTAGTTTTTGTTTCCTTAACAATAAGCCAGTGACACTGAGCTACTAAATGCCAAACACTTTCTGCAGTAGTTTTTTTTCCCCTAATGTTAATTCCCAGATAGTGAAAAAAACATTGCAATAGTCTTCTTTTTCTGCCCCACTGTGTGTGCTTTTAAATTAGGTATTTATCCCACAGAGATGTGATATTTTCAGTTCAACCATTCCTCATGGGTCAGTCAATCCACTGTCATCACAAAAGCCAGAGTCAAGGTGTGCTATTTACTATTGCCAGTAGAAAGGATAAGGAACTTGAATAAACATGAAATTTTGCAGATGTATCTGTAACAAATATGTTTTTCTTCTTTCAGTTACTCATATCATTAACACTGCTTTTATTTCTCTGCTCTTCAACTGAGTTCAGAAACTTCTTCCTTCTCTCTTTGCCCTTTCTGTCAGTAGTTGGTCTGCTGCACCCAGGGGCCAGTATTTGTATTTGTGTTGCTGGCTATTTTTATTTATTTATTTTATAGTCGTGGCTTTGGGTATTCACATGTCCAGACACAAATAAAGCAAGCCTTTTCACTTGGCATGGGTCAATCAGTTTATTTTCCTTCTATGCCACTGTTATATGTGTTCTACTAAGTGTGTTCTGGCAAATCATTACTGATTTTTTTTGGGGGGAAACACATGAAAATTAGCAGCTTATGCATTTTAAACATATTTCCTGTAAAATATGCATTTCTGTTTTGTTTCCTCTTTAGATACATTTTTAAAAATGCATTTTTTTTTACCTGAGAACTGTATCAGGGCACACAGAAAGTACAGAATGTTGTACATAAATATGTTCCCATCTGCCTGTTAGTTTGCAAGATGTGGATCCTCTCCTGCTTTGTCTTGGAATTGCCTAAGTTCTAGTTCTTCAATCTGCAACGCTTTTCAGAACTGCGTATGAAATTGTTACATGAAGAATTGCACCTATGTGTCCTGGCTCCATTTTCCACATGCTATTCTTAAGACTGGAGTATACGTGATAGGGCACCCTGTTTTTTATTGCTGTTGTATGCCTTCAAGTCATTTCTGATCCTAAGGTGAACCTATTATGAGGTTTTCCTAGCAAGATTTCTTTAGAGGAGGTTGCTATTGCTTTTCCTCTGAGGCTGAGAGCATGTGACATGCCCAAGGTCATCCAGTGGGTTTCTTGGCCAAGTTGAGAAATGAACCCTGGTCTCCAGAGTCCTAGTCCAATGATCAAGCCACTCCTCCAAGCTGGCTCTCAGGGGCACCCTGTACCAGGAAGAAAAATATCACACTTGCTAATTTCATCCTGCCACCTATCTGTTAAATCAGCCTGTGTTCATAAAAAGTGACATGTGTATATGTTCTTGCTGTACAGTTGAGAGTAGGAATGGAAAGACCCCAGGAAAAGAAACTGAAAAATGTCAAGGGGACCCAAGCTGAGATGCTGCACCATGTCTCTTTATCTGATCCCCACACCACAATTGAAAATACTGGCATCCATAATGAGGGATAGAGCTCTGTGGTGCTGCAGATGAAGTGCTGAAAGATTATGTGTCCAGCCCTGTTCCACAAGTGAGATGTTGTGCAACAAAAAGAAGCAGGAATCCCTAAAGGCAGGGTCCTGTCACAACTTCCATTGCACTGTGGTTTGCTGGTGAAAAGGATCTGGACATGTCATCCTTTAGCACCCTACCCACCAGCACCATAGAACTCCATGCCTTAATATGGCTGTCTGGATATTAAAATGGATTTGGAGGGCATTTTGGCCATAGCAATGGTGTCATGAATGGAAATATGTCATAAGCCTTGTTTACAACACCAGAACTACCTAACAGGATTCTGGTCCCTTATATGCTATGATTTTACTTTAACTGCCGTAATTTTATCCTATAGAATTATGGAGTATGCTGTTTGGACAGGGGAAATCCGACTTCTATAAGATTTCTGAGCCAGAGAAACCTAGTGCTTCACCAGTGTACAAACCTCAGGATAACATAGCATGGAATTATGGCAGTTAAAGTGGGATCATAGTGAAAGGGCCCCATCACTAGCAACAGCTAATTTAGATTTCTGAAAATGAACCCCTGAGTGGCAACAATGAGAATAGACTTTTGAGTGAAAGGATCTGTGAGTTTGGTTTTGGAACTGATCTTGAACTGAGTGCTAAGAGGTACTCCATCACTCCTCCTCTCCAAATTGTTAACATAAGCTCACCTGATTCTGTTTGGTGGACCGTAGGGTTCTAGTCAAAAAACAAAATATACTCCCCCACACTTGGAATAAGCCCATCCCAGTCTAGATTTAAGTTACTGTACTTTGAGTACTGCTGTGCAAAACCCCTCAGGAAATTGTTTGCAGCTTATTTTATTGTACCAGCATATCTTTAAAATGCGCCATGGGCCACGCTGTCTTTTAAATATGATCATAGCATACAGATCTGCCCTAGTTTTGGCCTTGCTTTGAACTCTGCCGACAATTTGACAACAGACATCTGAAGAAGCGTTTCCCTCGTTGCATTGCTATTAACTCAGTTAAAATGTATATGACCAGAGAATAAGCACAGAGCACAAGACCGCGGAGAAGTAAGGAGACCTCCGGGCCGCTCAGGCATCACATCCAGCCTGTCCTTTGCCCCCTCTTACATTTCTTATTACAGTACATTAAAACCCTTTGCTCTGTCAAATTGACAAAGGCAGCTATAAAAGGGGTCCTTTCTAATACCCAGTAATATAAACTATGTTTGTACACTTACCACATAATCCCTAATTACTTCCATACTTTTATGTGTAAAGAGCTTTGACGATCGCATTTCAGCATACTTAGTGAATGGAATGAATTCTAAAATTATTTCTTTTATAAATGTGGGGCAATCTGTGCAGGAAGGGATTAATTTCTAGATTGGTGACATGGCTCACATTTCAGAATAAATATGCCCGGTGTCATTGATCCACAGAGTGTCAAATCGGAAAGGATGACACCAATGGAGTTTGCATGCGACCCGAGCATTCCTCTAGTACTTAAAGCAATTACCCTACTGTTTAATAATAATGTTTATGAAATTGCTTTTTTTGATTGGTTATCATCTGTGTCAGATCCATGTCAATAATCCTACAGGAATTCCTTGCTGTAGCCTTTCACCTTTTTTTTTTTTTTTTGGTTTTTATTTTATTTTATTTTTAATAATGTTTTGCATTTCACAAGAGCTAGATAGATGTGTTTGGGTTAGACATAATGATCCTTCTCACAGAACTAGAGTTACTCGCCTCTTGGCCTTGTAACATATCATGGAGTTGAGATCTAATCTTCCTCCAAAGGCACAGTGCAAGCGATATCGTGCCCTTTTCAAGAACTTTTGAAGGATATGCTGAAGCTCAGTATTTTATTGAGAAAATGCATATTAAAACATCTTTAAAAGACTTCCATGAAGCAGAGTATCCGTGATGCTGTGGCATTAAAAGTGCATTCTATCATTGTCTGCTTTTCTCATTATCCTGCGTAGAAGTGTTTTATGCTGGGATCATGTTGGTGACATCTGAACTGATAACTTGGAGTTATGTGCTTGTGTGTTCCTATATAGTGATGTGCACAGAGTTAGCCAGTAGCCTGCTGCAAAAAGTTTGCTGCAAATGTCAGAGCATTTAGTGGTTGGGGTGGGTATAAAACTTCTGGAAACTCTCCAGATGCAGCTCAAGGGGGGGGGGGCTGTCTTTCTTCTAGTTCTCCAGAAATCCAAAAGAGGTATGACTGCAGAAGTGTAGCTGCTTGCTGTCTGAATGTCCCACATCTTCCCCCAGCCATTAAATAGAGGAGGGAGAATATGTCTGCATTTTGAAGCAGGCTTGCACACTTGAACAGCAGTAGCCTGAACACAACTGTACAGGTGGAAAATTGAACATTCAGAGAGCAATAGCCTGGGACTGCGCTTGCACTGCAGAAATAATCCAGTTTGACACCACTTTAACTGCCATGGCAGTTAATATGGAATCCTATTGTAGTTGTAGTTTGTTGTGGCATCAGAACTCTCTGACAAAGAAAGCTACATGTCTCACAAAACTACAATTCCCTGAATTCCATAGCATTGAGCCATAGATAAGTCTAATAGAAATGGACATCTGAGATCTGGTAGAGAGCCACAGGTATATCACCTCTAGTGTGTTCCAAGGGCTGTCAGAGTATGAGGTTAAAATGCATTTCTTTCTATTCAGCTCATCCCTGATTCACTGGTTATTTATTTATTTATTTATTGGTTACTGGAGGAAGAAATTACTCTTCAATTGTTAGTATCCAGTCAGATCTTCCCACTTCAAGGGGATCTGTCTAGGGTTTTCCCCCATCGGTTGGACTCCTGTCTTCATGATCAGAGTGAATTCCTATTTCTTTTTCACCTTTTGTCCAGCCTACAAAGGTTGTTTGGAGCAGCATGCACACCAGCTTGGGCATGCTATCTTTATCTTGGGCCATTTATAAGGAAACACGTAGTATAACATTCACAAATAAATACACTAGAATAACCTTTTCAGCTGTGATACCGAACTTCGTCTCCCATATTCATTTGTGGAGGGGGTCCAGTCAACACTACGTTCAAGCTGTCAGAAGTTTGAGAAACTAGAGGACGTAATGAACTCTTACCCTCTGCTGACAGTTAAGCGTTACCCCTGGAATTGTCTGCTGCTAACTTGCCATTATGCATTGATGTTAAACTCTTAAACATTTCCATGTGTAATAGGAAGGTCAGGCATATTATTCTTTCATTACTAAGAGTCATATATCAAATGCTTTGCAGAAAATCTTATTCTCAAGAAAATAGGAAGATAAATATATTGATTACACCCTTTTTGTCAAATTAGGCCAAACCCTTTGAACCAACTATCAGGGGGTTTGATCTTGAATATATAGTAGTCAAATGAAAGTTCTTTTAATTGGCATGGGGTGATAGTGGTGTTAGGAGGGCAGGAAGAGGTTGAAGCTGAGGCAACTGGTGCGTAAGTTCTTATGTCTACTGGACTGGACATTTTAGGATTTTTTCCCTCTTCTTCAAAGACAGCACTATTAAAAAAAGGTTTTGAGTTTTATGTTTTTTGTTTAGAATGACTGTCACGCTGGGTAAACAAGAATTATACTGGCTGACAAATCCAAGGAGCAGCTTTAGGGAACCACATGAAGCAATGGCTTCACAAAATAAATAAATAAATAAAAAAGCAAATTTAACATGAGACCAGGGTTGAATTCCCACCTTAGCCATGAAGCTCACTGGGTGGCCCTAGGCTAGTCACATGCTCTAAGTCTCAGGGGAAGGCATGGCAAAACATCTCTGAACAAATCTTGCTAAGAAAACCACATGGCCCAAGACAGATGGCCAGGAAGCGCCATCATGTGCTGATACTAGGGTTAGGGAGCGTGCACCAAACGCATGCTCCCTAACCCTAGTACATGTGGGCGCCACCATGATTGCGTGTCCCTGCCCACACATTGTGAATGTCGATGACGTTGCATGTGCACCACATCCAAATGGTGCAGCGCATCTACAATGTCACTGTGCTATTTACGACACTTGAGATGTAGCAACTGCGACGCAAAAAGGAACTGCTTCTGAGTGCTCTTTTTTTGCTGTGCAGTGGTACCATGCCACTTGATTGCTGCGGCAACATTGTGCAGCAAAGAGAAGCAGCTCCAGCCTGCCTTTTCCAGGCGTTTTGTATTGGCCCCATTTTGTCTTGGGGTCATCATAAGTTGGAAATGACTTGAAGGCATACAACAACAATTTATTTATTGGACAGCCACCTGTAAGGCTGGATTGGATGGCCCTTGTGGTCTCTTCCAACTCTATGATTCTATTATTCTATGATGTGTATCTGGGACTGTATGGGTGTATCTGGGACTGTATGGGTCTATACTTAACTCTCCACAAAGGAACAACAAATACTCCTATTTTCTTGCTCTCATCTTTTTTCAGCCTTGGGAATCTTACTAGCAGTCCCTTAGAGAACCTTTCCTGTGTTCACAACTTGTTTTAATCTCAAGAATTTAGCAGCAGTGCCTTAGCCTTCTCCTGTTTTCCTGCCTGCTCTCCCTTTCAGGAATATTAACAGCAATACCTCAGAAATTGTTTATCTGATATTAAGGTTAGTAAAGAATTCAAAGTGCTTTTCATCTTTTAATACCCTTCCTTGCTCCAAAAGAGAATGTCTCCCTATTCATGATCTGATCTCAGTGTGCGTCTTTGCACTAATCGGAGTGTCACCCCTACATGGCACAGCCGTTGCACCACAGCAGTTATAGTGAGCTGTCTAAAGGGGTGTCAGCAAGTTGGACAGGGTATAATTTTTTTAGTCAATGTGTCCTTGCCTTATTTTAGTTTAACATCATTTCTCGCTGGTGTTACCTTTTGAGTGACATGCTGAATGCAAAACAACATAAAAGGTCTGCCCTCAGGCAGAGATGTGTCCATGTAAGGCTTTAATTATTCTTTTTGAACCATATGCAATATGCAAACTCAGTTTCCTGTGCAACAGCCAGATTGGGAGGGAAATATGTAACACCCGGATGCCTTTAAAAATAAATTAATAAATAAAATACTAATTCTTGAAGAGACCTTTATGAAGGAGCAGATTCTTTGGACTGTTCAACCAATCCCGGGGAGACAAAGAAACAAAAGAGCCTGTATAATGTTGCAGTGGAATTTAAGCCTATCTTTTTGAACATCTCTCCACCACCTTTGTTGCAAATATAACAGCCAATGGTTTGGTGAAGTCAGGGATCATAGGGCTGAAGTGCAAGGACTGTGCAATGACCTATCTGTTGGAATAAAACAATTAAATAGACACATAATAAATGTTGTTGCTGGTCAATATTGTACTTGAGTCACCTTGAGTCCTGTTTGGGGGAGATATTGATGATGATGATGATGATGATGATGATGGTGTAGGACGAGGAGGAGATGAAAACTTTCAGCTGATTTTTTGGTGTGGATGAGACAGCTGCCTGCACTTTTGGACTCTCCTTGGGAGACTAGCTGTGGAGACTGTCAAAAAGAGTGCCTGCACTTCAGAAAATACCATTACACCACTGATAACAGCTGCATTTAAAGCTCAACATAAAGAGAGAGCCAGCACAACTAATAAACACCATGATGTCATCTTCCAGACGGCCTCTTAATATATGCCAAAAAAGTAAATCATCATTCTCTGATCTGCCAGCCAGGAACAAAGCTGTGGGCTTCTTGAGTACTGGAACTTGCAAAGTGTATAGTGTATAGAGGCCAACAAGAGGCTGACAGTTGCTTCGGACATGTTGCAGTGAGATTCCAACCCTTTGCATTCTGAAGTGGGTTTAGGACTGCAGCCTTAAATATTTAAAGAATATTTTCACAAAGAAGTCCTCTCTGTGATTACTAACGATGATGGCCAAGACAACAACAGACAAATAAAACTATGGAGTTTATCACATGAGAGGAATTTCTCTCAATTTCAAATGGAGCCAATTCGAATTCACGTAAATTCACTAGTTTAGCGAATTTACATGAATTTGAATTGCATTCAAAATGCATTCAGAATGACTTCCCAGTTCCCGAAAATGACCCCCCCCCCATTACCCAAAATTGCGTGAGATACTCTAATACCCAATTATGTGAAACCCCATGATTACATTTGGATTGCTACTGCATTATACCCCCAAATTCCGTCGTATGATAAACACCTATATGTCCTCACAGAGCTTTGAACATTTTGTCCTATAATTCTCAGAATCCTTCAGAGAAGTCAGCATGACCACTGGTCAATTGTACATTAAAAAAGTAACTTTTGAAGCTTTCTGTTCCACTTGTATTCTGTTCATGCAAAGTCACATGTACTTATGGCTTGAGTGAACTCCTAAACACGTGTTCCGCATATTCCAGGTCTTTGTTCTGTTTTTGAAAGCTATTACTTCTCAAAGTGTTTGGTATGTTATCTTTTTTTTGCTAATGAAAAATGCTATTCCTTCCTTCCTTCCTTCCTTCCTTCCCTTCCTTCTTTCCTAAAGAAGGAATGCTACTCCTTTTTTAGCTACTCCTGAGCTGCCTACTATATTTACATGAAGCTTGAGTCTCCCACCCCTACTCTGAATATAGCTTAAATAATCTACTTGCTTATTTGCCCACTGCTAGGCTGTGTTTCTTCAACATATAAACTGTTTGGATCTGGGCATGAAGAAAAATAGAGCCCACCCTAAGAACACAGCAGATTTCAAAAAGCTCTGTGTTTAAGACAGATATCCATATGGTGAGATGCATCTGTTTACATGCCTGAAGATGTATACTGCCTCTGGTTTTAGAGGCAGTATATAGCTATCATGACTACTAGCCATTGATAGGTTTGTACTTCCCTTTAAAGCCATCCAAGTTGGCAGCTATCACCATTGCAACTTGTGGTAGCAAATGCCACAGTTTAACTATGTGAGTTATTTCAGAGGGAGAAGAGATACAGTCCTAGGCAGACGTAAGTAAGAAACGTGCAGCCAGACAACAGACTAACCCTTTGACAGTAAATTAGCAGTTGTGGGTTTGAGATACAGTACGATGAAAGACAAGGAACATAACGGCAAGAACCAAATGAAAACTGGACTTTGAGATATGTGTGGATTTGTTGTTAACTGCCATCGTGTTGGCTATGACTTAGACTTATGGATGAGAGCCCTCCAAGAACACCCTGCAACTAACAGCCCTACTGACATTTTGCAGACATTGACTGTGCCTTCCTTAACTGAATCATTTCACATCTGTTGTGGCCTTCCTTGTTTCCTATTGCCTTCAACTTTAATTATCATTTTTGTCTTTTCCAACAAGTCGCATCTCATGATAAACCCAAAATACGATCAAAGCCTTTATAAACACAAATAGTAATTGGAAATTTATTCAATGGATGACTTGGATTTTGGTATTTAATAGTATAATGATGTCACTATCGTGTTTGTGGATATGCTGCCCAAATCAAAGCTTAGTATCAAAGTGGGCAAAAAGAATCCCCTTGGACTGAAAAGACAGGAAAGAAATCATCTTCATTATTTTTTAAAAAATAAAACATCAATCATGTATTATTATTATTATTATTATTATTAGAGTATTTATACCCCGCCCTTCAGCCTTAAACGCTATCAGAGCGTCTTACAATTATTATTTTTCATGTTCTTGGCTACATCTTTTCTTATGCCACGTCCATCCTTTGTTTAGATCCTGGCCATTTTCTTTGGACAACAGCTTTTGGGATTTTAAATGGCAAATGGTGCATAGCTGCTTAGCTTCCCCTTGATAGTCATTCATCATATTATATTTCTTTGAGGAAGTTCAGAGCAACTTCTGTGGAGTCCATTGCTTTAATGTGAGATATCAAGTCTGTTGCTTTAATGTGAGGTGGTCCTGTCTGATCATTTGGCGTTTCAGGCTGCATTCCTTACCAAGTATGGATGAGTCCAGTTATCCATGCTTCAGAATAGCCACGTATGAGATTGCCATGTTTATTACCAGTGAAAAATCCCAATTAGTATTATCGAAGCTAAGGAAGCTCCTTAAAATTAGATTGTCTGTTCTTGTGATTTTTAAAGGTACCAATGAAAAATACACAAGCAATGAAACAAAAACAAAAATTTTTGTTGGAGATGATGACCTCAACTATTATGACTCAAAAATATGGAGTCAGGGAGAAATCTTTGAAATTTTCACAGGAGAGTTCAGATTTTACTCAAAAGCATTAACATGTGAGTGTTGATACAAACAGATTGATCCTCATTCATTCTAATTCCTTGTTAGTGCTTTTCCAAGTCCAGCTTCACCTGTGCTAACCTATCTTAAACATTTAGCCCAAATGTCTGAAGAGGAAGTGTTATATAGATATTCCTGGTAGTTCAGTATGAAGACTGTTCTGTCAGCTAACACATGATCTGGGTGCTGGATTGCTCAAGAGTCTGTAAAAATTCTTCATCATAGCCACGGTAGAGGTTTTCACTAGACTAACAAAGCAATGAATTATGACTTCATGTTGTCTGCCAATTTGGTGTCATTTAAAAACATAAAACAGTCCAAAGCGTTCACCCCTATGTCTTATGCCACCCATGATGCAGAAAGCATGGGGGGGGATTTCTTGATGAATTGTGTCAGATGTGAAAAATCAGCAATTTAAAAATCATAGTTGGAATGCAGGGAACCATCCTCAAATAGACACAACTCTTTATTTCACAAAGGATGTATCTATAATGAACTTTAATCATCTTGCAAAGCTGGTGTTAATTGTGGTTATTTATAAACCCTCCTGGCTTAAAAAAAAAGTGGAATATGGACTGGGACAACATTTTGATTTAGTTTCCACAGTGACAGTTCCTGTGGTGTGATAGAGTGGGACAGCACAGGATTATGCGTGGATTCTTAAAGATGGTATTTCTTAAAGTATTAGGAAGGCTAAATAATTCACAGATGCCAAATTCATGGAAGAAATATGCTGGCCTGCCCCATGAAGGGATAAATGATTTTATTTTTATTTTTATTTACAATCCAATGGATCCTGTCTCTCCAAACCTTCATATCTTGATTCAACAACAACAGCTCCATTGTATTTATTAAACAAGATTCTTCCCCCACCTCCATATTTTTCAAATATTTTGCCTTAACTTCTTGATGGTGCTTTTTAGTATCATTTTACATAATTTAATACAATTTGTTCCATCCATTGGTTTTCATGGAGATACAAGCTGTTCGCTTGTGAAAAAGCTGGCAGAGGGGCATAGGCTGGCAAAGAATCATCTCCAGGAGTTTGTTCAGATTTCAAAAGTTCTACAGGGGCACCAGCCATTTTGAAGTACGTTCATGTCAGAATCAAATCAGGCTGTCTAGTCTTGTTTTGAAAAATCTGTTTGGCACTTCATCTTCTTTGTAGATCATTTTAAAACATACCCCCTCTTTCTAGGGTAAGAGATACCATAGTTACATTTAAAGAGCAGGCTTTTAATGATGGGTTTCTTTAAACCGTGTCTTGGCTAATGACTGAAAGAGAAGACAGGTGTTTCTTAATTATTTGTGCAGAAGGAAAAAAAATAATGCCAAATGGCTATAATGATTAGAACATGTAAAGAGGCAAGTCCACAATAAGTAGTAGTTTTATTTCTTCTGTTTAATGACCTTTGGGAATGAATGGTTTTCCCCACTTCTATGTCTTTTACCTGTTCACTGTTTTATTCTGCCCCATGATCCCCCCTTCATGAATCCCTCTTTAGTAAAATAAGTGCTAAAAGTAATGCTAGAATTATATCTTTTGTTTGCGACCACTTTCCGCTCATTTGTACCATTTGTATTTTAAAGCTCGTTCCATCTTTTCTTCTCCCTATGTTAATTTTAGGAATTTAATATATCATTAATTTCATTCTCCATGGTAGCAACAAGCAATCTGAACACAACGGCCCAATACAGACGGGCAAAATGGAACGTGGCAGCAGTGATACTAGAGTTTGGGCATGTGCACCAGAATGATAGGAAAAATGTGTCCAAATTAATGACCCCTAAATGTGTTAAAATGTAATTGTTGTACATTATCCTGTGCCTTCTTGGGCTGCAGTCGTTGTTAGGATCCTGCTATCTAGGATCTTTAATTGCTCTCATGTCACTTAATCAATGGCAGCTTAAAAATTCTCAGATTATGCACATGAGCTACACTTAATTCTGTTATATGATAGAGCAACTCTACTTGAGAATATAAACCATACCTTAAGATTGCATCAGGACTATGTCTTAATACAATCTATGAGCTCCTGATGGAAGGACAAAACGTATGATGACTATCACCCCAGATGAAGGCCCTCCTTCCATCTTAACTGCTACCATCCTGGCCTTGGAGAGAGAGAAAAAGAGGCAGGCACATCCCCACCATGCCTGGTCCCAGAAGCATACAAAAGGCCTTCCCAACATCTTAACTGATACCACCCTGGCCTCCGAAGAAGAGGCAGGAACAGCTCCACCATGGCTAGTTCCAGAAGCAGACAGGAACTGCCCTCCCTCCATTCCAACTGCCACCATCCTGGCCACGGAGGGAGAGAAGAAATGGCAGTATCTGCTGGACTTGTTCCCCCTCTCCACTGCCACTCCATTCTCCTTTTGTGCCATGTCTTTTTTAGATTGTAAACCTGAGGGCAGGGAACTGTCAAATTAGCAATCTGTAAAATGCTCTCAGAGCCTTTGTGGCTGAAGAGCTGTGTGTATAAATATGCTAAATAAATAAATAATTTTGCCCAAACACCACAAAGGCTTTCCAGCCAAAATTAGGTGTGTATTTGTGTGAGCGTTATCTCCAATTGCCATTAGAAGACACTAAGAAAGATCAGCAGGATATATGTAAGATATCTGTACAGTAGTCTGCCTTGGTTCATTCACAGCCAGGGATGGATTATTGCTGCTCTCAGAAGAGCTGGTGCTTTCTGTAACCCTATCGAAGCTACTAGGAGCCCTGTTCTCTTTTCTCCCTGGCCATCTGCTTGAAGCATCTGGTAATCAGGTGCAAGCTCCCACATCCAGAGCATTCATGCTTAAATTTGCAGCTACCTTGCCACCCACATTGGCTTTTGTTACTCTGCCAGAACGTACCTCTTTGTGTATTGGATGGCAGACTGGGACTGAGAATTCCACCATCCTTGTGCTGAAATTGTGATGGCTGGTGTGACATTATCACCTTCCGGCAGAGATCTAAGCCATCCGTCTTCAACTTTTGTCTCTCCTCTCTGCTTTAGTTTGCCTACTAATCTTTCCTTCATTATGCCATCTCATCCAAATTTCCCACAAGTATGTAGGAAAAGAGTATGAAGAATAGGAGTGTGAAAGCATAATGCATAGTCACTTGTCATGTGTGATTTTTTTTTCTTTCTTTCAAGGCTTCCATTAATCTAAGTAAACTAGTATACAATACATGTAGCAATGCAGGAATGGGGGAGAAAACTTCACATTTTGATGAGAACTGACCAAATGCCCACTTCCCAGATTATGTCAATATGCAAACTAGAACAATCTACAAAACGGAATGCAGTTACTCTCTGATATTAGTACTTCTCAGAATTTTACAATGCAATTCTCAGAACAAACAAACAAAAGTTTTAAAATGCACATTGTGACTAGAATCCTGTTTAATGGCATACTTACTCTAATGCAAGTAGCTGAATGTTTTTGAAGGTTTTGCAAGTGTTATATTCTGATGAAGGTTGTGCAAAAGGAGCTATGCTGTATAATTTCAGCACTCTTTGGTTGGGAACCTGTCAACCATTATGAAATAGGAGTATGCATAGGCATGATGTAAGACATACAATAAAGTGTGCAATGGTGCACTCCGTATATGTTCAGTGTAGTACACCCTCAGCATATGTTGATGCTACACAACTCCTTTCTTAAATCTTGGCCATTAGAAGAAGTGTATGTCTTAGTGTGAGTGCACTAATTGAAATATGCCCTAAGCAGTATTTTTTAATGGAAATATTATGGGGGAAATGCATATATTGGACAAATGTGCATACAAAAATACATACATTGCCAAAAAATCCACACAAAAATATTCATGTCTACTTTTTTAAAATGATCTAGAAATGAAATGGAAGGGAATTAATTTACAAAAAGAGAAGTCAAGCATAGTTTCATTCATTCTTTCTTTTGGTATCCTTGTAAGGGAACAATCCCACCCCCACCCCCATTTTGGAAGTTTCCTTTACACATCTGGAGCTGTATAGAACTGTATAGACAAGGGCACTCCATGTTACAATACAATACAATACAATACAATACAATACAATACAATTGTTGATCTTTTGAAAAGGTGCATTCTAACAGGATAGCACCCGTGTAAACAAAAGTGGATTTTGCTTGGATATGGTGTACCAACAATAATGATAACTGACTTTGTAGGGCTGTTTTTGTTTCTGCTGGCACACACATTGGTCCAAAAGCTTGGGATTGGAGCATTAATGTTTGAGTTCACCCAGTACCTATGTGTAGCCTGATATCACAGCAGGCAGTATTCCTGACAACTGAGACAGATTTGGTAACATTTGGTTTGGCTGTTTTCAATGAATGCTTGCCTGTTCAGACAAAGAACATTGATTTCATTATTATGAACCTCCCCCCCCCCTACTGTTTTTCATATGAATCTGGAAATTTGTGACAACAGGTATGGGGAGATGATAAAAATGCTCAAATTCAGAATCAGTTCTGTAAAACAGGTTTACTTTGATAAGCATATCTTTAAATGAAATGCAAGCTTTAAAAATAAACAGTGGTGGAAAGACAAAGGTTGCAAATAAATGAAACATATTGTCTTTTGCTATGATCTCAAATGCAGTCGGGGCTGTTTTTGATGTATTTACCCATACATTTAGTACCACAGTAGTATACTGGTTTGTGTGTTGGACAAAAACTAGGGCTTCAGGAGACCAGGGTTTGAATCCCTGCTTGGCCATGAAACCTACTGGGTGACCATGGGCAATTGAAAATGAATAAATCTTACCAAAAAAATGTTGTGACCCTTGGGGTGCCATCGTTCGGAAATGACTTAAGGGCACATAACAATGACAAACCCACAGCAGCAGCAGTTCATTTCCTGAAATTGCCAGCAGGGAGATGAAGAAGGGAGAAAACACCCACACATCCATACATGGGAATTCAACAATGCTTTCCCCCAACATTCAAATGGAAGAAGAGGGTAATGTCTACTTTAATAGAAAAATCTATTTTATTTGTTGGCATCAGTCCAGTTGTTTATGTGAAATGGTAAATCTAATTTATGCGATAGGGAAGAAATAAATACTTGTTGCTTTAAATACAGCAGCTTGAGTGACGCATTTATTTTTTTTTAAAAAAATCAATGAAATAATTCCACTTTAAAATGTGTGTTGCATTTGGCAAAAGTTCTCCCAAAAAAGTGCAACTTAGTAGTCCACGTCAATTTTCTCTTAACAGTGTTCACAGAATTATAAGCATACTTACTTCGAAGTGAGTCTCTGGGCCTGAAAAGACAGGCTAAAATAAAGCTGCTACAGGTCACTTTGGAGGTATGCTCTTTAAATTATGCATGCATCCTAAGAGGCCGGAAGCCAAGCCAAAGCCATGCTCCGGTCCTAAGGACTGGAACACAGCTTTGGGGAAGCTTCTGGCCTCTTAAGATGTGCGTGCCATTTAAACAGCATACATCCAAAGTGACCTGAAGCGCTTTATTTTGGCCTGTATGTTCAGGCCCTCAGTTAAATAGATGGGGCCATTAAGTGAGGTATGACTGGAGAATTTCTTGGATAATGTTTGCTTTTGTATCTTGGCATATATTAATGTGCCTTTCCCATTAACCTAAATACATGGGGATGGCAATTATACTGAATTGAAAGGAGAGTTCCTGTGTGGGTTATTTTGGAAAAACTGCCATACTCTAACACTTCTAACAATACCATCAACCACAGTATCCTTCTGGGCCACCTTTCTGGGCTGGCCCCCTCCCTGCTGGCCTTTCACTGCCAGATAAAAACATGGCCACTTCTCCGAGGTCCAGAAAAGGGGTGTCCTTGGGGCTTCGTGCTGCTGGTTACCCCGACAGCCACAGCCATGGGAGAAAGGGGCTGCCTGGCCCTTTCTCCTCAGCATCATTCCCACAGCCATTTGGTTGTTGCAGGAATGATGTGCGTGCCGAAAAGGAGCTACCTACAGAAGCTCCTTCGTTGTGTCTCCATAACCAGGAAGTGTCACCGTTATGATGCCACTTCCTGTGTGTGATGTATAATTGCTGTGCGGCGCCGCTGGCGACATGACAGCCCCTGTGTGGATGGGATGCCGCCATGAGGCTGGTGTGGTCCCGTGCTGGGGTTAAGGAGTGTGTGGATGGTGTGAGCTCCCTAACATTAGTATCGCTGCAGCCATGTCACTTAATGGTCATCTGTACCAGTCCTATATTGTATGTCATTTTTAATATAAATGTTTTAATTATTTGAATTTTATAATACTTTTATAGGTTTTATTTGTAACCCACTTTGGGTCCCTCCAGGGAGAAAGGAGGGATATAAATGAAATGAAATAAATAAATAATAAATAAGCACACTTTCATGGAAGTAAATTCAATCAAATTGAGAACATTTACTTGCATAGTTTCAGAGTAGTGTTGTGAGAATTATGTAACACCAAGCATAACCCTAAGCAAATGCCCGACAAAGTAGGCTGCATTGTCTTAATTCCAAATGAGGCACTCAATCCATTGGCTTCAAGATGCAGTCCAGTACTCTGCTGTGGAGGTGTAAGCAAAAGTAGTCTAGGGGCGCATTTCCACTTGTTGATTTGCTGCGGATTGGCTGCGGATTTTGTTCAATGCGATTTTACTCCGTTGTGAATTCACTGTCACAGTGATGTGTTTCCATTTCATTTGATTGAGTATTCAATCCGTCTCAAATATACTTTGGGTCGGTTCCATTGGGCTTAATGTGCATTATATTATCCCGCATTATATATTCTCTTGGTTTCCACTCATGCCCCCAAACCGGATTTTCCGGGTTTTTTTCCCTTTCTAGCTGTCAATCTCAGCAAAAGCAATTAAACGTCACTGTGACATCTGCTGTGCCTCTTTAGTATACTGCGGGATATGTTTTCTCCTCGTTTCCACTACAATTTCAAAAAGGGCCAATCATTTGCTGGCAGTGAGTCTTGGGCATTCCATTTGCTGTCTTTTCCGGTCAGTGATTTTGCTGCATGGTGAAAGCATCATGGCTCCTAGAACCCCACAGTTAGTGCAGCAGGCATGTAGCCAAGGGTGGGGTTGGGGAGGGGGTGCAGACTCCCACTTGGGGTGCATTCACATCACACCCCTTCCTCCTCCTCCTCCTCCTCCCGTCAGGAGCTCGCTCAGAGAGAGGGAGTGGGAGTGGGCCTCCCTCCCAGCAACTTCTTTCCCTTCTCCCTCTCTTTCCCTCTCTCATTCTCTCTTTCTCTCTCTCTCTCTCTCTCTTTTTTTTTTTTTTTTTTTTTTTGAGAGAGAGAGAGAGAGAGAGATGGCAGGTAAGGCTTCCCTCTCCCTTCAGTGCCTGCCTCCAAAGCCAGGGATGGATCATGGGGGAAGGATGGCTGCAGGGCAAGCACCCAGAGAAGAGACCAAACAGGTTGCAAACGTTTTACCGGGGTGGGGGAGAAGAGCACACACACCCCCTTTTGCAAGGCAGGACTGGGGGAAGGAGGGTCAGTTAAAGGCTGGAAGGGGGCAGGTTTTTCTAATAAGAGGGTTCTAAGCCAGGGAGAAATACTATTGTTGTTATTATTATTATTATTATTATTGTGGTGGTGGTGGTGATGCTTGTATCCCACCTCTCTCCTCAAATTGGAACCTAAAACAGCTTTGGGTTATGTAATAATAATAATAAGTGGTGGTGGTGGTGATTTTTGTACCTACCCCACTTCTCTCCTCAGATTGGGACCAAAAAAAGATGATGATGATGATGATCTGGTGGTGGTGGTGATTTTTGGACCCCACTTTTCTCTTCAGATTGGGACCCAAAACAGCTTTGGGTTATGTAATAATAATAATAATAATAAGTGGTGGTGGTGGTGATTTTTGTACCTACCCCACTTTTCTCCTCAGATTGGGACCCCAAAAAAGCTTTGGGATTATTATTATTATTATTATTATTATTATTATTAGGTGGTGGTGGTGATTTTTGTACCTACCCCACTTCTCAGATTGGGACCAAAAAAAGATGATGATGATGATGATGATGATTGATGATGATGATGATGATGATCTGGTGGTGGTGGTGATTTTTGGACTCCACTTTTCTCTTCAGATTGGGACCCAAAACAGCTTTGGGTTATGTAATAATAATAATAATAATAATAATAATAATAATTTCTTAGCCACCTCTCTCCATGGCTCAAGGCAAGGGGCAACAAGAATTAAACAACACCATCAGAACACTTCTCTTCCAGCACACATTACTTTCAATAAAAAGAGAAATAACTTTGTGTTTATTATTATTCTTATTGCTGCTGCTGCTGTTTATGTGTTCTGTGCCTTCAAGTCATTTTTGAATTATATGGTGACCCTATCTGGGGGGGTTTTTGGCAAGATTTCTTCAGAGAGAGGTTTGCCACTGCCTTCCCCTGAGGCTGAGAGAGTGTGATGTACCCAAGGGACTACTTGGCTGCAGGTTAAATCTAATTTGCCTCCATTTATGGAACCTTACACCTGGAATGGACGTAGATAGAGACGCTGCTGGCTTTGGGAACATCATATATGAGCTTCTATCAAAAATTTATCCCATGGGGACTCTGTCAATTAAATATTTTTATTCTTTACAATAATAAAATGACAATATTGAAATGTGTCTTATGGTAGTCTTTTGGCATCCACAAATAGAAATTACAGGTGTACCCTTCCTGGTACTTTAGCATTGGAACACACACACCTTCAAGTGACTGATCAGATAGTGATATTATCTCATGGAATTATAGAATCATGGAATCATGGAGTTGGAAGAGACCACAAGGGCCAATCAATCCCACCCCCCTGCCATGCAGGAACTCCCAATCAAAGCATACCTGAAAGACGGCCATCCAGCGTTTGCATAAATGTTTTCTCCAGGAAACCATTCCAATGAAAAACACATTTAAAGAGTAGGATGATAGGCGCGCCCACACCCCAGGGACATTTTGACATTTGGTATTAGATATGCCTTCTTCTAGACACAAATATTTCTTTTCCATGACTGCAGTTTGTGTGTGGGGGGGGGGGGATGCTCTGTGGTTCTGCTGGCAAACGTAATGGTGAAATCACTCGTGGGCAAGGGGGGGTTGCAAAGGGATGTACACCGCCTACAGTCTCCAGGAATAGCGATTTAACAACAGTGGACACTCTATCTTGTAGACAATTTCATAGCTAACCCTAAATAAGGGGTCAATAGTGGCACCAAGATGTCCAAAAGGTGTCTTCTGACCCTGCATTTCCCCATTTTTTTATTTCTACTTTATTTAGTCTTATGATGTGTAAATAGCTTTTGTGAACAATAATTGTTCATATTGATCTGTTCAGAAACTGTGAAAACAACAGAAAATATTTTTATTCAGTATAATTTTCTTTATTAATGTAAAGAGAGGTCATTAAGATACTCCTTTTTTTCCAAACCTCTGTCTACTATTCTTTATTTCTTGGTTGATTTACACCAGGTGTATTGGATAGAACCTACGACTTTCTGTATGGATATTTCATAATTACTTTTCTATAAAGGGTCTAGTATTCAAATAAAACCATAATTTCTAACATGTTACTGATAGTAGGGTTATATAACAACAGTAATAAGGTTGTGCTCCCTAAACAGAGCATCAGCCCCCCAAATTCTGTCCTGGCATTCTCCAGATACCTCTCCTTGAACTGAATGTGCTTATCTGCCCTACTACAAAGATAGTTGAGCAAGCAGTCCAGTTGGGTGGATGAATTAAGGAACATCTTATCAGCCATTTTTTCCACCGAAGTACATTCCTGCTTTCTCTGTGATCAGGGCCATTCTCTCTGTTCAGTTGCCTCGCTGTATCTGTCTCTGTTGAATACAAAAGAATGTGTGACAAGTAGTCATTGAATGCTCCATCTTATCAAGTCTTGATTATAACAAAAATTAATACCCTAATCCTCGAATACTAACCACATGGTCTAAATTGTGTTAAAATGTGGCCTCTAGCTGGTGGGTCCTTCAAAGGCGTGGTGGAACTTTGGGCGCCTTCTTCACGATCTTCCATTTCACACGGATTTTCATCTGGAACATCAAGCTGTGTCATGTCCTCATCATCTTGCTATATTTCTGTTTGGTTATGCACGTAGGTGAATCCCCGCTGATCCTGTGTACCTGCCCGTAAAATATGCAGAGGAGCATAAATGCATTTGTTGTATAAGTTGGCCATAACAGTGAGATACTTTCGTGGGTGTATTTATATGTGTATTTATACATATGTGTTAGTATTGATGGAAACGTATGTGTACGTACACATATACATACACATAGCTGTGTCGATTTAGTGAAGAAACTTGGTTCACCTACTGGCATTATTTTGGCTCATAAATAAATGTTTATACATAAAAAGAAATGTTCAATATATATATATATATATATATGATGTAGTTACATATACATATGTAAATGTAAACATGTACTCATATATATGAATGGATGTCTACTTACATTAACTAAAGTATCTATATACTCATGTGCATATGCATATTAAAACACATAACAAACTCCAGCTCCCAGAATTCCATATCCTTGAGCCAGAAAAAGGAGTGAAGCCTTGAGCTCTAGGCCCCACAACAGACTCCAACTCCCAGAATTCCACAGCCTTGAACCAGAAAAAGGAGTGAAGCCTTGAGCTCTAGGCCCCACAACAGACTCCAGCTCCCAGAATTCCATATCCTTGAGCCAGAAAAACAGTGAAGCCTTGAGCTCTAGGCCCCACAACAGACTCCAGCTCCCAGAATTCCACAGCCTTGAGCCAGAAAAACAGTGAAGCCTTGAGCTCTAGGCCCCACAACAGACTCCAGCTCCCAGAATTCCACAGCCTTGAGGCAGAAAAAGGAGTGAAGCCCTGAGGTCTTTGGGCCCCACAACAGACTCCAGCTCCCAGAATTCCACAGCCTTGAGCCAGAAAAAGGAGTGAAGCCTTGAGCTCTAGGCCCCACAACAGACTCCAGCTCCCAGAATTCCATATCCTTGAGCCAGAAAAAGGAGTGAAGCCCTGAGCTCTTTGGGCCCCACAACAGACTCCAGCTCCCAGAATTCCACAGCCTTGAGCCAGAAAAAGGAGTGAAGCCTTGAGCTCTAGGCCCCACAACAGACTCCAGCTCCCAGAATTCCATATCCTTGAGCCAGAAAAAGGAGTGAAGCCCTGAGCTCTTTGGGCCCCACAACAGACTCCAGCTCCCAGAATTCCACAGCCTTGAGCCAGAAAAAAGAGTGAAGCCTTGAGCTCTAGGCCCCCCAACAGACTCCAGCTCCCAGAATTCCACAGCCTTGAGCCAGAAAAAAGAGTGAAGCCTTGAGCTCTAGGCCCCCCAACAGACTCCAGCTCCCAGAATTCCACAGCCTTGAGCCAGAAAAAGGAGTGAAGCATTGACCTCTCTGAGCCCCACAACAGACTCCAGCTCCTTTTTGTACTTTTTGTATGCAAAAAATAAAATCATGCATCAAAGAAAAGCTGGATTTCAATAGGTATGTACTCTTACCGGCAGCAGATAGATAGATAGATGGCATCTCCACAAAAGAGCAATGGCGACAGGAGACTGTGAGGAGAGCAAGGCACAGGAACAGAAGGATACACCCCTTTGCCAACCCCTTCCTTTCATCCCTCCCACTGAAACTGATGCGCATGTAACAACTTTTCGTTTCCATAGATTTTTCCAGTGTTAGAATTCGGATTTCTCGGAAAAGTGTGCAAAAAATGTGGTGGCAAATAAATCCGAATTCAAGTCACTTAAATTCGGATCAAGATGCGATACTGCGCATTGATGCACATCGACTGCGAAATTGAATGGAAACAGGGCCCACCGCATTAGTGGCGAATGCGGATCCAAATGGAACCTACAACATATACTTCGCAGCAAAAAAATCGTTAACGCGGAGTAAAAGCAAGTGGAACTGCGCCCTAGATCTTGTTGTGAGAGGGAGAATGTGCCAAACATGCAGTGGGATTTGTTCTTGTAAGCATGGATATTTTGCAAAAAAAAAATCCCAATGCAATTTATATGCCATCCAGTGTATTTCTTGTGCATGTCTGCGTAAGCTCTGCTTACAAATTTCAAATGCAGTAATCAAGACAGAATACTGAAAAATGGGCATGAAAGGAATCACGTGCAATCCCACATAAATTGGCTGGAAGTTTATAGACTATCCTGCAGATGCATAAGGAAGCCAAATGCTCATATTGCTAATTGCTGAAACTACACATACGCGCACGCACACACACATAAGGACCTTTTCACAAGTGAGTAAAAATGAATGTTTGTTCAGGGAAGTAAAAAAAGGTCTTAATTGGCTTGTGTCACTGAGCTGGCTTTCTCTGACTGTTGTGCTGTAACTTAGTCGGATAAGTTTGACAGCAATTTAAGTCCCATTGACAATTGCTGTCATAATATTGAGGGAAGATTGTATCAACAGTAGTGGTCGACATTCAACCAGTCATATGGACCGGACGAGTTTACCATATGCTTAACTACAAACTTTCCTTGGAACGCTCTTTTTGAGCGCTTGACAAGCTTATGATAGCAATCAATAGTGTGCTTCAGTCTAACATGGAAAATGTTACAAGTTTGCCTAGGAAAGACATAGTTGTGTGTAGAGTACTGTTGTTCTGTTTTCATGATAAAGAAATTTGTTACTTGGTTTGGATGGCTTTATCCAGAATTTGCGTGTTTACTGATACATTTAGGCTGTGATTAATTAACAGTACAGTAGAGTCTCGATTATCCAACATAAACTGGACCGGCTGATAGTTGGATAACTGAAAATGTTGGATAATCCAAAAGGTCTAAGAAAAGCCTTGAAATCACTATGAATTGCAAATGTATTGAAGTTTTATTGCAATAACAGTAAAAGTAAATGTAAAAAAATCACTGATCAACATTGTGATGTACAGTATAAACAGTTCAGTCCTCTGAAAATTTAAAGAAATCACAGAAAATTTAAAGAAATCACAGCAGCCGTGACGTTGGATAATCCAAAATGTTGAATAACCAAAGGTTGGATAATCAAGACTCTACTGTATCAAAATGTTAACGTGTTGCAAAAAAAAAAAAAAAAAAAAGACTGGTGGAGAACAAAATTGTATCATCATGGATGGGAGCCTACAAGCGATATGTGTGTGTGTAAGTTGGCTTATCCATGAGCGTGTATTTTTGGATGGGGTAGAGGGGGCTATTTTATAGCCCTTTGAGTCCTATCCAAACCCCTTCCAGTATCAGGTTCCAGGAGGCACTGCTGCTGCTGTTTACCAGTAGTATTGGAAGACAGCAGGAAGCAATTCATAAGATGAAGAAAGGCTGATCTTGGCTTGGAGGGGAAGGTAAAGTATTGTGCAGTCTATCTGTAAGCATACCCCTGTTTCTTTCCCCCTCTCAGCTGAGACCAGCTGCTTTTCTATCAACTTAAGAACCAATGTCTTTCCACCTCTCCATACTGGTAGGCAGCAGCTCCCCTCCCAAAGCATGATAGCTTCCAGGATGTGGAGAGAATTGTGCAGATGATTTTTTATACTTTGCTTGTTTGATGTAGGCTCTGAACCTATAACTCCTGAACATTGGAAGACAGAAGTATTCCATGGGTGCAACACATCCAAACGGGAATATCTTTTCTTATACAAATCCCCATGAGACTAATGGAAGGATGCAAACATTTGATGTGGACTAAGGAGTTTTCCTTGGTTTGTCATCCATTCTGTATATTCACTTAGGTACCCGTGTGTATGTTTGTGAGCGCTTATGTGTGAGATTTAAGTAACACGCCAGGTTAGAAACTCGGTGAGATAATTCAAACAGAAATCTGACCTGATTCTGTCTCAATTTGCTATGTTTCGTTACCATCGAGCCAATTTTAATTTAGTTACGTGTAATGTTGGCAGTTAATAATGAGCATGTTTGAACAATATGGAAAGTGCAATCTGGGCTTAGGTAGCAGGCATATACGACCTTTCACTGCAGGTGGTAAGAGAGTGTACTTGTCTTTTCATTTTTCTTTCCATAAAACAGCTGCCTTCATTACAAGTGGAGAAGAAACTAACATGTAATATAGATCAATACATCTGGAGGTCTACAGTACAGCTGGCTAAAATAACCTGGGTCCATAGCCAAAATATTTTGGTTATAAACAGCCTGCATATATGGAACAGGTATTATTTTAATAGGTAGTTATTAATATACATCAGAGACTGTCATTCTCATAGTCTGTCCTTTGATTCTAAACATCTCAAGGGCATCAAATTGCATACCCTGGAAAAGATAAATAGAGAGGTAGTGTGGTGTAGTGATTAGAACATTGAAATTAGACCATGGGCCAGTCTGTCTCTCTAAACCTGATCTCCTCACTCCTTCACAGGGTAAACGTTTGGAAGAGGGGAGCCATATTCAATGACTTGAATCACTGCAGAAAAAGTCAAATACTGGTATAAACCTAACTAGTAAGCAAATTGGATAATCAATATTGGGGTATATAAATGAAGGAGTGGCAAGAAATCATTATGTATTTGCTTTCATTTTCACGTGACTGTGTTTTATTGATATTTATGTGCTGGAACAGACGGTGATTAGTTTTAACTATTGTTTGTCTGAACAAGCCAATTCAAAACCGTGATCTGTGATCACCTACTGTACAGATAAACAACAGCTAAAACTAACCACAGTTCCTAGTTGGAAGCATAACGGCAAAGGGTAGGTGGCTGAAAGGAGAAATGGATGTTGACATTTGCTTTTCAGCCATGCTGAAATAGGAGATAGCAATAGAAGAGAGCAAGTTTCTGCACATAACATCAGAATGAGACCATTTACATCCTAAATTAGTGGTGTTAAGGCATTCATACTTGTAGTCTTGAGTCTTTGGGTACTAAGAACAAAACAAGATCATTACTGGTGTGAAATCTGAATAGTCTTTTATGAATTTGTGCATTAGCCATGTTCACAAACTCTAATGCAATTACAGCTGAGACAGATGCCATCCTCAGTTTCTCTTATTTGTCACCACTTTCCCTATTCATCGATATCAAATTTTGTTTATGCATCCTTGTCTACAACTGGGATTTAGATTGCTTGGCCAGAAATTAGTTGATTCTAGATGGTACCATCTGCTAAATATTCTTCAACTGTTATTAAGCGTGCAATTGTTTTTGGCTGTTGTTCTTTTTTTTATAAGTGTATTTAGTAGGAAAAGAGAAGAAAACT
Source organism: Urosaurus nigricauda (assembly GCA_034509955.1). Classification (NCBI taxonomy): domain Eukaryota; kingdom Metazoa; phylum Chordata; class Lepidosauria; order Squamata; family Phrynosomatidae; genus Urosaurus; species Urosaurus nigricauda. The sequence continues at coordinate 15,267,247 of JAOEGL010000013.1, forward strand.
AAAATGGTGTACTCATATTATCCAGCATTTTCTGGCCGAGGTAACGAGAGATTCATGTTGGCGAAAGTGCACTCTGTGGATGGTGGCTATAAAGATACATTGTGGCGTAGCTGTTGAATTAGTAAATATGTGCAAATATATGAGCAGGAAACAGAGAAGCTGCCCAACAATTGCTCTGCAGTGCAGTTCTGATGACCAAAATGCAAAATTAGATTAGGGTGAAGAATCCTGTCCCATTTCTTAGACCACCTGATGCTCCCAGAACCATGTTTGGAGAACCAGCAGAGGTTTGTTACAAAGAATAGGCTTTTGATCCAGATGCATGGATCAAGTTTCATGGGCTGACCCTGCATCATTTCATAAGAACACATGGAGCTGCCTTGACCAAATTGGGCTTGTTTGTACTGCTAGCCTTGTGTTGGCCAATCAGACTTGTAGTGGCTCTAAAGTATCTCTGGAAAATACTAGTCTTGTCCATCACGTGCTATCTGATCATTGGAAGTGGGTATGGGTTAAAATTGGGACCATAGTGTTTCTGATTAAAGGCAATGGCTTTAATGTTATCTTGGAGATTCTGGGAGTTACAGGTCAAAAAAGGAATCCTAAACTCTGACTAAGGGTTTACCAAATGACATACTAGAAGAATATTACATAGCTGATTATCTGTCTATACATAAACAAACCACAAAGCTGTTCAGTGAATGTATGCAGGAGGAGGAGAGTCAAGGATCTGATACAGATGTCCACAAAGGGACGTCCTGTGGCCTTTTCTAGGGTTAGGGAGCGTGCAGCAACCACACACTCCCTAACCCTAGCACAGCATGGCAGTGCCCTCATGGCAGCTTCCCGTTTACATGGGGGCCACCATGATGGGATTGCCATTGCTGGGTGCCCAAACGGGGCACCCTGGAAGTGGTGCCATAGTTGTCATGAATGCATAATAGGTTAACTGAATCTCTGAAGAGGGATACCTTGGCAAAAAACAAACAAAACAAAAGTGCAATTAGAGGCTGTGCCAACAGGAGTCTTGTACAGTGTCCAGACTTAGGAAGTAACAGTACCATTCTACTTTGCTTTGGTCTAACCCCACAAATACTGTGTTCATTTCTAGTCATCTGGTTCACACTTGCGTGGAATCGATTTATCGAAAAAGACGTGGGGAAAAAATCAGATTCAAAAAGATATGGGTAAAATGGGTCTGGTGCATGGACTCCTCACCAAATTGCTTCAGCGATTTGATTTAAGTGGGAACCAGGGTCATTTGAACCTGTTCAAACTGAATCGCAATCCAGTTTCAAAAGTGGTGGGAATGACGCCTAAGATCCTTTAATGGGTAGGGAAAGAACTAGGGTATTCCTGACCATATAAAAGCAAAAGTCAAAATCTTAAATGCAATTATTTGTGGAAAAGCCTTGTCAAATGCAGTGAGACTTATTTCTGAGTTACCATGCATAGGATTATGCTGTGAACGTGGGCTAAAATAATGTTAACTTGAAGAAAATGGCCTTTGTTTTGGAATTATGTACCCTTGAAGAAACTTCCTCACTTGATCACTTGTAAAATTGGAACAGTGACAACTGTGGATGGTTGTTGTGTTCAATAGAAGAAAGATGTTTTATTCCCCATCCCAGTTCATTCCTTGTTGAGTTTAGGATAGCTTACTATGATGTATTTTATTATGACAACTACCCTGCAGTATGGACTGTTGAAAAACAATTCCTGGCAACCCAGTGAATGTCATAGTTTAGTGATGCAAGGTTTCCACAATCAAAGTCTGATGTACTGCCATAAGATTCTAGTCCTCTCTGTTTTTCTGGTGTACATTTTTCCCATTCTATTTTATGGAACAGACTCTTCAGTTGTAAACAGAAGCTGGAATAGTTTCCTTAGGAGAGGACGGGATTTAAAAATATATAAAGATTTAGGATTCATCTGGGCTACATTAAAAACATAAAGCTTCTGCAATAAACCAGTTTTCACTAAGCCCTGAAAGTATGAGGGCAGAATTTTGAGGCCAAGCTTGAATCTTATCCCTTGTAATCATGGAATTGTTCTCACTGAGGGCAACATTATTGAAAGGTGGATAAAGTAAGCTGTGTCTAAGAAGATAATAGAAAATGCTGTGCCTTTAGTACAGATATCAGTGTTTATGAGGGGCCAGGGCTGATATAAACATATTGAAAAGTGTGAGTTGTTGATGATCAAACCATAAAATGTCAGCAATAATTTTGGGAACATAGGCATTTGTATTCACTTGGATTTAAGCAGTTCACATGAAAAAAAAAATCTCAATTTTTACCCTTACAAACTGTTCTCAATTGAAGAAATGGCATCCTGAGCCTCCATAAGTACAATCAACAAGCATATTATACACACTGGGATTTTGTATGTTTTTTTTCAAATTGGTTTCTTGTCCTTTCTCAGAGAATAACAGGACAACATCAATAGTAGTATACACCTATTTTTTTTTAATCCTCACAGTGACTTGTGATTGAGCATGAGCAACAGATCTTGAAGTCCACAGCCTTCTCTCATCTTGTTGCTTCCGATAATAACTAATGCTTCCATACATGCTGTCTTTAAAACTGGAGGCTACATATATCCATTATGATGTACAGAACATTCCATTCATCACAACTGTCCTAATTTGGCATGGACAGTCCATTAAACACTCCACTTTTTCAGCTGCCTTTAAAATGTCCCATTTTCTTTCTCCCCCTTCCACTTTACTTCCTTGTGTCTTCTACTTAACGTCAGTTGCTGAAAACTGAGTCCAAGATCCAAAAGTAGTTTTTTACATAAATATTGTTTTCTGCATAGAAAACACTGTTTTCTGTCCAGAAGATGTCATTTTCTGCACCATAAAAAAATCCCATCTGCATTTTATTATGTTAAATAAATCCCAAACTGTGATAGTTTCCCATTCAGCATTTGTCTCATCAGGGTTTCCTGATACTCAAGAAACCAGTCTTTCAACCAGTTTTTGAACATTTTTGAATGTTTTTAATTCTCTAATCTGAAGTGAAAGTCAACATAGAAAGTACAGCATTGTTGTTTTTGTTGTCTTCCATCAAGTTGACTTTGACATATGATGCCTCTATGAATGACAGACCACCAAGTCACCCTGTCTTGTATAGCCCTACTCAGATCTTGCAAACTCAGGATGGTGGCTTCCTTGATTGAGTCTAATCACCAGTAATATGTTTTTCTCTCTTTCCCTAATACCTTCTACTTTCCAAAGCAGCCTGTGGTATCTACAGAACTCTTGATTCCCTGCTATCAGCTTTCTTCACTGTCCAGCATACACTTGCTTACATTGCACTGACTTTAAGTGTAGAATCATCAAAGCTTGCCAAATGTGGTACTTGAACAGTTCCTCAAAAACCTAGCCAGCATCTGTCTGGAAGTTGTGGGACATGCACTCTAAGGGGGTAGCATTTCCAAGCTTAGAAGAATACCCCTCTTTTTTCTCTCTACCCCCCTCCTCTTTTGTGCTTCCTGACAGAGAGATAAGAAAAGTATTTCACATGCCAAATATACTTGTGCCAGCCTGCTGTTAACAGTACAGGAGAGGTGTCACTATGAATTTTCCAATCTTAGTGTGGAAGGGAATCGCTTTTTCCTCTAAGACTTTCCCCTCTTATCCCCACCATTTTTCTGCCTTATGTGTACCATTTTGAACCTACCTCTTCCTTGTTGCTGGCATACTGAATTTGTAGCAAGGCTTCATTGCCAAAACGTGCTACACAATATAAGATACTGCATCATAATGTTTTCCTTCCTCCCCCAAGTAATCTCATACTACCATTACCAAGTGTAGCCTTCCAGAATTCATGAAACCCTTTTACAAGGCATCCCAATATATATTCACCTGTCAAATTAAAATGCATGTTTAATGCATTTGCAACAATTGATTTAATTGTATAGACTTTGCATAGCTTTGCATAGGAACTTAATAAACTTTGCTTGAGGGACATTATGATAATTACCCTTGTTATTTGCCCTGTAATGCCAATATAGCATCTCTGAAAAAAAAAACAGGATAAGATTTCTGTTTACTCCCTTTGGTTGGACTTAAATCTCTCCCTGTGTGAGGCTGCTTTAGTATCTGGAGTTTATCAAAGTGGCCTGTGTGGTTACTTGGCACAGGCAAATCAAGCTGTGTTCCTTTCAGTGTTAACTCTTCTACCTCCAAGAGAAGTACAACTTGAATGCACTTGTGAATACACTGTACTGCTACCCTGTTGTGATGAATCTAGGGCAGGTTCTTACCACCATGGTGGTGACTAGGGCCAATAAGACCACAAAAACTATTCAGGAGATTGCCAATCTGAGAAGTGTGGGCCTTACATCCCAACAGAGACATTGTGAATGTTTCCATGCACAACCTCAGTGTCCTTTGTGAAATTTCAAGGGCATACAGGCTACATCTCTGAGACTTGTGCTGTAATGCTCAACTTTGACAGTGTTTGCATTGATATGCAGAACAGAAATGGTATGTTATACTGTTAATTCAGGATTAATTGGGGGTAACTCCCGCAACTTTGTCTGGCTATTACTGGCCATGGATTTTGCTGATTCTATGGTAATTTCCCCTCCTGCATTGTATGTGTGTTGGCAATCTGAATCCATCATCATATCAGGTAAACTGAAGCTGAGGTCCTGTTTAGTAGAATGTAAGGTCCTGCAGACAGAAATATGGCTTCTAATAGCAATTCACTGGCTGGTGGAGAGCTGGTGGGATTTCAGAAAGCATGTCTCCAAAGCCAGACACAAACTGAAGATGTCATCTGGAGGCCTTGCCAGACAATATAATTGTTCTGTCTCATTATGAAAACATAACTAGATCCTGCTTTCATCCCTCCACTCCCACCCCCCAGTTTTCTCCAGCCACTCTGAGGCTGTGGATGGGGAATATTGCAGCAAAGCAGTGAGTTCTATGTGGCTTTGGTCATTATAGAGAGATGGAGAGACTACCAACCTCCGCAGCAATAAGGCATATGCAGACGTACCTTGAACTTACATTTACATATGTCACTAACAGTATGCTGTCCCATAATGGTGAATGACACCATCAAAAGCCTTTTTAAGCTGATTTATGTGGAAGAGGCTTATCATCTTGATGGATGATTCAGATGACCCCTCCATGGTAAAGTGTGGTAGGGAATTTAAGAATTAAGAGGTAGCAATGGGCACCTGCTTTCCAAAAGTAACATGGGTAGAAGATCTCCTTGTTTAGTTTTATTTTATGGTGTTGGTTATAGCTAGAGGTGCCAGGCATCAACTTGTTTGTCCTGTTTTTAAAAAGTGTTGTTGACTTCTCAAGATGTGGTTTCTGTCTTCAGTGAAACCCAAAGAATTTCTTTTACAACACTGACTACAACATGTGTAAATAAAAGAGTGAGCATTGCAGAAAGTGACTCTGTAAATTAAACCTGACATGATAGACATTTAAACTGAGAAATACATAAATCAAAATCATATTTTTCCATTAGGTCCAAAAGAAAAATAAGAAGTTCTGTACCCTAAGACTTGGGAGAAACTTCTATTGAATTTATAAAAAGGGTTTACTTCTCAGTAGACATGTAAAGGGTTGTGCTGTGAATTTTGCAAGTTACTATATTTTGCAGACAGACCCCAGCCCCAAAGGAACTAAATTTAAAGACATCAAAACATTCTATGTTGTTTTGGTTGAATCTGATCATATAATGTTAGCTATCTGGTGGAGGGCGCGGGGAGGGCATTTTAAGCTGTAAGCATGTATGACTAATAGATAATAGGATTGCTTAAGCTTTTGTAATATTATGTAATATTTAAATTTATGTTGATTTTTCTCCATTTCACATGTAGTAATTAATTTTGTCTTACTGACAGATGATTCTCAATGACTGATTTTCAAGAGAAAATCCAGACAGGTATTTTTAACACTTTGTTTTCATTCAAGATGGCTTGTATTTGTGGCTTTTGTTCCTTAAGGGTGGGGAGGGCAATTATCCAGGCTATATTGTGAATTAGCATTATTTAGATACCTAAGTAAGCCCTTTATACTTTGTCTTATAAACGTGTGCCAAGGGGGAGGTAGGTAGAAGCAGCTAAAGTTCTGCACCCTGTAATAAGCAAAGCATTTCTTTTTGGGTAGAGTGCTCAGACTCAGACAGGGGCTGAGATCATTAAGTTTATTGCATGGGGCTTGGAGAACGGGAATGGAGTGGAATGGAAGGGAATAGAACTGAACGGAAAGGGGGAAAAAACATGTTATCACATGGAGAACACCGCCGATGCCACTGGGAGTCCTCAATCCATTTCCCATCTGTCCCACAGCATCTGATTTTGAAGAAAAATTCTAAACAGTTCTTCAAAATCAGCTGCTGTGGAACAGTTGGAGAACAGATTGGGGACTCATGGTGACATTGGTGGCATTCGCTTGTGTGATAATATGCATCCCCCCCATTCCATTCCATTCCATTACCTTCTGTTCCACTCTGGTCCCGTTCTCTCGTCTCCTACTATCTTCACAGATACTTCTGGTAGGATCATGGGAGAGGGCCTTTTCATTGGGGCCCATCCCACCTATAACATCATGCTGGATTTTCCTAATTGTTGTGCTGCTGTGTGAGTGTGTGTTTAATGGTGTTATGTTTTCACTTGCTTTAATTTTCTGATAGTTTAATCTCTTTTTAACTTTTGTAGTTTGTTAATTTTTAACTTGCATTTACAAATTTTGTTTAATTTTTAAGCATCCACTGTTGTCGTTGTCATCACTTTGAGCCGTGGAAAGGAGATACACAAATGTTATACCTAAGTGAGAAAATGGCTATCAGTGACGTGCCTGCCATTGGGGCATTTATGTGTAGCCAGAGGGCATAAATACATAAATAAATACATTTTTCAGAACTTAGCAAAGTTACTTTTTTGGTCACAGCTCTCAGAATCCCTCAAACAAGCAATGCCTGTATTAGACATGTTTGTCCTACTCAATAAAATGGTCATTTGATTTATTTGATTTCTTTTTCATTTTGTTTAAACAAGCCTGGTATCTCATACAAGTTTACTTTAACTCTCTAGTGCAGGTACCTGAGCTTTATGCAGGTTCTCTATGCAAATACCATCTACAGGTTTAGGAAGAAATGTTTTTAGTACTTTAATATTTTCCCATGGTGACTAAATGGATAGTGCACTTGAGTGTATCCCTGATAGTTGTGAAGCATCATTTAGCCTTCTCCAGTCTATCCAGTTGTAGTTTTGAATGTATTTGGAGAAGGGGGTGTGTTGGTGTATGTGTGTGTAAAGGATTGTGTGCAGTCTTCCCTAGTCCACTTCCCAGTGGTTGTCTCTCTATGTGTGTTAGACCATGGGATGAAATGATGGGCTTGATATATACCTCTAAGAAATATTGTTTGAAATATAAAGTTGGCCTTATTGATTAGGAAGTGAAAATATGATCCACCAGTAAAATCCTATACCCACTACCTAGGAGTAAACTCCCCTGAATTTAATTGGATTAGTTTTTTAATAGATATGTATAGTTGAGCCAGCATGTTGTACTGATTTTAGTGTTGGACTAGGACACTGAGAGCTCAGGGTTTGTACCCCTGCTTAAACATAAAAACCCAATGAGTGACTTTGGGCAAGTCTCTCTCAGTCTCAGAGGAGGCCCATGAACAAATTCTGCCAAGAACACCTTGTAATAGGGTTACCTTAGAGTTTCATCAGTCAGCAATGATTTGAAGAAACACAACAACACCAATATATAGGGTTTTTTGTTCTTTCTTTATTAAACAACATGCATCTAGGTTTGATTAACAGGTAAAAGACATAAGGGATCAATATGAGGTGATCTGATTATGTAGTCTTGCTAAGATAAGAAGAATCTTTCAGGATCAGATCGAAGTCCATCTTGTCCAGAAATTATTTGCAAGAATTTCAACAACCATCAGGTGCTTGGGCAGAAACAGGGAACATCCCACAGAATGGCTCACTGAAGTTTCATCACTCCTAGCCAATATAGAAAATTGTAAACAGTGATGGAAAGTGCAGTCTAACAACATCCAGAGAGCTCTGTTTTCCATCCCTGTCCTGAAGTATCCATGGAGAATTCCCTTCTCCATTTTGAAATCTAAACTTTCAACTGAAAATTGATCACACCAGATTGAAGGTCAGAGGAAGAATGGACAATGAATTGCTTACAGTATGAAAATCTGTTTTTGTACCGGGGCCATCTTCTCTGTTATTTTGGTCATATAAAGGCCCATTGACTTGTATGTTTTCTTTTGTTTTGTTTGCTTGATTTCAAACAGGCCAATATTTTAGCTATTGTTCTTATCTAAGATGACTTTTAAAGCCGCCTATACAACCTTAAATAATAAACACCAGATTCTGTCTCATCTTACAAGCTAAACAGGGTCAGCCCTGGTTAGTAGTTGGATGGGAGACCACCATTGAATACCAGATGCTGTAAATTCTGTTTCAAAGCCACATCTGAATATTCTTTGCCTAAGAAAATCCTATGAAATTCATGGAGTTGCCATTAGTCAACAGGTGACTTCATGGCACATACACTGACAAGATGCCTTTACAACTATTTTCTTGCTTTCAAAATAATCTCCCTCCCTCAGCTGAAAAGCTCTGCTTCATCTGTTCTGGAAAGAAGAATGCTTCTGAAATGGTTAGCCCTTAGTATACAGTTAATATGTCTTTATTATGTCCATCTCCTTCTGCCATTAAACCTGTTGCTAGTTCTGCTTGGTAGATTCTCACACCTTTCCTATCACATTGGTGTCAAGAAATTCCATCTAAATTCCTTTACTGCACAATCTTTCTTAACGTCAGTTCATACCCACTTGTTGGTAGATAGGAATATCACTTAAGAATGCCTTTAGCATTCTTTACAGTCAGCCTCTCCTAAACAGCCTAAAATTAGAGGATTGCATCCAAGTTAAGTCATACCTAAAGTTGATCCAGTGAAATCTATGTTACTGTATTTAATTTAAGCACAAGCCCCTCCTGAATTCTATGTATGGCTCTGAAAGGATAAAGCTATAGGAAGAGAATCCACTCATTTGAAATGTGCTGCTGGAGGAGAGTTCTGTGGAAACCATGGCCTGCCGAAAAGACAAATAAATGGGTCCAAAAGCAATTCAAACCTGAACTTTCCCTAGAAGCCAAAAGGAATAAACTGAGGTTATTGTTCTTCAGAGATATCATGAGATGACATGACTCATTAGAAAAGATGAGAATGCTTTGTAAGGTGAACAGTAGTAGAAAAAGACGAAGACCACATTACAGTTGGATAGACGTGATCAATGAAGCAGAGAGGGAGCCAGACTAGTTTCCTATGGCACTGAATTCCATCTTCTGGGAGCAACCAGTGAAAAGGCCCTCTCCTATGTCCTCACCAAACACATCTGTGAGGGTAGCCTTTGTCTGAGGATCTTAACACTTCGGTAGGCTCTTATTAGAAAGATGTGGTTTTTCAGATAGGCTGGACCTAGCTATATAGAGCTTTATGGGTTTTTATTGGTCATAATTAACACAGGAAGATTGAGCAACCAGCTAAGTAGGTAGAAGGTTCACAAGGCAGTGCTCTGCACCATTGCCTTCAGATCCCCAGGCAGAGCTTGGGATGGAAAGAATAATTGGAAACTCAAAAGGGGGGAAAAGGAGAGAAAAACTTCTTGGTTGTTCAGAGACTCCAATGGGGAGAATCCTTCTCAAACCACCTACTCATTCCCCCCACAAAATCCTTGAATACACTCAAGGTAGCCACAGCAGAAGGATGGGGCAGTGTGAGATAACCAATGATGAACAATCTTCCTGCTGCTGCAGCTTGTTCAGTTGCCCCCCATCCCTCTCCTGACATCCACTACATGGAAAAATGTGAATGGGGAGAAGAGACTTTGTCCTCCCTGTGAAAACTGTTGAAAACTACAGTTTTTGAAGATATTCCCATTAAATTACTTATTTCCCCCTGTGAGAATAAATAACTTTTAACAAACACATTGCTATCAAAAGTACAACAGCAGGCCAAGTGTTTCTTAACAGCAGTTCTACATCTAGTGGTCAACTGAGTTTGTCCCTTTTTCAGGCGTACACTCCTGAGAGCTATATAGCCACACCTCTGTGGAGTTGGGCAGTGAAGTCCTACATCAATGGCTAAAGACGATTCGTCCACTGGAGACATGACACTCTTTACACTTTTTCAAAATCTGCATTAACACACACACACACACACACATCTTCTTGCATACACCAGGTCTTCTACACAGCTTTCAAAGTTAGGAAGCAAACCAAATTCTTTAGAAATCAGTGCAGGTTTCCTCATTGACATCGGCGGAATGGGTTTAGTGAACAAACGTTTCAGGTGGTAACAAAACGCAGGGGGCTGTTAATCATGCTCACAGCATCCATCTTCATTTCTCTTTTTTTGCATATGTGGCTTCCCCCCTCCCAAAAAAATATTCTATTAGTTTTTGTTACGTATGATCTCCCTTTTGTGAATCCATGCTGAATATCTTTAATTAAATCATAACTTTCCCTGTTTTGTCCCTGATTAGTGTTTCCAATATCTTCCCCACTGCTGAAGTTGAGCTTACTGGTGTTTAATTTCCTTGATCTTCCCTCGAGCTGTTATTAAGCATAAGTGTTACATCACTTGCCCCATTCACGGCTACTCAACCTCCTTGCCTAATGCTACCTATTTATTTTTCTTTTAAAATCTTGGCCAGAGCCCACTGCAATTTTCCTTTGTTGCCGCACCTGAAATGTTTTCAAAAGAAAGCCTTTTTGAAACATTGCTCTAAACAATACATTTATATTTTATTCTGGATTCTCTGTCATTCTTTGTAGCTGATGATCTTTTTAGCATTAGCTTTCTCTAGATTAGGGGAGAAATGATGTGGTTACTCTGGAGCCTCTTCAGCTCCTTCATAGATTCCCAGATTCCCCACTCCTGAAAAATAGTGTCTGCTTCTAGAATCCTATAGCAGCTGAAACAAGTCCTTTAAACTCTTTTTTAAAAATTCCTTGCTTTAAAAGAGACTTTAGACTACTTCCAGTTTTGTTTCGTTTTTCATTCTTTTTGTGGGAGCTGATGGTGGTCTCTAATGGGGCCCTGGAACTTGCTCATCCTTCCTCTAGAGCCATTAGAGTAAATAGAAAAAGAGAGTTAAGTTTGGGCCCAGCTAGTCCTAAGGCTACATTAATAAACTGGTATATTTTAAAAGTTTTTTTTTTTTATGTTATACCCTTGGTTCTCAAATGATGGGGCAGGACCACCACCATGACTCCAGGGGAGGGGGGAAGAGTTGCTCAAAGGGGATCTGAAGCGTGTAGGGCTTTATCTGTTAACCAATATTTTGAATTTGCCCAAAGAGAGCCAAGGAAGCTGGGTGCTCTATGGAACCACCACCTACCCCAAGCAGCAGCTGAGTCTCATGGTTATGCTGCTTGGGTCATGAAGTAGCCATGGAAAGGAAAGGCAGAGAAGCAGCTTGGAAGCTGTGACTACCTTTTGTCCCCTGAATGAGAGGGAGCCAGAGAGAGAATGACAACATTGTTGTTCCTTTGACTTTCTCTTTTAGAGACTGGAGGGGACAAAAACTATCACTACCACTAAGTAGCCCCCTTCCCTTCTTCCCATAGCAGCAGCCCGTGGGGTAGTTTTGGATGCCCATGGGGTAGTTTTGGATGGGTTGCAAAAGGCTAGAAATTAGCCCCTTGCGCTCTAGTCAAAAGAAAGAAATAAGCATGCATAAAGCTTGTGTATGTGATTAACAAGAAAACTGGTGAAGAACACTGCAAGCAAAACAAACAAACAAAAATGAGGAAAAAATATTGCTACTCATTTTAGCATGCTGATGGTACTGCTTTACTTTTCTCAAGTTACTCAGGGCCAGTTGACACACATTTGTTCAGGATTTGATATTAGCACTGACTTACATGTGTGGACATGCTATAAGAGTTATGAACACATCTTTGCTTACTTGCATCACATGTTTAATCCTCTGTTTACTTACTCATGCCTCGCCACTTAATGTATGTTGCAAATCTCAAAAAACAAGAATTTTCAGTTTGCAGAAATTTGGAGGGATTGACCTTTTGATCAGTTATATATTGGGATGGAAACATATGCAAAAATATTTGAGAAATGGTTCAAAAACACTTTTTTTCCCAAGTTTTGAGACCCCTGACAAGAAAAATCCTGGACCGATGAAAATTTTCAAAGTTTGGAACTTATTTTGAACAAAATTTGCATGGGGTTGTTTTGCAGAGACAACAGCATTTTCCTGCACGGGAAACAATACTACCTGCACAGGTTATAATATTTCTATGAAGAAATATCATTTTCTGTGAAGAAAAGTTCTGATTTTTGTGCAAAACAAACATCTGCAAATTTTGTGCAGAATAAGCCCTGAATTGCAAATAGGCGACAAAACTGGTATTCTTGAAGACTTTCTCGCAGTTGGAAGAATTGCTGAAATTTTTCCATTGCTTCATTCAAGAATAAACTTAGTGAAGAATTACACTAATAGCATTTTAGTCCCTGGAAACACTGGAACCCTGAATGTGACTGAATGAGTTTGATCTCAAGCAAACTCACTGAATATTCCGTCATCCTTTTTTTTTTCCAGATAAAAAGTTGGTCACCACATGCTACTGTAATGACATTTTATATCTTCTGTTCTCTAGTCTTGCAGAGGGAGCCACAGGTGTTCCATTGGAATTACTCACACATTTGTCGAATTGGACATTCTGTCATTAAACGGACTTAAAACTAAAAAGCCTTTGTCTCTGGAAGGTGACCAATAGAAAGAGACTTTGGATTATCTGATATCCCATAACTTAATCATATGGCTCTTAAGAGTGAGGCATAAACAGCTGTGTCTCACTAATATGCATGCAATATGTGTAAAGTGATATGCTTTAATTCGAAACTTGTTTTCAACAGGAAGGGGAAAAAAGCATTTAGAAAAGGAACATAAAGATTCGGTGTTAACCATTTTGGTTCCTCGAGGCAAAATTATTCATCACCTGATATTTATTAAGATGGCTGCTCTATTTATTCTGTCAATACCTACCATGGAGAGACTGTAACAATATTTTCAAACTTAGCTTTAAAACTTTAACAAATATGCTTACAGCAATCCTCCCTATTGCTCTTTCAGAAGCCATAATAAATAAATATATTTGAAACAGAGTAATTTTTTTTTCATCTGAAAAGAGAACATTGCCTCCAAAAATATAGGCAAAATAACCCTGTTGTATTTAACTTATTTCTGAGGGTTTTTTATATATATTTTTAAAATACAGCTAGAATGTATGAATATGAAGTCTCTCCCCCTCCCCCTTTTGTTAGTTTCTGTTGTTTTCATTTCTTATTACTCAAGTATGTGTGCTTTAATAATATTAAAAACTAAGACAAAGAAACTGTAGATTAGAGACTTTATTTTCAGGGTAAAATGATACGGATAAGTGAGCGTCAACTGACCAGAAATTATTTGCTTCTGTCTGTTAGACACGTAATGGAGTCATTTAACTAGTCAAATTAGGAGCTGTAGAAATGCACTATGCTTCATTACTGAGTTCGAATGGGCACCATTTTACATTTACGTCAAAAATTATCTCATAGCAAATTAATGTTTTCATTGTGCTCAAACACCAAAGCAATGCAGTATTAGCACCACCTAGAGGCTATTTCTGAAACCTTTCAGAATATATATATTCTATGTAGAAGAAGAAAACAATGATGAATAGATTAGCTTTTAAAATTCTAAAGCATTCTTGATCCGATCACACATACCCATTTCTTATCACTAAAAATGTTGGCACTTTTTTTGAAATGTACAATGCGTTGAAACAAGGCTATGTGCCATCAAGATGTACAATGGTAGATCTGTATAATTTGGGAATTGCCATGCATATTGAATAACTGTAATCAACAGCCTCTGGTTGTTTCGGTCCTGTGATATTAAAAGACCATCCTTTCCCACCGTTAGCTTACTGGGTTCTTCCATAAAAAGTCTTCATATTGGTTTAAAATTGGAAAATTTTGAAAAGGTTAATGAGCATTACCAATGCCATGTGCATAAATAAATTGGCCCCTTGCTTAATTACTGGTTTAAGAGATTTCTGAATAAACAGTTGTTGTATGCCTTCAAGTTGATTCCGACCCTAAGAATCAATCACAGGATTTTTGTGGCATGATTTGTTCAGAGGTTGATTTGTTGCCTTCTTCTGAGGCTGAGAGTGTGTGACTTACTCAAGGTCTACTGGTGGGTTTCCATGGTTGAGTGGGGATTTGAACCCTGGTCTCTGTAGTCATAGTCTAATGCTCAAAAAACTACTCCACACTGGAGAAAACAGTATTGGTCTAGCAAACTGATGTTATATCTTCCTTAGTTGTCTTTTATATTGAGAACAGATATTGGTTGCATCCGCACTGCAAAAATAATTCAAGTTGACATCACTTTAACTGCCATGGCTTAGTGCTGTGGATTTCTCTGAAATGTCGTTTGCTCTTCCATCAGAATTATCTGTCAGAGAAGGCCAAATGTCTCACAAAACTACAGTTCTCAGAATTCCATATCATGGAGCCTCGGCAGTTAAAGTGGTGTGAAGATTGATTATTTTTGCAGTGTGGATGCAACCATTATTAAAAGTGGGCTCCAAACAGTGCTCTTTAAGGGATTTTGGACCTTAGCTTCCAGAATCCCAGACTATTGGACAGCATGACTAAGGATTCTGGGAGTTGAAGTCCAAACTCTCTTAAAGGGCACAGATTTTGTACCACTTGGTTCCAGTGTCCATTTTTGACATGGCAAAACTACCCTGATATTTCTTTACATCTGCATTTTCAAATGGAGAACATTTCTTATGAATGCACCCCCACTTTGTGACAACTGGTATTTACCACATCAGGTGAAAAGCTTGGGAGCTAACAGGCTCCCTGATGTGGTAAATACCAGTTGTCATCATGTTGGGGAGGGGTACATTCATAAGAAATACTTATTATGTGAAATTGATGAGGTAAAATAATCTAAAGATGACTTCACCATGGGAAAAATGAACAAGGAATTGATCCATAGTCAAAGGGTGGCTATTCCACGTGATGCTGAGATGTGGAATGGGAAATATCCAGTCATCTGTCTGTTGGAACATGCGTGTTTATGGACAAATGCGTGTGAAGAGTCTATGGGAACATATTTCCATTGAAAATGCACATGTATTTTCTTTAAATTCCTCATTCTCCTGCAATCCAGTTAACATGGCATAAAAATCAGTTAGCTAATGTAAATGCAACAGGAGGTTTGGTGTCATTGATTGCTAGTCTGAAAGTTTTTATTTGATGAAATTTTCAAATAAAACTGGTGCAGATTGATTTTTATCAGAGTATTTTCCTGACCTGTCCAGAATTGTCTGGTTTGCCTCATACCAGATTCTCCCTTGGGCACTTCTCCCAAACCTGATTCTTTTAAAAAGTGGGCAGTAGCAGTAAATGGACGTTGGGAACTTCTGGAGGCAAAGCATGTACTCATCCCTTGCACTACCGTGCCTCTCCAGAACCAAGAATTAAATTTTAGGATCTATTCTGTCCCGCCTAAACTCTAATACTGTTCCAGAAAAGGTT
The DNA here is from genome assembly GCA_034509955.1 of Urosaurus nigricauda. Classification (NCBI taxonomy): domain Eukaryota; kingdom Metazoa; phylum Chordata; class Lepidosauria; order Squamata; family Phrynosomatidae; genus Urosaurus; species Urosaurus nigricauda. The sequence continues at coordinate 15,282,872 of JAOEGL010000013.1, forward strand.
TTTATCTCCTGTCTGATACTGACTCTATGAAATCTATGATTTCTCTTTTTGCCCTGGCAGCAATGAAAATTCAGGCAAGAGTTATTGATAATATTTCAGTTGTTTGTTTTTGGGATTTCCTTATCTAATCATAGCACTGTTGTGAAGTCAAAGGCTTTCATGTCTGGCATCCATAGTTTTTTTTTTTTTTTTTGTGGGTTTTTGGCCCATGTGGCCATGTTGTAGAAGGGTTTATTCCTATTGTTTTCACCAGCATCTGTAGCTGGCATCTTCAGAGAATGCTGGCATGGAAGAGAGAGGGGTATCTATAATCTTTGTATTGTTCTATTGTTGAATGGCAAGGTCTCAGGGTTCTCAAGGGACATGAGGGACACTGCAGACTGGGTCAGGCAGATGTTACAAACCATCCTGGGCATAAAATCTTATTTGAAAATACTGAAATTCTGAACCATGCCAACAGCTATCAGGTCAGAACACACAGGGAAGTCATTGAAATCTACTAACACCAAGACAATTTCAACAGGAAAGAAGAAACCCTTAAAGTTAGCAAAGTTTGGCTACCAGTCCTGAAAAACAGTAAAATCAAGACCCAGCAAAATACAAATGAAAACCACTCAGGGTGAGGGGTTTTCTCAGCAGACAATTACTAATTAAACAGACACTAATCCTCTTTTCATATCCTGAGGCCTTGCCGTTCAACAATAGAACAATACACATATTAACATGGAAATCACTCCTCACTACCCAGGTCACACAGCATATATATACCCCACTCTCTTCCATGCCAGCACAGATGCTGGCAAAACATCAGGAATAAATTCTTCTAGAACATGGCCACATAGTCCGAAAAACCCACAGCACTGTTGTTTATATTCAAAAGGTTTTAATCGTATTGAATTTTTTTAAAGTATTCTAGATCTTCTACTTATTTTTTAAATATTCTAGATTCCAGTTCCCAAGTCTCTCTCTCTCTCTCTCACACACACACACACACGCACGCACACACACACACCTGGAAATGTAAGCAGAAAAGAATCTTGTAGTTTATACAGCATTTATTTCCTTGTTCTGTCTGTTCCTGAACCAACTTAATCAATTGCTCTCAGATTAATCTCTCCTTCGGTTGATGCCTTTCATCTGGCAGGAATTGATCACATCTATCCCAAATCAGGAAGTCCCCACCAGGAAACAAAAAGGCCCTTTTGAATTTAAGACTGATTATAATTTATATTGGGAGAGGGGCTATTTGTGTGTATGTGTGCATGTGTGTGCCAAACTAGGGGAAAGGACAGAACTGGGTGGACAGTGCTGATGTGTGTGATACAGTTTTAGTACCAATGAAGGATACAATGCCAGAAAGATTGCAAAAGTGTGATAGGTAAGAGAGCAGTCCTGATTGCATGGCGCTTTTGAAAATAACACTATTTTAGTGGGGAAGAGCCTTCTGTGATAAAGCCCCTGGTGGTTTTAGAATTTGGGGGGTCCCATGGGTATGACATCTTCAGTGGGGTCCTAATCTGGATGAAGTGGACATACAAACTAAGAATTCTCATTGAATGCATTTTAACTTCTTGGCTACTCTGAAAAGTGGAAGTTGTCTAGTAAATGGTCCCATGTTGGTCTTAGCAGAGCCAGGGGAGAGGAAATCAATTTTAGATTATAACTCTTACAGTCCCCCCAGTATTGAAAGATACCTGGTGTATGAGTTACCAATGCAATCGAAATAGAATGCAATCTTCTTTCCACTGGTATGGATATATCACCCACAGAATTCATTAAAAATTCATAATTTGTATTGGGGTTTTACAGTGGATAATATTACTGCCCACAATAAATGCACATCCAGATATTTTGTCATGTTACCTTTTGGAAAGGGGGTTGTTTTTTATTCCTTTTATAAGAAAAAAAAGTGCAAAAGTCTATTCATTAAGTACAGTGTGATGCAAAAGTAAAATTGTTTTTATTTGGCTTTTCAGCATGCTTTTTGAATCACCCTGTTTGAGTGCAAAAGGCAACAGACTCATAGCATGATGAACAAGCAGTGTGTCATATGGAACACATCTAGAATTACACTTATCTCTGACACAAATGATCATTTATTCATTAAAATGCTGCCTGCTAACTATAGTTGGGAAACAAAAAAAAATTCATGTGTTAATTGTGTCAAGTATGTAATTTTTGTTAGTACACTGCATTTTTTTTGTATTTCAATGAGATGCTCTTCAGGATCCTTTTGAAAAAAATCAGATAAATTGTTTTCAGTATTATTTTCTCACTAAGTATGATATCTTAGACATGCACCGTGGTGGTAAGTTCAAGAACAATGACAATGACTTTAGGGCTACGGTTATAATAAGATCAAACTCATAGACAAAACAATATGTTGCAGAGAGAGCTTCCATTTGTTCCAGAGGCTGTTGTTGTTGTTGTTTTTTGAATGATTAGCAGTAATTCATATCCTAGCAATGTCTACTTGGACATAAGTCTAACTGATTTTTATAGGACTTATATTTTAATAAATATACTTAAAGTCACAGACTTAAAAATATGGCTACTTAGGGCTACATTTTTGAGATGCAGCAATAAGAGTAAAGATATTGGTATTCAGATGTGGTTATGCCACAACTTATTTGCTTGACAATATAAGAGAAGCTGCACTGGCGGCAGTGCTACCACCATATCTTCTTCACTGATACTGTTTTTAAAATATTTTTCAAAGACAGAGAAAGAAAGGGGGGTCAGTAGAGTGAAAAACACAGCATGGCCTATGCTACAGGTTGCATTCAGGTGTGAGTGCTGGATCTGAAATGTTGAAAAGTGTTGCATTAGACCAGCAGTAAAAAATGTACCTCCAGCTGTTGCTAGACTACAACTCCCACATTATCAACCAGGGACTGTAGCAATTCCAACAACATCTTGAAAGCCACACCTTCTATTACTGACCATTTATGTATAATTTTGTTTATAGCTCAGTCACAGAACACACATTTTGAAGTTTCAATCCCGGGCACCCCCAAATAATCTCTAGTGAGAGTAGACGACCGATGGGAAAAATATCAAAATATATTTGCAAACATGCTTCAAGACTGGCAAAAGTCTTGGAAGTTTGGGACTTATTTTATGAAAAATTTCCATGTGTTTTTTGTGTGTGAAGAAAACAGCATTTTATGTGCAGAAAATGATGTTTTCTGTGCAGAAAATGATTTGCCTGCAAAAACTAACCCTGTGTGAATTTTGTGCAAATAAAGTCCTGATTTGTAAAGTCTTCAAAAACTGCACAATTTTGTAAGTCTTCCTTGAATCAGGAAGACAATTATTAAAATTACTAACTGCATCCTTAAAGAGGGGCATTAGTGAAGAATTACACTCCTAGAGGAGGCCATCCTGTGTTGGATGGAGCAGTTTTGAGCCTCAGTAGATAGTAATTCCCCATATTCTTATTATCTATAGATTCAATAGGGAGAAGATAAGTAATACTTGCACTATGTAATAGTCTAAATCCATTTGTGCCACCATGGTGCTAAGACTGGTAAAGAGTCTTTATGCATCTAAGATAGGGCTAGGCAACAGGGGCCCTCCAGATGTGGTTGTACTGCAGCTCCAAATGGCCCTTCCTATCATTGCCAATCGTGAGGAATGCTGAGAATATTGTTTAGTAGTAACTAGAAGGCCCCATGATGACTGCTTTATTTGCCTCACACCCAATGTGGCATTGTTTTTCATCTGACCATCATGATACATAGTGCCCCATAATCTACACGAGGGGCTGTTTGAAGCCATGCTGGCAACAAAGGGATAATCTGGAAGTGACATTCCATCTGTTGGACCTCATCTCTCATCATCCTTCACGAATTCTGAAGCCAGATTATGAGAGTTTGAATTCCACATATTTTTCAGATATTCCCTACCCCATCAGAAAGGCATTCTAAGATTTGCTTGTAAGGTTGCAATCTTAAATGTGATTATCTGGAAATATGTACACTGAAATGAATATGACCTCCAAGTAATGTGTTAGAATCATTCCTCTATGTTAATTGCAGGATCAAATTCTGTCCAAACATCAAACAAAAAGGAAAAAACTAATGGTGTCTTCCTGTACATACACGTCCACTTTGTTCTTTGACTGTAGAAATGTATCCTACCTACCGACATGAAACCTGTCCGACAACTCTGTGATGGTTTAGCTTTCGTGTTATGTTTACCAAGGCTAGACTGGAGGATCAAATAATTTATAACCATTCCTGTTGAGTTTTATGTAATAACTTTGGAACTCATATAAAGTAATGATCCACAAACTCTTTTAATGTTCATTATAAAATATGAAATATTTCTCAGAACCATTGCAATTATGTGACCAGACATAACTGTTTCACACATGAGTACATACAGGGAGGTTTAACATAACTTTATTATCTTCCTGTCTTTTCCTCTCATTGATGTGATAATAGTGTTTTAATATTTTTCTAGAGAAAAGTTAAACAATTTCAGAATCTCTGCTGAGGCCTACTTTATTGGTTTTTGCAATAGAGTACTCAAGAATAATTGTATTTATGATTAGAATGACACTAATAAACGGTGTGTGCATAGAGGAGCAAATACCCCAACAGATTTTTATATAATTGTGTATGTATATGCCACTATATCTTGTACTAAACTCAAGTAGACAGAAGAAATGAAATATTTATAATCAGTCTTTTCCTTTAGGTGTTTCTCATCTGCCCATCACATGCAGTTTACATTGTGCCTAGGTGGCCTCATAATTTACATGAGGGCTTATTTGTTGAAAATTTGCTGCAGAAAAAAGGTTGCACAGGATGAGGAATAGAGAGATATTTTTTTAAATAGTAAGGACCTCTTCTGGTGATTCTCTTGCAGTATGGCTGAGTTAAGCCTGAAATCATGTGCAAAGTAGTGAACATGACAACTTCCAGTATTGGGAATTTTACTAGGAATTGCTATTTTAATGCTGTTGTAGGGTGAGAGGGAGATGGTGAATTGGAATTTTTATACTTGCTCTGTTTTAATGTGATAATAGGTTTGCTTTTTATTGCTTTTAACTGTTGTTACCTGCCTCGATCCCATATAGGGAGAGGTGGGATTCTTCTTTCTTTCTTTCTTTCTTTCTCTTCTTCTTCTTATATTATTATTATTATTATTATTATTATTATTATTATTATTATACCAGATCCACCCTCCCCATGTCTGAAACAAACAAGGGCTGACACTGACATTATGCATTATGCTTTAAATCCCAACCACAGTTGCTCATGTCATTCAAACACACACACACACACACAGAATATATTTTCCTGTTTGAAAATTAAGACAGAAATCTTAGCTAAAGCGGTTGTTCACAGTTGAATGGGGATGATTCCTTCCTAGTTACTTAGGGATACAGCATAAGAAACACTGAATCTAGGCTACCTGCCATAGTGAACACTTTCTTGTTCACTCCTATGTTTCCTGGATGACAGCATCCTGAGCCTTTTCATCCAACTGCTGCCACCACTTTTATTATATGTGGTGCGAACCGAACGAACGAACCCTCTCTTGTTCGCCCACCACTATCTCTTACTGAGGCACTGTTATCTTTGGTAGCGTGTATCAATAGTTCACAGAGGCCAAGTGGTATTTCAAAACAAGAATAAAGTTTATTTGTAAAATATAAATAAATTATAAAATAGAATTAAAGCTTTGCTTGTCTTGTTTCCTTAGTTACAAAAGTTTCTTAAGCAACAATACCACAGCCACTCAGGCAATCCTTATCTTCAATATTAGAGCCAAAATCTTCCTTAAAACCTACAGGCTTATACTGAGCCTCTCTTTCCTAGACTCCCTCAAGCCTCTCTAGTCCCTACTGGACTTCTCAGACCCTTCCCTGGTCTATAAACTACCCTACAAATGTTCCCTCAGGAACCCTAAGAGCACACCCTCCCTCCGAGGTGTCTCTTCCCTCAAAACCCCAACAACAAAACCCCCATTTTGCTCCCTGTCAAGGCTCTTTTAAAGCCCTGCCCAGCCACCTTCTCATTGGCTGGACTCCTGGAGCTCTGTGATTGGCTGCTTCCACGGCCTGCTCACTACACCTGCTTCTAGCCAGATGGTGCATATAGAGCAGAGAGGAGTATGAACTCTGGTGCCAAAAGAGAGGGGAAAGGAAGCTCTATAGACTTTCCCCTCCAAAGACTCTTGGAAGTTGCCTTAAGAGCTACTGATCTACTAAGTGCACTGGAAATTTGCACTGAGATATTCCTCTTGACCAGAGCCGAGCTCACCAAAACTGGAGAATTTACAACCCTCATCTTCTGCTTGGAGATGACCAACAAAAATTGGAGTCTCAGGCAGTGGCATCACTAGGATCGGCCTCACTCATGGTGTCATGCCCCATTGTCCTCCTCCCATGCCACACATACAGATTTTTTTTTTGTACTTCTTAAATCCTAATTTATGGATATCACAATATAATGGCAATAGTTGTGACATATATAACTAGCAAAATTTAATTATTCCTTTAAAGTGCAGTAGCATGCACACAACCCAAATGTATTTACATGCACATACTTTCATGTCACTAAAATGAAAATTTATGAAGATGTGATGGTTTGGGTTGTTATTTTTTTTTTAATGAAATCACAATAAAAAAGACAAAAGTTGAAATAAAGGCCAAATATCGCTAAAGAAGGATACATGTGGGTCTACAACAAACAATCATAAAAGTATAAACCATCATTGTCGTTAGGCTATTTGTCCTTGGGAGGGAGGAGAAAATTGAAAGGTTCTGCTATTCATAGTTCATCAGCTGCCCCAAAATAAACTGAATACATTTCAGCAGTCATAAAGACAATGACAGACAAATATTATTTTCATGAGTCAGGAGTAAATCACAGAATGATAAGTAACCAAAGCCAAGGCAGGAGGACTATGAATCCATTATGCCCACGCCTAATGTGAGGAAACACATTTGTTAAATTATTTCACACCAACTCTTTCGGGTGGGTTATAGCTCTGTTCTCTGCATTTAAAGTAAAAATGACTCCACTTTGTGTTGTGCAGTTCTAATGCAATTGAAGTAGAATTTTGCTTAGTTGTGCTTTTCCTGGTTGAAAAATATGGTGTGACTAATGACACAATGAGAGGGATAATAGATTCATGAGGTGCAAAGGATGAGTGTAAGGAAAGATATATGCCTTTCACCAAGTGTAGTTAATTCAGGTTATTTAGAATTATATGCAAAACAGTTATCTTCCGGTCCCCACACCATTTATGAAATATTCCGCTCTTTCAAAGGAAAACCAGATTTTGCATAAGAAAGTGATAACCTTCTTTTCAAAGATCACTCCCCTGGACTGTACATCCTGAGTAGCCATAATCTAACAATATCAGTGCCTATGTAGAGCTCCATGCCAACAGATCCTTCACCATGTTCTTCTCCACATTCATGAACTCGGGATTTGAATCACATCTAATTCCTTTCACGTTGCCCATGTGTATATGTTACAATTGCCAAGGGAAAGCAATTCTCCATTGTTTTCCGTAGCACCAGTTTGCCAAGGAAGGCTAACCATATGCACACATACACACACATAACCCAGAGGTAACTATTTATTTTACAAATAAAAAAGAGAGGCTAGTGTATGAGTACAAATGAAATCCACAGCTGAGCAACACCCTCATTAGGACCTACCATAATGTTGCAAAGGTGTGTAACCTTTCAGGTTTTCCAGAAGTCTTCATCAGGCTAGCTTGTGCAACTAAATAGGGTAGGGATACCAATTGTGTATCCTACTAGATGTTGAAACTGCAACTCACCATTGGCTGTTATATTATTATTACTACTACTATTACTAAAAAAATATTTGAGTATTATTAAAAAAGAATTACAATTCCATGACTTCATAAACTGCACAGACAGTTCTTCTCATCCCGGTAACTTTTGATTTTGAGTATACATGTCCAATAAGCCTTTTACAGTTTGGAGGTTCGTATAGTCTTTTGAGTAAAATCCCTAAATATAGCAACATATTTTAAAAATGATGTATTTCAACCCTACTGCTTATCATCTGTAGTCTTTTTCTTCTTGTTATTTTTGTGGTAAGGCTGACTACAATCTACCAGGCATTCAGTTCCTATTCATTTCCAAGTGTTGAACGGCAAGGGTATTATTTGGTGGATGACACCCCAATCTTATTTTATTGTTGTTGTGTGCCGTCAAGTTCTTTCTGACTTATAGCGGCTCTAAGGCGAACCTATCACAGGGTTTTCTTGGCAAGATTTGGTCAGAGGGATTTGCCTTTGCCTTCCTCTAAGGCTGAGAGAGTGTGACTTGCCCAAGGTCACCCAGGTTTCAAGGGTCATAGTCCAATACTCAAACCACTACACCACACTGGCTCACATCAATCTTATTTTACTGCAGTTCTTTTTAAAAATCCTTTGCAATTCTCTTTGACACAGAAGGGAACATCCTTGTCTGTAGGCCTTAGCATTTCTTTGCCCCTAATGTCTGTAGAACTGTTGACTGCCAATATTGTTACATGTACAGCTGGCACATTCAGGTTGCCTCGTCCGCAATGCTGTCTCTTGAGATTTGGGAGATGTCACTCCTGTCTAAGTGGTGGAGTGATAATACATCTGTATTGTCGGTGTGTAACATCTCCTTGTCATGTGGCTTTGTCAGTGGACAGCAACTCCTGTCATTTTGTTATGAGACCTAACATAAAACACACATCAGTTCGACACAGCTTCAACACTGGAGCTATACCCGAGGGGGAAAAAAAGTTTGTGAGTTGCCTCAAAGAATTCAAACTTTTTTTAAAAAATTGGTAGCCTACATGGAACAATGTGATTCTCAATATTGAAATAGGTTTGCAAGACTTCCTTTTCTCTTCAGTTCTATGTTGAAAAAACTGTCTTCATATTTGTTGCCTTGTCTCTGGTTATTGTATGAGGCTAGAAGTTCAGGGTCAAAAATATTCAAAACAATATAGAAATTCCAAAAAGCAAATTATGCTATTTTATACAAGGGACACAATTTTACTGTGCCATTGAATTTAATGGGACTTGAGCATCCACTGGGAGTCCTGGAAACAAACAAGGTTCCAGGTTCCAACCAAACAATTATGCTCATGTTAGACTACTTGGTATAGGTAATTTTTTAAAACTAACAAACAAACCCAAATCCTTAATTTAAGGATATTTTCAAGAAACAAACAAGCACTGCATGCTTAAGCATACTGAAGTCCCATTGCTTTCATGAGATATAATATAAAGATTATGACATGTTGATTGACTAATACAGTGGGCCCTTTGTATCCTCTGGTTCTAAGGATCCCTGTGGATACCAAAATCTGTAGATGCTCAAGTCCCATTAAATGCAATGGCATTGTAAAATCATGCTCCTTATATACAATGGCATAATTTACTTTTTGGAATTTCCATATTGTTTTGAATATTTTCAAACCATGGCTGATTGAATCTATGGAAAAGAATCCATGGATACGGAGGACCAGTTGTATGATTACTTCTGGCTTCACAATCTGGCAGGTCTTGGAATAAGTTATTTTCCATGGGCCATCTCCCCAGTTTGACCCATGTCCTCATTGTTGCTGTTGTTAACAATAAACTTGACTTCTTTCTTAAATTCAGTATGTACTATCATGAAAAGAGAGAAGATGAGGCAAGGGTAAACCTTTAATCCTATGCTAGTTCTTGGCCTTGCAGATACTCAGCAATGCCAGTTCCACACTGACCCTGAATATTTTTTTGTTTTAATTTTTATTTATCTTATTAAAAACACACAGATAATTTTTAAAATAAAACAATACACATAACTCCTTTCAACACTACTACAAAGTGCACCCCACACCCCGGACCAACTATACCATTTAATTAATCCATTTTCCAAAATAGAAATGACTCACTTGCAGGTATATACCCCTTTTTTTCTTTAAAAAAAATATTCTATAAATTTCTTCCATACATCTTCAAAGTCATTACTTTTCAATAATCTAAATGTTAATTCATCATTAATAGTTAAATTTCAAACTTCTTTATACTATTGCTGTTTTTGGTAGACCCCTTGAGGACCCTGAATATTAAGAGGAAGTCATTTTTCCTCCCAAATAAAATGAGCAGGACAAACCAGAGTAACAGTTGCTAGTTTTCTTATAGTAAAACAATAGCTGTAATGCAGTGGTAGTAAAATGAATTATTTATCCACAGGCGGGACTTCATATTAGTAATTGTGCATGGCTGTTCTACTGGTTTCTAAAAGAGAAATATGTCTGTACAGATTTCTTTTTCTGTTAGTAGAACTTTATGAGATAGACATAGCAGCAAAGAACCAAGGCTTGGAAAAGTTGGGGGACTGAATAACTCCCACTGTAGTTGCTGGAGAATTCTGGAGATTGTAGCCCAGAAAATTAACTTGAAAAATACTTGTCCACTGCAAAATCATTGATTGTGCCTTATTGACTTATAGGTTAAAGAACATATAGCATCTTTTTTTTTCTCCTTCAGCCTTCTTTGGCATGCCTCAATGAACACCTGATTTGTGATGACAACTCACTGCACTAATTTCTTAATGCTTAATTATAAGATGGCAATCATAAAAAAGAAACATTTGATTGTTCAATGAAAATGTGAAAATGTGAAAGTTTTATATTAATCATTATCAATCAACACATCTTGCAATCTGAAGCACCAATCAAATAAGAGCGTTTTTTCCCCCTCTGCTAATTAGGGCTTGTCTTCTGTACCTTCATCATACAGAATTGCTCTGATGTGAGTTTGTATTTGGGTTGTCTGAAGAATCTACAGTATATTAAAAATTTAGCTTCTATTGTCCTTTCCTCTCCATCCTTAGCAGTAACAGTCCCCCACCGTATGAATTTGAAAGACTGTGAAAGGCATGAAGGCTACAGATATGGAAAAGTTTCATGGGCTTAGCAACTTTGCAGAGAGTTTGTGCCATAATACGAATACTGTTTTATTCAGCCCATTGGAAATTTGACAGACCAGCTTGTAAAAGAATGAATGATGACAGCACAATCAGCTTTACAGATAGTGAATGCAAATAATGGCCAGAAGAGTATCAAAAGGTTACATGCAGGGAATTATTACTTCTTTTTCCTGAGCATGAGGCCTGATCATTTATGGCACGGTCCCCATAGATTTGGAATATCAAAATGGGGGACTTGATTTGACAGTTTCGGATAATTGGCACAATATGTGTTGGCACCTACATAAAATCTAATTGGAAGCATTACATATTTTAGATTGTGGGTCCCATGCCTTCCAACATTTCACAAAAGAAATTTGGAACATATGGGACCAAGCAATATCAGAATGTTGTCAAGATATTAAAGTTATTAATGAGGAGGAGCACTCTAAGAAAGGCTGCCACAGAGACTTTTGCTTGAATCTACAGGGAAATACAAGACTCTATCACCTCTTCTCTTATTCCCACCTAAATGAATTGACTACATGACACTTCTGCACTTAGAATCCAATATTGAAGTAAGCTGAGGACAAAGGGGGAAGTGGGAAGAAGCGAGAGAAACTGGGACATTTGTAACACTATCTGAAGAAATGGGGGGAAAAGACAATTAATTAGGACTGCCAGTGCCAAAACAAGACAGAAGATATTTGCTCCCAGACGACGGGCTGTGCATTCTGGAACAATTCTAATCTTTAGTTAAGAGTTTTACTGTGTTCAGTAGGGAAAGAAAGTTAATGGGATTGAAACGGGTTTTATTTTAGCCAGTTTGTGCCTATGCGGTTTGGAATCTAGAAGACAAGATTGGGACCACGTTGTTATGGATTTCCATTTAAATATTTGGTTATAGATTTTGGGAGGAAAATACCAGTTAGTATACTATAAAATGTGGAAAATAGATATTAGATCTTCTTGAATTTATAATACAATTCCAACAAGACATAGCTGATAAACAGTATTTATCAGCATATCATTTTCTGAAGAGTACTGAAGAATGCTGTCCTGTTAACTAGTTGTTTATTAATTGTATAGGCTATTGTACACGGCTATTGTAACTGGATTATTTCAATAACTGTTATTCTCGTCAAATACTTCAATTATTCAATTATTCAATTAACTGTTTTCTCACCAAATATTTAATTTATACGAATGTTGGACTGTGACACTCTAAAAGGTTTATATTGATTGTAGGCTTCAAGCCCATATGTTTTATAAATGAATTCAGACAGTTGGATATCTAGGATGCACTTGAGTATTCAAACATCTCAGGTGCAATCAGTTTTAAGGTTATTACGATTCTATATTCTTGTTCATATCCAGAAGCCTGGTACCCTAATGGGGCCTCAGATAAAGTGATCAGTGTGTCAAATAGACCATTTCCCCCAGATTTAGAGAATAAGAACAAAATAACTGTTTATGCCAGAACAGAGAATGACTGTGTGTAGTCTATTTCAGACTGTTCAGACAGATGCCCCAGGAATATAAAAAACTAAGCAAGATGCTGATAGCCATCATTTGATGTTTTTCACCTGCAGAAATATGTCTCAAATATAGAAGGTTGATTCATCTGTCATGCAGTTAGATTTATCTCCATGAGTTTTTCTAGTCCTCTGTAAAAGACATGTAAGAGTCCATCATCATCATCACCTCTTGTGGTAATGACTTCCACGTTTTTCAGTAATATTGTTGTATGTTCATGAAATTTGAGGACTGGGGGAATATTTCGTGGTGGGGAAAGTAAATTGGGAGAAGCAACCTCCAAATTGTACTCCTTCTAAAGCTATACCCCTGCCTACAATCAGTTTACACACCTGTAGAAGCAGTCTTAGCAGTCCTTGGCCTGCCACTAACTCCAAAGAGGAAAGATGTAGCAAGTTATCATCTTTGAAGGTCTTTTTAAATTTGTTAGGTATGACACAGCACCAAAAATGGTTTTGGTAATTTACATGGCTACCTTTGAAATTTAGATTTCCATGTGTATGAATGAGATTTACAGTGCAATAGAATTAATAGCTTTCGGGGGGGGGGGGGATGAACTGTTGGACTTCTTATGAATAAACAATATTTTCTTTTGTCATAAAGTGTCCACATTCCCCCCCCCCAGTCCCTTTTGAAGGGACAACTATAATCAAGATATTACTGGTTTTGCAATGGTTGGGTAGCAAAGGCGGGAGTGTCGCATGTATTTTTTTGCCCTTTAAAAACAGCAGAAAACAGGCTCGCTTTGACCTTGTTAATGCAAAGGCCACTTCAGTAATCTGGCATAATGATTTTTTACATTAAGGCCCAGCTTGCTTGGGAACCCGTGTATGTCGCAGTAATATAAGAACAGTCATTTTGCACATTCCGATCCCATTATGTTACATTGTTACTGAATAAAGACTGGTATTATGTTGCTCCTATAAAGGGCAGAAGTGGCTGGAATTTTATCTGCTGAACGAATCAATCTGGATTATGTCAGTTGAAAAGAATTGTGGACTGCAATCTCCAGCAGATGGGGAGAGCGGTTTTTTCCCCCCTTCTTCTTCTTAAAAAAATGAAATGAAAAAGTATCTGTTTGGTTTCTCTGAATGCGTCAACTAAGATAATACCTTTGTGATGATGACCGGGGGAGAAATGAGGTTTTTAAAAAAATTCCCCCCTCCTTTGATTTGATTTGATTTGATTTTTCAATGAAGGCTCCACCAATTATCATTTCAACATTAAGTATTAGGAGATCAATTGAGAAGTGAATGCTATTTCCGAACGTTAATACAGTGTTTTCTTTAAGCCGTCTTTGACGGGCTGTCTGGGCTGTGGGAAAAAGACTGAGCAAATAATGAGGAAAGGATTTGGAAAAAAGAGAGTAGGTGGAGTTTGGCAAAGGATGTGAGCTATTCATCAACAACTCAACAAGGATGATGGAAATAATAAGTACCCCTTAAAAGAAAAAAGGGGGAAAGGGAATTTCTTTTTTTTTCCTCTCCCGTTTTTATGACACAGATTTCTTTAAAAGAAACTTAACGTGTTTCGCTCTAAAGTTTGCAGAACTTTCTGATTCGCCTCTTTTAAGCTTCCTGTAACCTGTAAAAGCACAAATAAGCAAAAGCGCCCTTTTGAAATGGATCGCATACATTCAAAAGTGTGCATACTTTTGCAATCGGTGGGGGGGAAAAGTGTCTCGTTTCCTGTCTGTTCCTGCAAATTTCTTACCGTGTGACATTGTCATTTAATAGCTAAAGAATATTAATGTATTTCTTTTGACACCAGAGGGGGGGGGGAGTCTCAGATAAATCCCCTGTGTGAAATAATTTGTGTGAACTTTGAACCAACAAAAAATGAAATCTAGCTCTTATTATGCCCTTTATTTATACAGTATAGAAAGTGTATGAAATGTAATACGGGCATGGATATAACATACACATTCATAGCAACGTTCAAAAGAAAAAACTTTTTTATGTATGAATTTATGTGTGTTTTTCCTTCCCCATTAAAAGAGCAGTGTGCTATTGTCACACAGGAAAAAAAATGTTTACCTTCCAAATGAATACACATTTTTAATATTATTGTGCTCTGGCTTGTTGGATTTCTACTGAGCAGATCTAATTCCACCATCTGCAAAGTTCCTGATTTTATAATACTTATAAGCTGTTTTTAATCTATTTTTACTGCCATGTTCTGTCCTGAAATGTCAAAGAGTGCAGAATAGGTCTTGGAATTAACATGACAGTTAAGAAACTTGGCAAGGTTTTACAGCAGATTGTGACATTAACAAAATACAAAGGAGAATTGCGAAATTAACATTAATGCATGCTTTCAGACACTATAAAAATCTATATGTCCATGATCAGGGAGCTAAAAATAGGGATTTTTTTTCCATGTTGATGCCATTAAATGCAGATCTCTGCTGTGAAAAGAAATTTCCATATGAAAAGCAACTTAGTAAAAAGTAATGCTGTAATCCCTCTCTCTGGGTTGAACAACAGGTTTATGTATCCCAGGTCAAGTAGGCATATGGCTCTTTTTGTTTGCCAATTTTTTTGTGTTAGGCTTTTTGAATCCATGATGAGACTGCTTTAAAAGCACTAACATTGTCTTTCAACAGCTGCAAAAGATATAAGATGATAGATGGGCCGGTAAGTGGTGGTGGTGATTATTAAAATTCACGGATTGAGTATTAAATCACGAAGGTGGGGGGGGGGGTGTTGCACCCTTTTTCAAAGCAGAGAGCTTGAAAGCAGTTATTCACGGTGGCTCCCAAGAGGTTCCTCTCCAAACAACACACATCCTGTGGTTGAACAGTTTGGTTCTGGGAGATGAGGGAGGCAAAGGTTTTCGGCAACCTCCGAAGCTTGGCCTGGCTGGCACAGGGACTCTTTGGCCAATTCCAGCAAAGCCTTCGCATGTTAGCATTCCAGCCTCACATCTCCCCCCATCTAAACAAACCCTGACTAAATTGGGCAGATAATGAAGTGTCAAAGCAAAATATTAAAATACTAGAGAAATCCATGCAGACAAGATGGTCCATACTGACAAACCTAATCAGATAAAAGGGAGTGCTTTCTCTATAGACGGTATTGGAAAGGAAAGAAATATGGTTGTGTTTCTTTATATTTGGGGCAAAGGTTGGAACAGTTACATTTTTTCAACAACATTTCCCAGGATCCCCTGGTTGCCATGGAATCTGGCCATGTTTGTTGGAAGATTCTGGGAGCTGTAGTTTAAAAAGCATCTGTTTTGAGTGCTGGTAGGAAGAAAGCTACAGTTTTGAAGTCCTCAAGCTTCACAGCTGTTTGAGTAGCAATGGGATTCAGAGGCAGCATAAACACTACAGAATTAATGCAGTCTGATAACGGCTTTAACTGGCATGGTGCAATGCTATGGAATTCTGGGATTTGTAGTTTAATGAAATATTCAGCCTCCTCTGTCAGAAAGCTCTGGTGCCACAACAAACTACACATCTCAGGATCCCATAAGATGGACCCAGGGCAGTGAAAGCAGTGTCAAACTGCATTAATTCTGCAGTGTGGCAGCATTCTTAGTTGTGTAAGTGTGTGTGTGGGGGGGGAATGTGACAATAACTTTCATCATAAGCAGGTCTGCTTCCTGCATTCACAGCTTGTTTCAGCAACACCCCTATCATGATGGGAGTGAATGGTGCAGCCATTTTGATAATTGCTATGCCTGTGTGGTAGATCCAATGTGTATTATTATTATTATTATTATTATTATTAGATACCCATCCACTTATCCCAATCCACATGACCTGTTAAAGGTATTGAATATATGTTTTTAATCTTTGTAAGCCACCCCAATTGCTTACATCTTGTAGAGGGGCTACATCTTGTAGAGGGGTGGGATATAAATTATTATTATTATTATTATTATTATTATTATTACCATACCAGCAGTTTGCCATCCAAATGTTATTGAACTTCAACTTCAAGCATCACTTACCGTTACATATTATGGCTAGGACTGACGGGATCTGAAGTCCAATAATATCTTTAGCGTCACAGGATGGACACCCCTACTGTAGACCCATTCAGTCAACTGTTGAATGAGACAATGCATGAGTAAATCCAGTTGATGCAATGACTATTTCTCATCAGGACTAAAAATAGGATTAAGGCAATGGTGATTAAGAGTGGTTAAATTGGGCTTTTCCTAATTGAAATCTCACCTCATCCATGAACTCTTAATGGAAGATTTATATTAAGCTATTATAGTCAACCTCAACTCCTCTGAAAAAAATGTATTAGTAGTAATTTTTGGCTACCTTTCCTGTTTTGAACATGGGGAAGAAGCAAACAACCACATGCATTTTGAAAATTCAGTTGCCTACTCACCCACTGAATCTGAATGAGTGAGGCTAGAAACACACATAAACACACACACACACACAAACACACACAGAGCCATTATTCAGGAAACAAACAAACAAACAAACAAATGGGCTGAGATACTACATCAGTGATTTAGGCCCAGTGCAGACAGCTGATTTTCAGTGGCTTGGGGCCAATTTTATGGTCCACACTGGAGCCGCCATGATGACGTATGCATGGTGCCGCTTCCAAACAGCTCCACGCTGCGCCGCATGTACATCATCAGTGCAAGCGAGGGTGGCAATCATACCCCATGCGCACTCTAAAAATAACCTTCTGGAAGTGGGTTTTTTTCAGGGCTCCCAGAGGCTGCGCAGTTATTTGCTGCGGCCTCTGTCCAAGGAAGAAAGGGGCGGTTTCTCGCCTCCCTTTTCTCCCCATCTGTCAAGTCCCTTGGTTATGAATGCCAACAAATGTAAATAAGCCCCGAAACAGATGAGCACTAAGGGGTGCCCTTGTCATGTGCTATGGTTGCCTTGGGTCAGAGCTTATACATGCCCCACAACCCATCTCATTGCTCCGAATAGGCAGGGAAAACAGACTTGAAGGAGTCGCCACCAGAGGGAGCAACCCCCACCATCCCTCAGTCAATATTATAGCTGAGGATAGAAAGCAAGCCCAGAGAGCATTAAATGTAAATATAAATATGATAAATAGAAACTATCATAAACTCAAACTAAAAGAAACTAATTCATTTTTCATGGCCTGCTAAGCAGCAAAATGTGCCCAGCAGTTACACCAGTGGCTGTCATTCCCATATAGTCATGCTTAAATTGCTGTTTGCATCCCACATAGCCATCCCACAGCATAACTAACACATGACACATGGGAGGGGAATAGCAGAATGGGCATGAATGCATGGACCCATTGGTTGTTTCGTTTTTCCCCATCCCCAAACTCCTGGCTTTGTGGGGCACCGAAAGTTTTCAAGTACAACATGCATGCACAAACTTTTGTGTGGAGCCAGTGAGCTTTCTTGAAAGCTACAAAGGGGTGGAGATGAACGGCCAGACCAAAATTCAAAGTTTCTTCTATTGAAGAGCAGAAAGCATTGTAATTCAGAGTTCAGATACTAACATTATTCCAAACCATCTGACTTGCACAAGCTTGCATCATGTGTTCCTCCAACTTGAAGTTTAATTCCTCTCATAATCTGAGTCATGGTATAGGACTGAGAAGCACTGCTAGAGTCTGGCAAGGATCCTAGTTCTATGTTGAGTATTTTGCTACATAACTCTTGGGTTGAATGGTAACTTTTGGATCCAAAACAACAAATGTGCAACAAATGTTCATGCATATCCTATGCATAATGTTTAATATATAGCCAGGTATCATGGCACAGAAAGCAAAACACTGCTTCTCTAAACCTGAACCAAAAAGGGACATTCCATATCTAACAACCCTGTCCAACTGTTTCTGTACAGGAACTTATATTTGCATAAGACATCAACAGGATTTTAAAAGATGTTTAAAATCACACAGAAGAAAAATGGTGATGATGTTAAAGTCACAGGCCTACATTTTATCTGAGTTCAGGTGCTGTATAGCTAAAGCATGTCAAATTGTAGGACTTTATCACACACACACACACAAAGGTGAAACCAGTTAGGATCAATTAGGTGCTTTTTCCATCCTGCTCTGCATATCCTTGTAACATTTCTATTCTTTTCCTGAAGGGAGACAGTCATCAAAGTGTGCCTCTTGCTGAAATGACTTTTCCCATTCAGCCAAAAGCACACTTTGACGAACCTCTCCATTTAGGAAGAGAATGGAAGTGCTACAACTAACAGAGCAGCATGGAGAAAGCTGCTACACTCCTAACTGGTTTTGCCTTCCCCCACTTATGCAGTAAAGTTCCTAGTCCCAAACTGTAATGTAATGAAAAAGTGTTACCTTTGTTGGAAGTAGATAACCTCAAAAGTTAAGGCCCTGTCTTTTTGGTTCCCGCTTATTTAGGATTCCCCTGTTGCAGTTAAACTTGGTAACTTGATATCGAAGAAAAATCTATGTATATTCAGGGTATCCAGGTTGACTGTGCAGCAAAATACAACAAAATCCAAAATCCACAAGCAGTGATACCATTTTTGGGTCTACTCCAAAGCTTTAAATTCATTATGCAAAGTTTAAAATCTTCACCGGCTTCCTCATCAGACAAAGATGTTAACAATCATACACGATCAAAATGGTGATGATGTTAGGCCTACATTCTGTCTGAGATGTCAGTTAAGATGGTATTGAAGGATTTCTATGCCAATTGACCATATGAGGACTAGGCACAAAAAGTTGTAAAAAACAAGAAATAAAATTTCAAATTCATAAGCAACAGAAAAGTAACTTCTCTCAAGATTCAGCCGTCCCTGTCCTGTACAAAGCTAACTGCTCCTTGAATTTATCAAGGGGCTCTCCATCTTGAAACGCTTTAGATGCTGTACAGGTAAAACTGTATAGGTAAAAACGGCTTCTTAACTATTTAACCTGCTATTTAATAGCCTTTCTGGATACTGCTATCACAAGTCCATCTCTTTCTCTCTGTCTCTCTCTATCTATCTCACTCCTATTGCTTTCTTTCCATGAGACTTTCAGTAAATTCAGCAGGGTTTAAGGAGAATTTAAACTGTCATGGTGAATCCTAGGAAATACTTAACTTCAATTACCCCATAAATACACCTCCTCCTATTCTATGTCTTTCTTTCCATGTAGATGAATACACTCATCCACCCTCTTGAGCTCAGAGTCATGCCAAATTACTGCCTTTCTCTTTTGCCTCTTTCCGTACATGGGATTTCCCATACATTTGCCGTTGTGATGGTAATCACTGAGCATTAGCAAAGTAAAACCGGGAACATAACAAAAGACTGCTTTATTTAAGACCTGTGTAAAAAAAATTTAACTCTGGAAAGGGATTTTTAGTGTGGGTGTTCCTTTGAAATTAATAGAATGGAAAACTCTGTAAATTATTATTTTTTCAACAGCTGGAAATCCTTATATAGCCACATGGGGGAGCTCACAACCTGAAAACAAGCAGGAAAAGATAGTGTTTGTGAAAATCAAATAACATAAAACTTGCTGAAATTTTGTGAGTTGTCTCATACAGAGAAAGATCTCTGAGATTTGAGGCATTTCTTTCTCTCTCTGACATGCATACAGAAAGAGTGAGAGAGAGGGAGATGGAGGGAACTTTTTTTCTCATTTAAAATACATGCCTATTTCCATATGTTTCACTATGTTTTGAGAAAGGGAACTTTTTTGAGTAAACATCACTAAGACTAGAATTTTCTGCACAAAGAGAAAATTCCACTGAAACATAGGACTGTATTGTCCATACACTGAATTTTCAGACATTTTCAGAAATTATAATCACAGAAGGGAGTCCAACAGTTCTATCATCAGTACATTAATATAAGGAAGGCATTAGATATTTTCCACATACACAATTACTGTTCCCTAATTCAGAGAATGGCAAAAAAATAATTATATCAGACAAGCAAGGATTTGAATGTCGAATGTTACTATACTGTGCTTACAATCTGAGGAAGAAAACTAAATAGTAATTTTTTTAGGAGAGTGTCTGTGAGCCTTTGCAACCAAAGAAGTAATATCTACTGCACACTGGATGGCGCATCATGGTGATGTATAAATGCTGGAAGCATCAGTCTTGTGTAAACCTGATGCAGTGTTGAACCCAATGGGACTTGTTGTTGTTGTTGTTGTTGTTGTTGTTGTTGTTGTTGCATCCCTTCAAGCTGCAACTTATGGCAACCCTAAAGTGAAACTATCACAGAGTTTTCCTGGCAAATTTCTTCAGAGAGGATTTAACATTGCCATCATCTGAGGCTCAGAGTGTGTGACATGCCTGGAGTCTCCTAGTGGATATCCATAGCTGAACCAGGATTTGAATTCTGGTCCCCAAAATCATAATCCGACACTCAAACCACTACACAATGCCTGCTGTCCCAGTGGGACATAGCACTAAATAAACATGCACAGGACTGGCCTGAAAAATGTAGCTTCTTGGCAGTATTACTTACAGCCTAGAAATGGAAAGAATATTTGAAAAGATTTGAAGAACTGTGTTTCTCATGTGTCAGGAAACCCTGAAGCAAGAACCATGAGCTGATGGGAATCCATGCAGTTCAGGACTTATTCTGCACAAAATTCACACGTGGGATTTTTTGTGCAGATGACAGTTTTTGCTGTAGCAGAAATATTATTTTCTTTGTAGAACATGCACAAAAATCCTTTTTGCGTGCAGAAAAAAAAACTTTGCACATGTGTATTTTGCACAAAGTAAGTCGCAAACTATGAATAGTCTTTTGAAAAGTGTACAGGTTTTGAAGACTTGCTAACAAAAATGCCAAGCTTCCTTCAAGAATTTATTTAGTGAAGAACTTCATCCCTTCTGTAAGCCCATCCTGGTTTCTTTTCCATGTAAATTTGTGAGGCTGAAAAACAAATGTACATGATCATGGTTCATCTGCATCCACATACCACAAGTGTTGATCTGTAAATATGGACTTGTTCATATATATATATATTTATATATATATGCATCACTTGATGAGTGCAGCAATGAAGATTTGCATTGTGTGAAAGGGCCCTCTCAAACTGAACACCAATGCTACCCAATGTTATCTCCAACTGTGTCTATTTCTTTGGCATCTGTGTGTTCATCAACTCTGAATCAAAATAATTAAATGCATATTCAGTGATGCGTGTTGATGTATGGACTAGCTTTATACAACTGTAATTTAAAGAGCCGTTTTCCATATTAATAAATTGTATGGCCAGTATAAAGAATCTGGATGTCATGGCATGAATTCTTAAACGTGGAACAAAGCAATGGACAGGTGCTTTGTGAGCAGAGTTCATCCTGGAATACTTGTTTTGACTAACTAACCAACCATGTTCCCAGAAAGACATAAGGAAGATGTAAGTCTTATGCTACACCACTCACACAACAAGTTTTCATGGAAAGCCTATCAAATAGTCATTGGAAAAATGTTGGTGAGGGAAAGGTATCTGTTAATGAGCTTCTTACCACCTAGTTGCATTCTGAATTAGCACTTCCAATCTCTCCACTAATCTCTTTCTGAATTTGTTTCCCATTTTTAATATAGGAAAATGCTCAAGAGCAGTATGAAGGGCCTTGCTAATATTCTCCTCTGTTTTTCCTTTCTTTTCTGTGCTTATGATTCCAGGAACCCATCTTTATTTCCTTGGCTTGATATGATCCTCTCTGCTTATGATTTGATAGCTTTGACATAGCAATATGAAAGTATTTCAAATTCCCCATAGTTCAGCAAGATCTATTATTTATATTATCACAGATATATCTACACTTTGCAAAAAGCCACAGGCATGATTCTAGTTTCACCAAACTGAGTTTTGCCTGTTGCTTGTCAAAAAGAAAAAAACAAAAAAGATAGAGAGGAAAAAAGGGGGGACATTTGATCTCAATGTAATGATGTGAAAATTATTTGTAAGGTGATAATTTGATGGCTAGAAGAAAGTGCACTGTATGCCTTTGTACATCTTTCATCTTCATCAGGTCTTCTCTTTTGTGTGGTTCCTTTATCATATCTCTTCTCACAAATTCTGAATGAAAGAGCTTTAGCTTTTTTGTATGTTTCACAGACTGGAAGGGTCTTGTTTGATGTAATGAAGATGTCTTCCTACCTCACACCTGGCGTATCATTCCCACGAGATATGTCAGCACTCTGAATGAAGCCATTGCTTCATTCCTTGGCTAATGAAGACCCTTTCCTCCCCTTTCATTTTTTTACTACCAAAAACACCCATTATTCTTAGTCAATATGTTTGAAGAACTATGGTTGACTTTCTCTTCCTTAAGACAGATTTGGACCAGTTTGAAACTATCTCCTTTCAAGCATGTGAAGTTGAAGGCTTTCATGGCTGGCCTTGATAGTTTTTTGTGGGTTTTTCAGGCTATGTGGCCACGTTCTAGAAGAGTTTATTCATGATGTTTTGCCAGCATCTGTGGCTGGCATCTTCAGATAATACAGATGCCACAGATGCTGGCAAACCTCAGGAATAAACTCTTCTAGAATATGGCCACATAGCTCGAAAAATCCACAAAAAACTAAGGACTCTATGGCTGTAATCCTACATTTGACTGGCAAAACATAAAGATTCACCAAGCATATCTCTGCCTCTCTCCACTGCATAACATAAAGGGCCAAAATCTATGCAGTTGGAGCATGCCTCCGTAACCCACTTAGTGGTTGAGGGGGTCAGGGTTACCTGGGTAGAAACCAGCTGTATTTCTACTGCTGAGAGCACAAAATAGATGTTCTGGTTGATCCCTTGGTGATCCAGGAATAGGATATCTTTCTACTGTTTGTTTCAGAAACAGAGCCAAATGCTACCTCTGTTCTCTCTTGGCCACTAAAATGCCATGACGGTATTCTCCAGATGCTGAAAGTTCAGATATGGATATGGGGGTTGTTGCACAACTTAAAAAATGACATGTGTAAGCTTAGCAAAAGTTTATGCCTTCGTGTGCAATAAGAAGGATCCATGCCATGACCACCATTTGATTAATGGTGACTGGCAATAGCTTTGAGGGGTGAAGAGCCTTGTTGTATCCAGAAATAAGGGACATATGAAAGGAGATGAAGCAAGGACTTCTTTTCATGACTGAGAAGGTAGTAGCCCAGAGTCAGTCTTTGAGCTTTAGAGTGTTTGGAGTTTTGGAGCAGAGGATTCTTGTAAGCTAAGTGCCTCAGAACACTCAACTCCACAAATTAATCCCGGCCCCAGTTTCCTTATGCATCTATTCCTCTCTGCTTCCAGTCATCTGTTCTTCCTTTCTCACTTTGGACCAGATGGTGCTCATTTATTCTGCCATTATGCCAAAATAACTTCAATACAGTCAATGTCATCTTTTCTTCAAGGCTATCTTTTCCTCCTTCCCAGCTGCTCTTCCCTACTTACTTCCTATTTGATTCCCTAAAGCCATCTTTTCTGTCTGTGGGCCCCTTCATGTGAGTTTAATCCACACCTGCTACATACCACCAACACGTTGTTTTTCCAGAAGGTACATCCTCCTTCAGTGGTCCTAGACTCTAGCAATGCAAAGTGTCTTTTGGTCCTGAGTTTCACCACTTGTTTTGAAACTGGCAGTATTGCAGTCTTTGGATTTCTGTCCCCGTCTCTATCCACATTGGGACAAATTTCAGTTAAATGTAATTTTTGATAGCTGCCATTTTATAACATAGTTCATACAGAGACAGAGACAGAGACAATATACATTGTGACAGTATGGAGGAAGCCCTTCATATATATAGCTATGTTGAACTGGATGCATCTAGTTCCGGAACAGTCAGAACGTGGTCCCATTTCAATGTACGGGTTACTTGGAAGTTTATGTTGGATTGTGGCATTTTGTTTTGGACTTCTTCATAAGATGGCTATGTCTTATTTATATGGCCAAGCAGTAAACCTCCCATCTGAGTAAACCATGCAGCTTCTAATGTTGTTTCCTATGGGTTTCCTATGTTGTCAGCCAACATATCCAAATGGTTATTAAGGAAAGATTCTTCTTGTCATCAATGGGGTGCAAAGATGCCAATAGAGCAAAGACACCATCGTCTGAAGCAGAACTGAACTCCCTGCCCCATGATCCCATGCTCACAAGGCGCAAGCAATTGTTGATGGGCAGATGCAAGGATGTCGCTATGGGAGGAAGGGGCAATATAAAGACATGGCACACCCAGGTAAGAAATCTATCCCCCTCCAAAATGAAAATTTCTTGCACTCTAAATTTCCAGCATTGCATAATGAGACACTGAGAGCCTTGTCATATTTAAAAAGTAAGATGAGAGGCAGTGATATAGAAATGGCTACCTCCCAACATGTCATAGCACTTTCATTCTCCCTCCAAAGTTTATAAAAGTGTGCCTTTTGCCAAAGGAATTTTTCCAGCATGGCAAAAAGGCACTCTTTTTGACTATCTCCATTGGGAATAGAATGAAAGTGCATCAAGGGCAAGTGGAGAGGTAAGCAGAAAGCCACTTCTCTATTGCTGCATCTTGGCTTACATTTGTAATTGGATAAGGCTGTGAAAATTTTTCACACAGTACTGTTCTATTTGCAGTGTCCACACATTCCCTTGTTAACATTGCCTGGAGTTGGGGTGTTTTGTTTTGTTTTGTTGGTATTTCAAGGTGCTCAACCATGCTAAACATTTGGGGACTGTAGGAAATTTTCATTTTAGAGTGGCAGATTTCTTATTTGGGGTGCAATTATCTCATTCCCCCAGCCAAACTCCTGTGTAGCCTTAAAATGTAATACATGAAATTATTGAAAAATTATCTGAAAGGGACCTTTTATATTATTATTATTATTATTATTATTATTATTATTATTATTATTATGCTTTGCATGTTTACCTACTCACCTAAGTCCATTTTACTGTTTGTCTTGGTGAAATTATTTCATATTATCTGTTTAAAACTCTAAGGTACTGATGTGGTGCATTTTTAAATCCTCCATATTAATTTCATTTTAAAATCAACCCTTTAGAAGAGCTCTACTGTGAGAGTGCATCTGATGATGTGCAATGACCTCTGGAACTAGAATTTCCCTCTTTAAGGCTCTGGAATTGATTTTTATTCATCTTTGCTTATGGAGATCCAAAGTGTCTCTCACCCATCATCTGACATGGTGAAGTGGCACCGCATTTCGGATAGAAGTACAACATTAGTGCTGTTATTAAAAAAACCTTTGTTACCCTTTTGCATTGAACCTTTCTGCTCCTAATTAATCTGACTAGTTTCAGGGTCTCTTGAAGTGTATAATGAGCCTCACTGTGTGCAATGTGAGGTTACCTCTTCATCCTAGGAACTGGACTTTTGGTACAACTTTGTTTCAATGCCATACATGTCACCACTTCACAAAACTTTGTGTCCTGCTTTCACAACTTAATATCCAGTATGCCATCCTTCTCTTCCCGGATATAAATGAAAAAGGATCCTAGCCACCCAGTTTACACAGAGACCTGATGCAGATTTTTGTTCATGCCACTTGTTCAGTCATTGGCAGTGTTTATAGAGAGCTAGTGGAGACATGAATTTTGGGGACAAAGTTGTCCCAAGACATCTGGCTGCCTGGGTAAAATATAAAATGGAACCTAACTCCATTCCACAACTAGAAATGACTGCTGTCCTCCAACAGACAGGAATTGCTGGGATTGAAAGGATTTATTGGGGGATTTCTACTGCTGCCCTCCAGTATATGCTGCCTGAGGCATCCATCTCAGTCATCCTAATGGCATCTTCAACACTGACTGGGTTGCAATCCCCCTCTCCCCCTTCATAAATTCACCTTACATGGTTTGTATCTATATGAAAAGACCTTAAGTGTTTGTGTTTTCTTCTATCTAGAAATGTTGTTGACCAAACTGAAGCCACAAAAAAGGATTTTAATATTACCCCTCATGAAATCATTGGTGTTTGTTTCAAATGTAGGTTATCTTGAACATTTGAAAAGGAGTGCAGCCTGATATGCAGAGCTTTTCTCTTAGGTTGTCATTTTTATGTTAATTGAATGCCTGTGTTAATCTAATAGAGTTTAGATTTATGGCAGGTTCTCTTCCTTGTCATATTGTAATCAATACATATTCCAACATCTAGATGGACAGATGAGAAAATCTGCCTCCTGTCTGCACTTCTGTTCTATCAGCTGTCAATAATTCCTAATTTGAATCCTTCAGATGATCAAATTTATGGGTTTTAGTATATTGCATTAATCACAGAAATTAACTTTTGGGGGAAATGATGCTAAAGGTCATAATCTTGGATGAGCAGAATCTGTTTTGGTCTCTCTCCCCTTCCTTCCTCCCCCTCTCTTTCATACAGAGAGGATGTGAATCTGGATAAACCATGCTAGTGTTTTTGCCATGTCCATGGAAGCCACATCATCTGTAGAGACTGGAAAATGGTGAAATATTATTTGAACATTTAAGGTTAAGTTCCCTTATGTAAGCAGGACTCTGTGACAGAGGGAGGACTTTGGTACCAAACCAGATTCTGATGCATTTTCTGTCCAGTGTGCTGAGCAAATATCTTACACAACCACTTACCACTTGTGCTAAATGCAACCAAATATGATGTTCCGCCAGAAACTCAACAAAGTTCCATTTCGTATGCTTCTTGTTTCATGCATCTCTCTGATCCCATTGAAGAAAAACTGTCCTTAGTGAGTT
Organism: Urosaurus nigricauda; assembly: GCA_034509955.1. Lineage (NCBI taxonomy): Eukaryota > Metazoa > Chordata > Lepidosauria > Squamata > Phrynosomatidae > Urosaurus > Urosaurus nigricauda. Next base: position 15,309,954 of record JAOEGL010000013.1, read on the forward strand.
ATTCTCCCTATTTCCACCTGTTTGATTTTTCTCCCTCGTTGAACATTTGCTAGCATAAATTGATGAAGCTAGCAGCCGGAATCTTGTATAGAAGTTACAAATGTGTGACCTCCAGTTATGCTCTTGTGACTGTTATGTATTCATGATCTCTAGTAGAGGCCTGAAAGTCCTGCAATCTCCACTTACTGGACTGCAGCCTCTGTAATAGATAGGGGTCCATTCCCCTGTCACTTAGGAAGCGACTGGCTTCATTCTTCACATACATGGTAGAACCTAAGGTATATTTGCAGCCATGGCCATATCTTATCAGACAACCACAATTTTCTAATGCACTTGATCTATGGTGAATCCTGATACACATTTTCACAATTTGGTAGGAAGGTTCCATAGCACCTCTGCTACATAGCTAAGCATGTGTAAAGGTACATAATCACAGCTATTGATTGTTCTGCCATCTTTCTGCTCCCCATTTGAATGGAACCGATGGACCACAATATACTTCTCAGTTCCTGACCCTTTCAGAATATTAATATATTTGTGGCAGAAAACAACACCTTTTTACCATATGTCTGAAGTATCTGCTGCTATTTGTCCTGAATGTATTGACAACTGGGAACCCCATCCCCAGAGACACCCAGAGAAGGGATGGAGAGAGATGGAGGGAGAGAATAAGTTATTCTTTCAGGGGATGTACAAACAGCCCATTCAGGGGCAGCTCTGTGCCACCTCTGGAAGCACTGCGTTGGGGACAAAGCAGCCTCATGCCATGCCCCAATCTGGTGCAAATAGAAGCCATGAAATGCAGTTCCTATTTGTGCCCTAGAAGGGATGCCATAAGGGCTGTGGCACAGTCTTATGATGCCCCTCATGTGCAGTGCCATTTGGATGTTGTGCATAATATACGTCATCATGGCACGTGCTGTCTGGATGGGCATGCACCAGTTTGCACCCGGGGGATGTGGTAGGGTTTGTGATAAACGCTCTGCCCTACCACAGCCCTAGTTCATGTTCAGGCCAGCACAAAGTGCTGGTATGTCCCGCGTCTCGGTCTTCTTTCTGTAGCCTAGCCATACTTTTATAGATCTCTCTCTGTCGCCGCAAGTATTTGGGTTCCTAGGTTAATGACTTTCTCCTAGTACATGGTGATTTTCGTCTGTGAGCACCTTCACCCAAAACATAACCGCTATATTTTTTATATGCCTCTGTTCATGCAAATTTCTTTTTAAATGCATTGTTGTCTGAGATATTGTTAATAAATGAAGGTAGTGCAAAATGTGGTTTTAAATCAGTTTAATAAAATTATTCATGTAGATTTTAAATCACTTTTACAGCTGATTTAACATTTGTGACTGGTTTATAGATTATGATATAGGATGGCGTTTGCATCTTTGCAATTTTATTCCAATTTAGGAACAGTACAAATATTAATTTTTGCTCTGATAATGGAGCCTTTGAGAATTAGACTTGTCTTTTCTTTATACACATTTTATGAGAATGCTTTAAATATGATTTTTAATATTTTTGGAGACTTTATAGCAAATAAAGTTTTTTTAAAAAAAGCAGGACTTAGCTGCATTGTGTCTACAAAAGTTTCCATCTGTACATCTGTTAATGTTTCCTTAGTTACTTTATTGATATTATATATATATATATATATATGCACAGAGAGAGAGATTTATTTTTTTACAAAATGTGCATTTGGAAGAAGCAATAAACAACAGTGAAAGAATGTAATACTGAAACAGATAAGTGAAGTATATTATAGGAGATGTACTACCACTGCTCATAATGCTACTTATACAAATAGTGATTCTTTCACCACTCCTGTTGCTGTTTGTCTTCAAAAAACAACATTGTGAGAATCTATAAAGCTGTCAAACTGAAGAGTCAAGTCCTTCTGACACTATTAAGTGCATATACAGTTTTTATTCATGTGTACCACTCAGAGGTTTGACACATAGCATGATAATGGAGTGGGGGGCAATGGGGATGAACCCACACCCTCTCAGCTCATTCAGTATATGTGGATACATAGGCTGTGATTGGACTTACAACATCACATCTTTTTGAATTCAGGTTCCAAAAGTGCCCGCACCTATATTTTCAGTGGCACAGCCCTCTCCCACTCCAGGATTTCCAAGTATCTGGTGAGAAGGACAGTCCTCTCTCAGCAGAAAGGCACTCTGCAACAGGTAGCGGCAGCGACAACTGTGGGATCTTATCACAGCTCCCTGGTACAAACACTTTGCTGCCAAGACAGAGCTGGCAGGATGATTGCTCAATGCAGCACCTCAAAAATCCTTCTGTTGGGGGACTGTGCTGCTGAAAATGTCAGTTTTTTTTGGGGGGGGGAGCATTTGGGTGAGGCATGTGGAGATGTAGCTGCACCAACAGAGCTGCATCATAGTAGCTATGACTCCTGATGCAGAAGCTCAGACAGATTGCAAACAAAATATTTGAATGAGCCAACTTTTTCGCCATCTAGCTTCAACTACCACGTTCTACAATGTCTGTTCTCATTACGTCATGGGTGAAATCCAGTTGTTAACCTCAACTAAAATATATTTATCAAATACAGTGCACCCGCATCATACGTGGGCGCATTTAACAAAGCTTCCAGCATACACTGGAAGCCATGCCAGAAGGAGCGGTGCTGCGGACCGGAAGAAAACAATACTGTGTGTGTGCGCGCCTGTGGCACACGTGCCACACACTTCCACCGCACCACCACCATGGGCACGAGCCCCATTTGCTTGAATGGGGTTTGAGCATCTGCATTTTTTCACTTATGCAGGGGGTGGTGGTGGTCCATAATGGATCCCCCACATAAGGGAAAGGACGACTGTATCTCACTCTCAGATCTGCTGAATTACTGAATTCTAGTTGGAACTAATAACCAGAGTTAGCTCAGTGGCCTTGTGAGAACTTCCTAACTATAAAACAGATGTAAATTGAATAAATAAAACCATCCCTAAATGACGTCACAAAGCCTTTGGAATAATGGCAAAACAAAAATCGGAAGGAAAAGAATCTAATCAAATTCTCCTCTCCCAAAGAATACCCAGATTTCAACTGACTAAACAGTGCTGTGAGATACCATGTTCGCGAGTGTGTGTGTGTTTTCTTGTGGCATTGGGAAAAGGCCACCGGGTTATTTGCACAAATGTTGGAATTAGATCCAGCTGATGGAGTCAATAAATATTATGCTTTGAACTTGCATCTGTGTAGTCCTGGGGATACTATATTTGCAGACAGGAATGATGGATTTCCCTAAGGAAGTGTCCAGCTCTCTTGTGAGATGCTGTTATTACCTTGTCGCGTTTACAAATGTTCCCTGACATTCTGCCAAAGTTACGGGGGCTAGAAAAATGCAACATATTCTTTTTTAATAAAACTTTAGGCTGCATATTGTGTTCACCTTCAAATAAACATGTTTAACTTGGTGTCGCAGTACAGTGTCCTGTGATGCAGCTGTAAATCAATGCTGATGGTGCCTGCCCAACATACCTTCATAAAAATGAACTTTAATCTTTCAGTGGGGAGGGGGAAATCAAACAGCACTGAAACTCAGTACTCCCAGTACACTGAGAATTGGTTGAAATCAAAACATTTCTAAATGTATACATTTAGATATAAAAGTTCCGTATTTTAATTTAGCATTTATTATTTCCTGCACCAAAAAGGATGAATTTTGCACAGAATAAATACCAGCATGTGAATAGGCTTCAAAAATGTGTGGTTTTTGAAGTCTTTCTTGCAGTGGAAGAAAATTGCTAAAATTACTCATTGCTTTTCTTGAGAAGAAATTTAATTACATCCCTATACAGATCCCAGAATTCCCTAGAGAGCATTGACTGGGGATTCTGGGAGTTGTAGTCCCAAAAGGTAACATTTTCATACTCTGTCCCACTATTTTCCCCTCCTGCTTTATATTACATCATCACTGTGGCCAGTACCTTATAGGTAGCCAGGACAGTCAGCCCTCCACATTTGAGGGTTTTATTTTCATGGATTTGATTATTCATGGATTATTTACTGCTGCCCTTGCAGCTCCCCTATGCCATTTTTAATAGGCATTGTATGCTCTGAGAGACTACAAACAAACCTTGTAAATCCCTATTAAAAAGAGCATAGGGCAGTAGTGGAGGTGGCAGCAAGCTCCTCCAGCTGCCTGCTTCTGCCTTGCAAGTGAACCTAGCCACATTCAAGAAATCCATGTTGGGTTGAATCCACATCTCATATTTTTGTGTGTGTGTGTTAAATATGGTTTAGGGAGGGATAGAGTTATTCGTGGCTTTTCTGCCTTTGTCAGGATCCTGTGCCCTTAGCCCTAGCGAATCCAGTGGGTCTGACTGTACCTTACATTGGCAACACAGATTGGCGCTTCCACTGAGAACATTGCAGTTTAAAATAAGTAAGAGAAGGTAGAGCGAAAGGGCATGGAGAAAGGTAGGAAATGGCATTGAAGAAAAGAAATAGGCAAATGCCATTCCATGTTTTTACATTTGTATACAGTTGGCAATAAGGATTACAAAAATAAGTCATAACTCAGAAAGAAAATGTAATTTGAACAAAAGAAGACAACTGACATTGCCTAGATGTTAGGAAAGCATGCGGGTACAGCTTTTTAATATTTTGTGTATCCACTTCAGTCCACCAGTGCCACTCCTTCCCCCAAGAGCATCAGCACAAAGAATATAAGTGGGATATAAGAAGTGATGTGTATATCAGGATCCTTGATGGAGCTTCCTTTTCCAGCACTGACAACACTAGGACTACAAGGCCTAGTACCCCTAGAGGGGAAATGATTTTATTTTCTGACTGTAGAGGACAGGGTATGTAAGAGGTGACACAAGTCCATCACTTTTACAAATCCATTTCTCATGTATTCCCAAAGCACGAAACAGTCTTTTCCCCCTCCCCCAACATTAATAAGAACAAGTAAAAAAGGATAGAGCTCTGTATTCATTAATGTTTTGCAAATACTGAGGAATGGTACATCCATAGCATGAAGGCTGTGAATATAGACTGGGAACAAATACTTTCCCTGCTTCTGGTGGAAGACTGGGGAAAACTGAACTTCCAGATGGTACAATTATGTTAAAGTCACAGTGGGGGGGGGGGGAGGAAAGTTTGGCAAGCACAACATTATTTTATGGACCAATCCACATAGTCTAGGCCAAATGTTTTACTCTAATATCCATACTTCCATTCCAGTGTATTTCAATTCATTTCTAAGTGAAGGAATGTGTTTCTGTTTCTTGGAAAGGTAGCAAATCTGGTATTGCATAATTATATTGCTGTATGGCTATAAGATCATTCCATGCCAACCAGTGTCAACAGAATAGAATGGAATAGAACATAATTAGGTAGAATTTCTTTACAAAATGTTTATATTCTAACCTAGGATATCCATCTTTTATATATTACTCCAGTATCAGTAGCTTTTCCAGGCAGACCAGATAATTTTAATTGTACTTTCCTTCTTTTAGACTGTATTTATTTTCCTGGTGGTTTTTCAAGAACCCCAGTTTTTGACTCTCAATGAGTAACTGTGAATATTCTTTCAATTCCATCCCAAACTGCAAATCTGATCCTCTAGTTGTGTAACCACCCTTGCAATGGTTTGAAAAACATTCAGCTGAGCAAACAAACCACCTACTAAAACAATTTCCTTCTTGTCTTAATTGAATCATTGAATCTTGGATCTGGAAGGATATTTAGCCCAGCCTCCTGGTCAATGTAGGCCTTATAATGCAGGAGGTAACTATAGCATTCCTGATAAAAATGAGAACCAGAACCTGGTTTCATCTACATATTTGTGACACAACAACCCAGGTCTCCAGATAGCTTTATGCAACTTTTTCATATAGATATTGAAAAATGTTTTGTTGATGTTGTTGTTTAAGAGAGACCGCAGGGGATCCTCGAAGCATAAATGCCAAAGGGTTGACTTAGCATCCTGGAAATTTGTAAAGATGGATTTTACACTTCTGAATTTTTTATCATGCTTTATGAATAAAGTAGAGTGGGCTATTGGTATCCGCTGGGATTTGGCTCCAGGAGCTACCCACCCCAATATCAAAACTGAGGGATGCTCACTAAATGCAATAGCATAGTAGGGTATACTATATAAAATGGCAAAATCAAGGTTTGCTTCTTTGAATGTATATATATTTGGAATATTTTCAAGGCATAGATCAGTGGTCTCCAAACTTTTTTCTTGCACCCTTTCATCTTGGGTGACAACCCTAGCACCCCCACTCCATGTGCATTTCTGGATATTAGGTCTACTGTTCTACTGCAAATGCAATATAACCAATCTTAGTCACTTTGCACCTGGTCACCCTGGGAGCAGCAACTGAGCAGCTGGCTGAACAGCAACTGAGAAGCCTCTTGCCCATGCCATCCCTCTAGCAGAGGCCAACGCGGATGAGAGGCCTCTTAGCAAAGGAAAAGCTTCTTGCTGGTGAGGAAGGACCCTCAATCCTTCTTCTTTGGGGCAGAAAGAAGTGCAGCTGGTTTGTGTGTAGGAGATTTACAGAGGCCATATGCCCTGGTGTGCAGACTAGTGCAGACAGGGAAAGGGAGAGATTTTTACTACAGGAGCTGCTCCAAGATGAAGGACTCTTTCCAAGAATGAACCCCATATATTCCTCCCTCTCCTTCCCCAGAGACATGTCTTCCTCACAGAGCTTCAAGTGTTCACCTCCATGAACATACACAAACATTGTTTCTTCTGGTGGAATTCAAAGACATAGCTGTGTTAGTCAATCCGTGATTGCAAGGCCAACATTTACCGGGAGGCTGAGATATATATCCTTCCAGATCCATGATTCAATGATTCAATTAAAACACGAAGAAAGTCATTTTAGTAGGCAGCATGTGGGCTCAGCTGAATGTTTTTCAACCTGTTGTAAAGACAGTTGCACAGTTAGAGGATTTGCATTCTGGGGATGCTCTTAGAGGTGGAAAGAATATTCTCAGTTACTCATTGTGAGTCAAAAATTGGGGTCCTTGACAGTGAGGAAAGACCACCAGGAAAAAAAAATACAATCTAAAAAAAAGGATGCCCACTTTGGGAATCACTGTTGTAGATGCTCGAATCCGTGGATGTGGAGAGCCAACCGTATTGGTATTAGTAGCATTTACCTTGCCATTTTTCCTTTTGCTGAACACTCCTACTCATGCATGGTGGAGATCAATCACTGAAAAACCTTTCAGTAAACATACACATCCTGAACACAGAGGTGTCCTAAAATGGGCGCCTCTGAACCACAGTTTCATATCAAGACTCTGGGCTTTGAAGATGGAGAGTGTTTCCCAGCGATGGATGCCGAAGAGCTCCGGAATCTTTTTGACCTTCCTATTTTATTTGATTTTATTTTTTGTATCCATGACGACATGACAGAATACATGTAATTAGCTCAAGTATGTTGCAGGAATTATTTTCTTTTATTTTTAGGGCACCGTGTGATATGATATCTGCAAGCATGTTTATGATGCGCGTGAGGCTTAGCTGAAATCTGCCAAGAGTTCTAGTCAGGCAGATGGTGACCCCTGTTTGAACTTGCCCTCTTGTTCAATTATTCAGCTGTATTTAATTTTCCTCCATGTGGCAAAAGTTGTGATGTTGCACGAAATGCTCTAGGTGGCGCCGAAGACCACTTTTACAACCTTTGGTTCTCTTCGTCTCCCCCCCCCCCACGGAATATTCTTTGGTTTGTTATTTTAATGTTCAAACTCATTTCCAGAAACGCGAAGGCGTATCATTAGTTAGGGGGTTCGGCTTTAGGCGGATTACGAGTTTTAGCCTTTGAACAATGGTTTCACTTTAAGATCAAATTATAGAGGAAAGGGGAACCTTCTTCTTCTTCTTCTTCTGTATTTTGGTCAAATGGTATATGAATGGGTAATAAGCTCGAAGTAATCTGCATTTTAATAAGACATTTGATAGATTTTTAGGTTTAATATTTGGCCAAATAATTATTTTGAATTCTTCCCTTATTATGTAGTTAGAGCTCTATCTGTAACAGTGCATTTTATTATGGTTTCATTTTGAAGATCATTCCTACCTAATTTGTATTAAAATTATTAGTGGCTCCTTAGTGCACTAGTGGGGATAAGTACTGGTTAAATACTAGTATTATTACTTTTAGCTATTAATACTTATTTACAACCAGCTTACAAATAAGATAGATAATAGCTCATTAAAATGGATACTATTGGCATAGGGTTCATGTTAGCTTCGTAACTCCATGGCATGTTAAATGTTGGTATTGCGAAACCATCAGTAACTGGAGACTTTATGATAAATGCTGTGTGAGCAACAGCAAAACAAAAAAACAGTAGATTTTAATTATTTGCTGATTTCAAAATTGCTACTGAAGTTCTGCTTGATGTTGAGCAGATTGTGCATTCTGAAAGTGTGTGTGTATTTCATAAAAGAAATTGTGTGGTTTCATATTTGTAGTTTCCAAGTAATCTGCTTTTGAGGATCAAAAGAGCAATTGCTTATGGTTTTGCGAAGAATTTTTTATATTAATTTTTCTATGTTATGACACTCTCATCAATACTTTACAAAAGGCTGGTGAAAACAGTGCTTTCTCACCTATATATTTCTTTAGATAAAGATGAAAGAAATATTTATTCTGAAAAGAAAGAATCCAAACAAGAAAAACGATGCTTGTGGTCTTGCAAAGGATTTATTCTCTTGCTTACCACAGTTGCATATGCTAAATAACACAACTTACACTCCAGCCTTCTGAAGCCTATGGTAAAATAGGCTTAAATCGAAGAACAGCACCACAACTGGCTGCTGGATTAGCAGGAAAAAACAAAATGGCAATTGTGCACTGAGGAGATGAGCAGCACAACTGCTTTGAATTAGACTTTTGCCTTGATAGAGATCGTTCATCTTGAATACTTGTTTTAGAGATTTAAGGGATATCCTGATGTCAGACCTTTGTCACACACACACAAACACACAAACATGGCATCGGAAAACCAGGTAGAATCAAGTTCGTTTTGCAATTTGCAGTTTAATCAGCTAAAGTTGGTACCATCAGCACACAACAGTTTCCTTTACATACCCCCAAAATATCTGTACAAATTGAATTAAGGGGTAAAATGCACTGGTCATCAGTACAGGGAAATGTGAAGCACATAGATATGTACTACAAAGTTAAGAGATCCAAAGAATTCAGGTAAATTAGTTTTTAATCTATGAACATGGGAGGATTGGCTGTTTATTCCAAATTTGACACTGGTAATTTCTGCTCAGAAACAAATTATTAAAAGGAAATAATTAGCATAAATACGATATTATATTTTGCCTGGTTTGGTTTTTTTAAAATTAATTTTATTCTGTAAGGGAAAGAATAGTAGGACACATGGAATAATAGGGACAATGCAATTTTAAAGAACTAGGTGAATGTTGGTTGGGGAGCTAATAAAGGACTCAAAGTGTTTCCATCCACTAGATGCAGATTTCATCTGTGAGTTCCATAAAACTGTAGATATTACCAATTTCTTTCTTGGAATTGCTGCAACTACTGGTTTCTGCACTAGTGGCATATTATGACAGAATTCTGCATGGTCAAGGATGACTATTTTATCATATATCTGTCCACATGTTTGCAGAAGTTGTCACTTTTTGTACAATGAGTGAGGTGACACAGGCAAGTAATTACAATGCACAATGTGAAAGGTTATCACTTGGTGGATAGCTGGCTGGGGGAATCCTGTAGTGTGACAGTATAGGTTTCCAGGATCTCTGTACACTTATACTTTGACCTGAGGGGAATTGTTGTATGATTCGACAGATAAGTGGGAACATTAAACAAAAAAAGATTTGTAATATTATCAGATCTTATACTCCAAATCTCCTGATTTATCTTAGAAAGTGTCTGCTTGATGAACTTTCTTCCATTGTTACCTGTGGTTTGTCATTTTTTTATATTTCATGTTTGGTTTTTTTGAAATATTTTGGTAACGTTAATGCCGGTTTTTATTCTGTGGGTACCAGCTACCTCAATCCTGTCCTGTACAATTCAGAGAAAGTAAGGTGGGTTAGTTTGATTTAAGTACATGCAACTAAATATATACATGTACATATAGTGGCGCAGTGGTTAAATGCCTGTACTGTAGCCACTCACTCAAAACCGTAAGGTGGCAAGTTCAAGACCAGCAAAGGGCTGAAGCTCGACTCAGGCTTGCATCCTTCCGAGGTTGCTAAAATGAGTATTGTTAGGGGGCAAATAGCTTACAATTGTAAACCACTTAGACACTTCTTAAGGGTATGAAGCAGTATATAAATGAAGCTGTTTGTTTGTTTGTTTTGTTTAGTGGTGGTGGTTATTTGTATGCCATCTTTAAGGGAGAAGGCCTTATTAAGGCAATTTCCAACACTTAATAACAAAGTTAATAAGCGTACCATTAATGAAGCAACAACTAAAAATGAAACATATTGTTCATCCTGGTGCTAGTGATGAAAACCAGTGTGTTAATGGAAATCTGTTGGTTGGTTGGTTGGTACATGTGTTTCCATGGCTCCCAGGTGAACTACCACTTGTGTAACTGGTGATGCAACCAGTTGGCAGTCAGTTTGGCAACTGTTTGTGTAGACTGAAACTGTGTATAGTGTACAGAAGCACTTTACTGGTAGTAGGACATACAGAAGGCCTTTAAAGCTGCTGCCAGTCAGGCTGCTAGTACTGGCCTAGGTGGACAAACTGGCTGACTTTGTATGAGATAGCGTACTGCCTTTATTAGGGTACAACTAATATCAGACACTGCCAGTGATCTGTCAATAACATAGTTGGGGATAATTATGTTTACTTCCTCCTTCATGGAATGAAGACGCAAGATAATTATGGAATGAAAACGTAGGACTATTTTTATTAAGTCACATCAAGGAGCTGTAATGAGAAAAAACAAACAAACAAGTGAACTAGACCCTTGGGTTTACAAAGGAGAGAGAGCTTAGAAGATCAGACCATCTTCATGAAGAGGGTAACACTACCTCGGCTCCAAGTAGCAGAACAATATCAGTACTGAACTGAGGGTATTTATTAATGCTTGTTCACCATAGTTTGAATCCTACTGATAATCCTATGTAGAAAAGGCCCAACAAATCAATTGTTGAATGGAAAAATCAACATTCATGTAGTTAGGATTACCACCAGGTCACAGGCCCATAAAAGTAACCCGCACTAGAGTCCCGGCTGGGTGCTTCCTACTACACTGTGTTTAGAAAGATGGAATCTCAATGAGGGTAGCCAAGGATGATCTCCCTTCTGTTATGAGAAAAGTTCAGTGGCTTCTCCACCGCAGCTAGTATTCATGTTTGGTTGTTTGGATTCCATCATAAACAGAACAAGAAAATGTAGGGGGAGTAGTGGAGGTGCTGTTAAGAGGAAAGAGAGGAACTAAGCAAGGGATAGAGGACCCCACCACCACCCCAAAAAGTCCAAGTTATGACACAGACCCACCAAAGATGCTGAAAAACAGGATGCAGAACAAGTGCCACAATATGGAGGCTCAGAGTACCCCTTCCTGGGTATTTAGCAAAATATTTTCTGGTCTTATGCCCGTGTTTGTTCAAGTGTGTTCCTATTTTCAATGAAAAATGTTGCCACACATATAAAACCTGTTGAATATTGTTATCAAATATAGGAATTGATAATGGTTATGGAGTAACAGCAGACGTAGTAAGAGCAGGAATTTATCTATAAAGCTCTAAAAAGATCCCAATTCACAACAAATTAAAAAATTAGAAAACCATTAAGACATGTTCAAAAACGAACATAACAATACAAAACATTACATAATCACTATGTGAGGATATCTTGAAGCACCTTTGGGACAAACTGTGCTATCAGTTCCCTTGCACAATGATATTCCTGCCAAACATGGCTATGTCTCTGAATTCTACCCCATTAAACTATCAGTCATACCACCATGAAACAACATCTCAAGCTCGGCCAAATTGATCAGTAACAATGGTCTGCCCTGGCCTCACATCGGGAGGCATGGAGATGCACTATCCACAATGCTGCGGCCTCTTTTGAGAACTCACACCGAACAAATCTCGAAGAGAAATGAACGCAAAAAGAACCACAACTTGGAAACATCACCCAAGGAGACTTTCTGCTGTGCTTTCTGTAACTGGACTTGTTTATCTCGGATCGGCCTTTTTAGTCATCAACAGGTTTGTAGAAAGCGTGGGATGAATCCTTCCTGAATCTTCATTAGAGAAGAAAAGCCAGAGAGAGAGAGAGCATGATTGAGAGATAACCATGCCATCCTGAACACATGTGATTTCTTCTGATTTCAGAAACGAATGATGGTCAGACTTGGTTATGAATTTCATGGAAGAGCACTGGGAATCTCCAAATAGGACTACTTTGATATCTTAGGTAGCTGCTGTCTGTGTGTGTTGACAACATTGGGCTGGGTAGACCAGTGGGAGATAGCTCCCTGCATTCCTTAAACCATTATGATGAAAATGTTTAAAAACAGCAGTTCAAAACACAATTTTCAAATTGGACAACATAAATTAGTTTGTAAAGGCCTGGATGAAGTGCTAAGTCTTAAAGATGCACTATGAATAGCTCAGATACTAGTGAGGACCTTCCAAAAAATAGAGGCCACAATGGAGGTCTCCTTCCAAATAGTCATCTGCAGGTCACAGACTCTGCGAACAAGGCCTCCCCGAATAACTTTAATGATCAGACAGTGGTTATTCCCATGAAATAATCACTACTTAAACTTCTCTTATTTGAAAGTTAAAATAGATGAAAGATAATAGACTGAATTCCAGCAGGCTGACAATTTACTAGATATGAGAAATTTGTTTCAAATTACTTTTTAAAAAGTTTTTTTTTTCAATGAGTGTGCTATTAGAGATTTTCCAAACACTTAAATGCTTCAACCCATTACATTTAATGATAGGGACAACAGGAATGTGCAGTAATTATAGTAACTATTGTGCTTTATATGTGTGGGTATGTGGGTGGGTATCTATGTGTGAGTGTGGGTTGTTGTTGAAGTAATAAGTGAAGGACAAAAAAAAAAACCTGTATCATACCAAATTGCGAGCAAAAGTGGTACTAATTTAAAGAGCAGCTTCATAAAATGTATCATACATCAAGTAATATATTTTAACAACCACCTGGAAATACTCTTTGTCCGTCAAACGACACCTATAAAACCTCCTAGACATATGTCATAATCTTTCTCCATGTTCCATCTGCATCAGAGTTGCCAATTAAAACCAGTATATTCCCTAAGTGCCTATTAAGTCCAGTGTACCACTCAAAAGGTTTAAGGTAGCATAGCATTTACTGATGCAGACAATCACAAATATATTTAGCTTAATACAATCTATTGATTTCCACCCTACTCTTGAACTAGTGTGACCTTGTCTATACATGTCTACCCACAGTCAGGATGTATCTTTCCTTTTAACATCCACTTGTATTCTCTTGTAGTAATTAGGGACGGAGAAATCTGTCACTTTTGTTTTCTTCCACCTTTTAATATATTTTAAACCTCAAGTTCTTTCCAATGAAACAATGAAAACAGCTGTCCATTTTCATAATTTTTTTTAAAACAAGAATTGTACATCATTTGACCTGGTTAATTACATTAAGTATAGCAGTTTCCAGAATGGAAGAGGAGCTTTTGGTTCTTACCTGCCATATGCATGCCTTAAAAAGAGGTGGCAACCCTAATGCATCAGCATCATGGCTGCAGGGACACCCACACTATGAAGTTGTAGAAGTTTGATTCAACTGAACCATTATTCTATGGAAGTGTTTGAGAGTGTTTTTTTTGCAAAGGCCTGTAGTGGAGATGTTGAGGGGGAGTGCAATAGAGAATTATAGGTTTTTCTTTGAACAGCAAATGTTAGGATTACCTCAGATGGAGTCATGGCATTTAAAGTGGGATGAAACAGATATAACTGTGCAGTATGGATACACACTGTGTTTAATATCCAGACTCTGAAGACTTAGAGCTCTGATCCTGGCTTGGCATGTCTGCCAGTTTTAGTTTCTCCCAAATGCATCTATCTAAACCTCAGAATCTTCCTATTACAAAGATGATTTTTTTGTTGTTGTTGCAAAATTTGGTAAATTCTTATAAAATGTGTTACTGGGTGATGTAATTCTTTCCTAATTTCATTCTGGAAGGAAGCAATGAGTGATGAGTAAACAATTTTCTTCCCACTGCAAGAAAAGAAAAAGCAGTAATTGTGGAGCTATTCTGCATAGAAATATTATTTCTGCATGTAAATATTGTAATCACCTGTGGAAGGGTTTGCAATAACAAAAACAAGACAAAACCCATATACAAATTTTGCACAGAATAAGTCCTGAACTGTGAAAATTCTCATCAGTCCAGGTTTCTGCTCATCAATTTCCCAGCACTCAAAAAGCACATTCTGACCATTTAAAACAAATATTTTCCTCCAATATTCTTTCTGTCCCTACTTCTCACATCTCTAGTAGTAACTCTGGCAGCCCTTTGTATTAATTTAGTTATTATTCGTACAGTATGCAAAGGCCCCAGACCTCAATTATTTTGCATGTGTGTGTGTGTGTGTGTGTGTGTGTAGAGGAAGGTTGGTACAATGATAATTACAAATGAGTTCCATCTCTGCAAAAGGAGAATAATAGAGGTGTACCTCGAAGGATTTTTGTGAAGACTTATAAAAAGTTTTAGGGTAAATAAATATATTGTGGAATTATGAACAATAAAAAATCCCAAGAAGTAAGCAATAGAGCAAATTTGAAAACACTAACTGGTTGTTATGGGCTAATCAAATTCATAGATCTTCTCTCCTCTAAAATATGAAACAGCAGATGAATGCCTAGACAACCACTTTAGCCACTGAGTACAGAATACAATGCTGGTTTTGTTTTATTTTAGATTGGGTACCCACTAACCAATACTTATATTGCAAAATGACTTTAGTATAATTGCCTCACTAAAACTGAAAGGGTATGTGCAATGAAAAATAGCCACGCAGGATTGGAAAAGTTACCTTTAAAAAGAAAAATCCTCCTAATGTGGAAAGTGATAAAAATTGGCTCATCCCAGATATTTATCTGCTTTTCCAAGATGTTTGCAATGTTTGCAGCATGGTGAAACAAAAAGGGTGGGAGGAAGTCTAAGAATCTTGTTCTAATTTTGTTCTAAACCTGTGATTAGAACAGCATTTTATCTGGATGATTTCTGCATCTTTTTTTTTAAAATGTAGCTCAAGACCCCTGTCTTTTGGGAAAGCAAAGTTAACCTGTGGCATCTTCCCTAAATCAATGAGGATTTTTGTTTAAGGCCTATCCCTTTCTTTCTCTCCGTTCTCAATCTGTTCCTCCAGCCCGCCTAATTTCCCACCATATAGATCTGGATGGTAAGATCGGTGAGGATTATTTTTGGGTTGTTAGTGAATACAGTGGGCTCCTGATATCCACTGACGTTTCATTCCAGGACCGCCCCCCTGATAACAAAATCCATGGATGCTCAAGTCCTATTAAATACAAAAACCTTATTAAAATGGTTCCTCTCCTATAAAATGGCAACATCAAAGCCTGATCTTTGGAATTTATATTATTTTGTCTATTTTGAAGCCATGGATGTTTGAATCCGTGGATAAAAAATCAGTGGATAAGGAGGTTTGAGTGTACATACATGGAGACAGTAATGTGATTTCTTCCCCCAACCATTAGTTTATTATTCTTTTTAAAAACTTTTTGAAAAGTATATATTTTCTTTAACCTGAAGGTGGCAGTGAAAGAGAAAGAATCCCTTTCCCTTCAAAGCTTACCAAACAGATGGGCAAGGCCTTGGTTTTACCCCTTTCTCCTTGTGCCCAAGAGTGGCGGTGGCAACAAAAATGACCGCTCTGTTCTCTGTAAGTGCTGTGGATCCGATGGTGAAATGGTAGCTTTCCCACCCATTGCCCTGGTAGATCCTGGCACAATCAAACAGTCTCCTCTCTCCAAGCTTTATAAATAAACGGATGGGCTGAGCCACTTGGAATCCTTCCTCCCCCCTTTTCTCTTTTAGTCCTTACCAAGATAATTGAGTATCATAATGGTGGGAAAGAACCCCCAGTCATCATTTGCTGCCTGTCAGGTATCAGTACTCATCTTCATGTCATCCGTCACCATTGAACCACTCTGTCATCTTTCCCCAGCCTTCAGCACCGCTCCTTCTCATCGTGTTCATTATCTCAAGCTCAGACCAATTCCCCCTCCTCCCTCCCTCTCTTTCTCTATCTCTCCCCCCCCCCAAACCCTGTAAATGCATCTTTGTGCGACTCTCAGTCTTCTGATTATGAATCGATGATCATGTGGTGTAAGAGAGATAGATGGCTTTTAGTTCCATCTTGTCTTCTCTAATTGTAAAATATTAGTTACATTAGACTGTGTCTTTTGATTAATGGAACTTATTTGGAGTGGCCTCTCTGAGCCCTCCCCCTTCCAAAGTCCTCCACTGACTTTTGAGAATTGAGTGATTTCACTTAAAGTAGACAAATAGGTCCTTCAGCAAGGAGATAGCTAAGCTTTAATATCAGGAGCAAAGGAAGCGCCGGGAGATTGTGTGTGTGTGTGTGTTCGTGTGCGATTTAAAAGAAAGGATTCAAGTCTGATTAAACACAGAGACCATTTATTAATGCACACGAATCCCTGCTATTTTGCAAATCCAGCAATTCTTTTCTAACGCTACCAAAACAGGGACCTCTGGCTGAAAGCATTGCAGATGAAATTAATCTGTGATATAAATTAAAAGCAACCTGACATACAGTTTGGGATGAAGACGGTCAGTATGGGGAAACTTTGATATATTGGTGGCAGCAGCAACACCACACACATACACACACACAAACATTATCTCATCCCTCCCTCTTATTACAGTTTACACGACATGCCATCAACAAGATATCTCTTTTGCTACACATCTGACACTGTTGTTGTTGGGATTTTTTAAAAAAAAAAAAACACCAAACAAACATTTGTCTTTTAATATAGCATTTATCTTATTATTGGGCACTATTTGCCTTAGCACAACTCTTCTGATAAATTCTTTGTTCTACCAGTGGTACATCCTTTATTATAAATAAATGTCTATCTTTCAGTGTAAATTCAAGGGCATGTTCACTTTCAACATATCAGTTCAATTAGGAAAGGTTTATTTACTGTCAGTGTCTGTATCTCATAGAAATAGGGGCACCCTCATTCATAAACAAATCAGACTATTGTAGAACAAAAGAAGATAGCATTGGAAAGAATGTGTCTGAAAGTCTCTGCAGAAGAGAATTACAAACAGTAGCCTTGCAAAGCATTTTTTCCTGAATTTTCTTTATAGTGCCTTTTTGAGTTAATTATGAACATCATTCGCCAATAGTAACTGATTAATTAAACCAAAGAAAATGAAACTTAAAGTGCCTTTCAAAAAAGTTATATTGTTCAAAAATGCATTAAATCATTACCTTTACTTTGGCTGTGATCCTGTGCTTGGATACACCTGTACAATTCCAAATGATGCCAGATAGATTTGTGAAGAAATAATGGCAGAACAGCCAGAACCTCCCTGTTCAGAGGCAGTTTATCTTTGGATACCAGGTGCTAGGGACCAGCCACAGCAGATTCCTGCCATCTTTATATCCTTCCTGTGAGCTTCTAGGGGCATCTATTTAGATGCAGTTGAAAAGATATAATTTTGGATCAGATGAAACTTTGATCCACCAAGAAAGTTTTGAAGTATGTTCTTCTTTGCCTGAGATATTTTTAAAGTTGAAAGAATAGCAGAAGTCATTTCCAATGAGCAACCAGATGTTGGAAATACAAGCTGTGTAAGATGAAAACATTCCCTAACAGAAAATATCCAAATTCAGCAAGGAAGCCCATATCTTACCAATGTCTTCTTCTGTTTCTGAAGGTGGCTGTTTGCTACTCCATGCATCCCTGAGAAAGTTCATGGAGACACAGATGTCTTCTTGAACAGGAATGAGAAGGAATCATTGGCATGGTATTTGACATCAATTGTTTGATCTACATCTTTAAAATCTGCATTCTATATCATATGCTGTAATCATATACATATGTATATGTATGGATATCAAAAACCAGCCTCTTTTATATAATAGATTGGAGATGATCAAGCCTCACACAACACCTTTCCCTGTGCAGAGTACATTTGCAAAGTAGAGCATGGCTACCAACCCACCTGCCACAACTCCCCTGTTAAGAACCTAGAAAACTATGTGTACCCAATGACATATACCAGGAATCTCTCAAACTGAGATCCCTAAGGATCTCTATTATAAATAGCTTAACCTTTGATATTTTTAAATATAAAATATACTATGCATATAAAATAGGGGAGGGAGCAGAAAAACAAGATTAGAAGCACAATTTCATTTATACAAGAAACACATAATACATCTATGGGATGGGTACAATAACTCCTATTCCCTTCCAAGGTTGGGTCCACTTGGTCGTGACAACTTTTTACACATTGCTTTTGTGTACAGGACCAGAATCACCAGAGCCCAATTACCCCTGATTTTCTTATATGTGCACATATAACTGGTAATTGGACCAATTTGGACAATTTCATCATATAGCAAGGTAAGAAAACTCTTATGCATATAAATGGTGCCGCTAGATTGCATGGGAGTCAACACAGATGAATGCAGGGATAGTTTTTCAAATATCCTTACACCTTTCCAGTGAAAGAGCCATTATGGTGTAGTGGTTGGCACATTGGATCACAGGGTCAGGGTACAATTCCCTGTTCTGCCATGCAAACCCATTGGGTGACCTTGGGCAAGTCACACTCTCTCAGTCACAGAAGATGGTAATGGCAAATCCCCTCTGAAGAAACTTGCCAAGAAAACCTCGTGATAGGTTCACCTTACGTTCTCATAAGTCAGAAACGAATTGAAGGCATACAGCAAAAACAACAATAATAATTACTTTCAAGCCCCACCTAGAAGATTCCTGGAGGTATTTGACAGGTTGATCACTTTAGGAAGCAGGAGGCTGGATTTGATAAAAATTTGGACTGATCTAGAAAGGTCCTCCTTCTATCACTTTGTGCAGAACAGGAGTTTTGAAACAGTATTTCCGTGGTAAATACTTGTCTTACTCACTGGTTTTTATTAATTACTCTAATTTCCCATGTTCGCATAACAAATATTGACAAGTTAATTAAATAAAGCAGCAATGGATTTGTTAAATTATTCAGATTTAGCAGCATACAGCCAAGAGACAGGAAGAGCAGTTCCCCAGTCCATCATGGTTTTACGTCTGGTAGGCGGGTTGGGCTGGGGTTCCTTAAAATTAGGCAATTTTGCTTTCTTTAGGCAAACTATGAATCGACTTCTTCCTGGTCACCAAAGCCTCTTTAACATACTAAACATGTTTACTTAATATATGATGAAGGATCCCTCTGCATGGAGGAATAGAAACATTCCTGTCCCGTTCCCACACTGACCAGTTTAGATGATGCACAGGGCTAAAACAGGCAGAACACATGTCCAATCCATGCTCCAGGGAAATTAGAGTGAAAAGAGTGAAAAGAGTTCCCATTTGCTCCAAATCAGGCCCAAAACTCTGAAGAATCCTGTGTGTGTGTGTGGACTGCACACTGGTGCAAGGACAGGGGAGCATCAGTGGGAGGAAGAGATCAAGAGATGATACCCTGAGCTGGGTGAGCCACTGACCCAGAGCAATGAGCAGACAGTGCTGCCAATATTTGGTAGTTGTGAGTGCCAGTTGTGTGGACAGTTCCTCCTCCCCTTGGAAGCCCCAAGGATCAGGTAGGTTTTTCTGTCAGTGTGGACATGGTCAAAGAGAATCAAAACACATTCATGCAATATGCCAGCTAGCCATGCCCCCTTTAGTCCCAGTTCCATCACCCTGCTATTTTGGAGATGATGGCTTGAAACCTCTATCTGTGAAGCCTTTCCATATGAGTGGAAACCTTGATTTTTTTTCTAGTTTCCAACTCACAGAGTACATTCATGGATAGTATAGGCTCTCTACTGCAGACCCATTGGCCTCTGTATGTGAGGGGAGGAAATGGAGGTGATGGGAGAAGGGATGCAACTGGTGCTCTTACGTGTTGACTTGTGTATTGACTAAAAATTCTTGAATAATGGCTTAATAAAGTTTAGTTGTTTGTTCAGCAGTGAGTTATGCTATAGAGATGATCACATGGAGGCTTACCATCCTTAAAATGTGGCTAGATTGTCCCTAAAGTGCAAGGGTGTGATTGCCAGTCGCACATATCTCCATGATGAAATTGTCATGGAGGTGTCCCATCATTAAAGTGTTTGGGGAGCCACCATTTCTCTGCATAACGGAATTTCCCATTATGCAGACAAATGGTGGTTCCATGAACGCTTTAATGATGGGACACCTTTATGTCGATTTGACAAATGCAACTGGTGATCACACTCTTGCACTTTAGGGACAATCTAGCCATGTTTGAAGGATGGTAAGCCTCCATGTGATAATATCCTAGGTGTTCTTATGTGTTCCAGATGGATTGGACTACAACTCCCATGGTTACTGTGGTTGATGAAAACTGTAGTCCAACACATCTGGGGTTTTCCAGATTTGGAAAAGCTGATGTGCAGGTCTGAAGCATAAGAACTCTTTTTTATTTACTTTGGAGCAGATTAAAATATGCTCCAGGTAGCCATGATAAAATAAAAGCTTGCCACAGAATATGCCTGCATTCCTTCCCAGAGGGAGAACAATCCTGAATATTAGTAATATGTTTTGAAGAAGAGAAAGGCCAGGGTGGGATAGTAGAACAAAAAAATTTAAGGCAGCATAACATTCAGATTTGGAACTGAATGCCAGTTTCCTGAGATCCTAAAAACCTCATCTCAGCTTTAAATCAAATCACATTTAAAGTTAATAGTTTCACTTTTGGAACTTAGGTGGGGGTTATTTAGGATTTTATATACTACACCTTTAATTCAGGATTCATTGCCCACCAAAATCTTAGCCTGTTAACTTCTAAATATCTTTAGGATATCCCATTTTAGTTTCAAATTGAAATCAATAGCTCTGCCTTGTTGGGGGTTGATTTTGGCCCTTAGAAGTATCTCCCCTAAATGGCTATTACACTGAAACCATCTTTTGATTAACATGATGTTTGAAGCAGACTGTGGCTGGAGAAGCAATATATATCCCACACTGTTCAGATTCTTGCCACAAAATCCTACAGAGACATGGCTAATGAAAATCAACCTGCTCCAATAGTTATTGGGAAATACCTCCACTGTTAGCAATCAATTGAGGATGAGTTTAGTGTAGGGGTGACTCTTGGAGCAAACTGAAGCAAAACAGAAAGAAGGAGATTTTCAAAAATCGAAGAGGTGCTCATCTCCTGTGTATTGCTCTGTTTAAGGGTCCTATAATTCGCTGAGGTTGTGCACTAAATAATTTGTAAGCCTTCAGAACATGCAGGTTATTGTTTGCGGACAGATGGCGCATCACATTTTACTGCTTATTCCTTCTGTGGTTTCTCATACGTACGACTGATGTGCATCCTGAAGTCTTTGTTTCCTTGCTAAAATCTCTAATCTAAAACAGGCAATCAAGCACACAGACAGTGGTTCAAAAAGCATAATCATAGCTTTAAAGGAAGGGGCATATGTGTGTGTGGAAATCATCCCACAGTTAAAGAACAGATGTGTTTGCTGGAAGTACACAAAGGTTGTCGGAAATGTTAAATTGGGGCAAATAAATAAAAAGGAAAGCTTGGAAGGATTCTTCCCAAATTCTGCTGAAGGTGTAGATTTATGGCAAGGATTACGGAATCTTTAGGAATAATTGCTCTTTTCTTCTCCTCTCTTCTCTTCTTCTTCTTCTTTAAAAAAACAACAACAATACTTTAAGAGACCGGATATTTTGTTCATCCATTCATTCATGCTTTTCGCCTGAGATTGACAGTCTTTGCCCCTATCTGTGTGTGGTTGCTGTACCAAGTATTGTTGTGATCTTCCAACCTGTGCCCTCGAGAGTTAAATCACATTGATATAGAGGATGGAAATGAAACAAACTCTTCTCTCTCCTCTTTCCCCAATTCATACAGATTTTTCTTCCCCCCCCCCTCCACTTTACCTCATATATATATATATATATATATATATTCTGAAGATAGAATTACTGTTTGTAAGCATCTGAAAGTCATTAGAGGCTCCACAGTCTGTCAGGTGCCGATACAAAGAAACTGCTGAAACCGAACGGGATCTTGTGCCGAGTGCTGGGAATTTGTCATGTGGTGATGAGCAGTTATAATAATATATGAGCAAATCACAAGCATTCTGCAAATTAATCAAAAAAAAATCCCCCCTCTCTTCTCCCCCTCCATCCCTCCCTCTGCCTCCTCCCTTGTCTCTAAAGGCGGGGGGCTTTGCCGGCAGACTAGGTGAAACAGTTTTACTCACAGATGGTAGCTCTGGCATCAGATGGAATTTATATAACAGTAATTCTGATTTCCTGCCAAAGTAGCGCTGAAAACACCAGGGAGATCGTACAAGACAAGTCATGTGGTTTTGCTAAGGTTGTTGTGGGAAGTTTAAAGGGGGGAAAGAGAAGGGTGGGGAAAGAAACCCATTTTCCTCTTTGCTTTTTGGCTTCTTCTTTTCTTTCTTTCTTTCTTTTTTTCTTTTTTTAGCCTGAAGGGCCAGAGATTGTACACCATTCTGCCATGGGCAAGAATCTGACATCTCTCTCTCTCTCTCTCTCTCTCTCTCTCTCTCTTTATTTAATGAATTGTGTAGAAAGAGGGCTTCACACAGCTGTTGAAACTGCTGCTGGGGATGGCAAGGGGGAGGGCAACCCTACACGGCTTCTTATCCTGCCTCTTGCTTTACATGGATTAAAGGAGGGT
Organism: Urosaurus nigricauda; assembly: GCA_034509955.1. NCBI lineage: Eukaryota > Metazoa > Chordata > Lepidosauria > Squamata > Phrynosomatidae > Urosaurus > Urosaurus nigricauda. The sequence continues at coordinate 15,332,880 of JAOEGL010000013.1, forward strand.
GGGTTCAAAAGGTGATGGCCTTAACATGCTTACAGGGAGCAGGGTCTTAACTTTCCAGGAAGCAATGCCATGTTCACTTTCATTAGACTCCCTCTGGCATAACAAAATAAGGAAAGGCTCTTTCCCCCCCTCCTTCCATGCGTTCTCTAAAGTGGAGATGCAAGGGAATGTCTTTTCTTTATAAGCTGTTATGCGCAATCCAATGTGCTCAAGAGATTCTGTAAAAACAAAATACATCGCTACCTACATCCATCAGATTTAGTCTGTTTGCTCTATCAATTTCTGTTGGGCACGAAATGGAAATCTAGCACTCTTTTCTTCATCTTTTGGACTTTAGGATGGAGTAACTCATTACATTTTATACAGGGAACAAAACTGCAGATTGCACTTGAATTGCACATTATATTTACAGTTGTTGTTATATTTACAGAGGTTGTTACCCCCCCCCCCTTCAGTAACATTCTATAAAACAAAGAACATAAGAACTAAAATAACAATGTAATTAATTCCTAGGCAGAGGATTTGATGGGCCTTTTAGGTGCTGTTGGGATCCAACTGCCATCATCCTGACTACTGGCCATGTTGGCTGTGGTTGTCAGAGTCTCACAGCATATGCAAAGTTCACAGGTTTCCCGCCAATAAGGTATTGGGTCACCTCTAAGTGAGACCATGTCTGGATCCAACAAATTATATATTTCAGTGACATTATAATATGTTTACTGATTATGACGAATGTGTAGAATCTGGGTCTCTCACAATACATAGTGCTGGCTTTATAGAGTGTCCGGTTGTATATAAAGATATTTAATCTGAATGGAAAATGAAGTGTGAAAGATCCTTAAAGACAGGGAACTGGCATTATATGGAACATATGAAAAAATTAATGATGTACTATACATCTGTGTTTAAGCTCACCTGGAGTGCATACACTCAGTCAAAGGAGAGTCTATGCAACATATAGGTGTTGTTACGTGTAATTCCCACTGTCTCTTACCAATGACTGTGCTGACTAGGGATTATTAAACATGGAATCCAACAACCTCTTGGGCTCACTGACTTTTATCACCCCCCAAAAATATCCCTAATTCTCACCTCAGAAGCTACCAGTGACAACAGATCTGAAACTATTGGGACATAAAATGGCCCTCCCAACCTCCCTCCCAAATGACTTTCCAAAATTTTTGGTTTTGAACAAAAAAACAAAAAAAGTTGCATGTGGCTTGTAAAGATAGTACAATCCCTGGACCTACTACAGCTCTCCACTGTATAGAAGGCCACATAATCTCAACCATGAATTGAAGGGAGCTCCATATGCAGAACATGGTTAAGATTTTCAGAGAGCTGTTTCACCTTTATTATTTATTTATTTGGTTTATTTCCACTTTTCATCCTAACCCAATGACCTGATATCTAGATGTGGTTTTATTGTAGCAAATTGAATGAAGCAAAGAGAAATGAATTTGGGGATAACAAGTGATTCTCACTTCTTTGAGCTGAGACTCCAACTCCAGTACTCCCAAGTGTATGAAATTTTATTATGCAATGGTTGGGTTTCAGCAGTTTTTGTGTTTAAAGAGACTACCACACAGAAAAAACAAATTTTATATATATTGCTTTACAAGAGAGGTATAGATGTGTCAAAATATATGCTGTATTACAAAGCTTTGTTCATTTGTTTTGGTTTATATGATGGCAGTGAAATAAATAGATTAGACAGAAACTCCAGCATGCTTCACTGCAGCTGGTTGCTAACATCTGTCATTCCTTGGCCATATATTCTGGATCATGTCAAGAAGTGAAAGGAAAGGCTGACACCTTTCAAGTCTGAAGGGAGGGAAAGGTTTCACATAAAAGAGGAAGGGAAGAGTTTTCAACTGTGATCCGATGAAAACACTATAGTTCCTCTGTCCCTGAACAGAATCTCAAGCAACAGAATTTGGCAAGCCAAGTTCACAATGAGATGGTAGAGTTTGGGATAGTACAACTTCAAAACTAAAACTATTGCATAATAAAATTTCATACACTTGGGAGTACTGGAGTTGGAGTCTCAGCTCAAAGAAGTGAGAATCACTTGTTATCCCCAAAACTAAAATATTTTAGAGTGTTCTCCCATGCAAAAACAATAACAAAAGCCATCTTAGCAGTTTATCAGACCAGCAAAAAAAACCCGGGCGTGTAGTGGTTTGCTCTCATCAATATTGTGCAATAACACAAAAATTATCACACAATGTCACATGACATTGTGTGATTATCTTAGTGTTATTGAGTGATATTGATGGGAGCATACTGCTGTGCTCGCAATTTTTTAGACCAGGTAAAGTGTAGCCCTCCAGGTGTTGATGGGATAAAAAAACAACAACTCATCATTTCTAGTGAGTATTGCCAGTTCTGAGAGATTATAGCAGGGATGGAAAGAATATATGAAAACACTAAAAACAAGTTAAAAAACAAATAGTAAAACCACATGAGAGGACACCTGGACAAAGGAGAATCTTTTCAGTTCAGGACTTATTCTGCACAAAATGCACACATTCTTCATCTCTCCATTCCCTTCCCTTCCCTTCCCTGGTAGTCTCTTCAAACACAAAAACTGCTGAAACCCAACCACTGCATAATAAAATTTCATACACTTGGGAGTACTGGAGTCAGAGTCTCAGCCCAAAGAAGTGAGAATCACTTGTTATTCCCAAATTCACTTTTCTTTGCTTCACTCAATGTGCTTCAATAAAACCACATTGAGATATCAGGTCATTGGGTTGGGATGAAAAGTGGAAATAAACCTAATTCCTCTTTCTTTCTTTCTTTCTTTCTCTTTTTCTGCAGAGAAAAATATCTGTGAAGAAATTATTTTCTGTTCAAAAATCTTGTTCTCTGCACAGAAATACTGTGTTGGGGGAGGGGAGCCCACGCCTCTGTGTGTGAATTTTGCACAAAATGGATCCCATTCTGCAAATACAGTTGGTCCTCTGTATCCATAGATTTTTTTAATCCACAGATTCAAATATCCTTGGCTTGAAAATATGAACAAAAAAATATAAATTCCAATAAACAAACCTTGATTTTGCCATTTTATATAAGGGGCACCATTTTACTATCTCAGTGTATTTAATGGGACTTGAATACCCACAGATTTTAGTATCCACAGGGAGTCCTGGAACTTAACTCCAGCAGACATGGAGGGCCCACTGTAGTCATTGAAAACTGCAGAGTTGTTGAAGATTTTCTCACAACAGGAAGAAAATTGTTAACATTACTCATTGCTTGAAGAACAAAATTAGTGAAGAATTATGTCCCCAGATTATAACAGCCGCCCACTAATAACATCTGGAGTGCCATAGGTTTCTCACTTCTACTGTAGGGGTTGGGGACGGATATGGTGGGCACCATCTCCCATACATTCATTCTGTATTCTCAACATATGAAGAGAGGTACTTATAAAATCTGCTGGTATAGGACTGCCAACTTTAAAGGACATGTTCCTTTCCATTGCAGTCATAAGGGAATCCTTCTGGATCAGTTTGTAACTTTTGTTAGTTCACTAAGATTACTTCTCCCACAAGTATCGTGGAGCTCTACAAACTTTGGGGGTCCCCCTAAAGCATTGTGGTGCCTCTCCTTTTACTCATAAGTAGTGCCATTTGGGGTGCCTAAAGAGAAATTCTCCTAGTCCAAATATGGGAGATGGATTGATTTTTCCAGGCAATCAAGAAGCAGATAAATGTCACATTAAGTTATCTAAGAATATGCTTCCTTGCTCCACAAAGCCCCAAATACTCACTAATGAACCTTATGTAAAGTTCTTCAATATATACCCTAAATGCATCCCACCCATCCACATAATTATGTACAAATTATACTTCTCTACAATTCAATTCAATTGGTATAACAATTGGGACACTATAATAAGGGATAATAATATCAGTTCAATATAGCAACAATGCATTCAGATGCAAAATAATAAAATTGCATTTTTGAAAGTGAGTCTTTTTTTTTTTTAGTGTTCATCTTTAGATGTATGGTCTTTAAATAAAGATCTTTTAGAAAGAGAACTTTCCTCTTCTCAGGGCAGTGAATTATACCTCAATTATATGTAATATTACCATTTAAAAATTTCTTGCAAGGAGCTTTTGAGACATCTTACTAAACTGTCATCAAAGGTTAAAGCATCTTTGGTGGTAAGACAAGCAATAATGTGACAAAATACCATCTAAATTACTTAACTTTCATAACAAAGCAGCAGCTCCGATTAAAAAGCAAGAGCATATTTATTTCAAGTGACATTGTGAAAGCACCAAAATACATATTTTAGGAACTCAAGTGAGGTAAAATATGTTTAGGCATGTGGTGGTTAAAACTCTATAAAAAGCATTGAACTGTGTTGCCTTATTGGGTTGTTTGAACATGTTTTTGACTCCTCTTGCACACCTTCCAACATTTCACAGATTAAAAGTGAGACACTAGCCAAGTAACATCAGAGTATACCTGGGGATAAGCCCCAAGTGTTTTCCAGAAATTTCTTGGTTTACCATGTGTGATCTACCTGGGACACATTTCCTTTGCAAATTGAATGGGTGGTACAAAGGAAATTACCAGACAGTAATTCGTTTATTTTTTAGGTGAAAAAAACCATGCCTGCAGAAGTTGGTTGCCTAGATTAATTTATGAAGCTTTATCACCACCTTAACTTCCATTTAACCAGGTGCTGCTTACCATGCTTTCTACATTTATATAACTAATTTCTCTCCAAATTGTGTTCCAAGCAGTAGAAAATATTTGGCTTTCCAGGTACTGTGCAATCTACATTTGTCACAGACGTAATTACATCTAGATATTTCTGGAACTTCAATTACTCAATTTGAAAACCCTTCTGTCTTTTACCATTGCCTCATACAGCAATAATTCATATATATATTCTATGACTCATCAATAGATATATTTCACTAGATGTGGGTTTTTTTAAAAATATATATTTTAAAATTAGTGATACTTCCTCCAAGGTTCAGTGACTCATTTGATTAATGACTTAAAAGTATACATAATATGCAGGAAGATGGTGAGCGATATGAATGTTAAGGGTCATTTTCTCTCTGAAAGTTTGTTAACTACTGCTGCAAACCAGCCTACTTTCTTTTGACTATCAAAGAATTTTTTTCTGCATTTCTCATATTGTACTTGTTTTTAGAAACTGGGTGTGACGTAGTAAACAGGACCTGTGGAAGTAGTGGTTTTTCTCAAAAAGTTTGAAAAGTAATTCTTAGGTGTTCTTTTCCCCAAAAAATGTAGACCAGGGTCCAGAGTTGTCACATTTGCCTAAAGAGATTTCAGGCATATCCCAGGCCACTTCAAAAATGTTATTTTTTCCCCCATTGGAAGACACTGACAATACCTGCATTAATAAGAAACCATTTCGGAGCAGATATTTTAAATCTGGCACTTGTGATGCACAGGTCTTAGACTTTAAGAATGCTCAGTTAATCAGGGAGGGAAGCAATAGGCTACAAAATATTCTGCCTTTTCAATTTCCTATAATTCTCTGTTGGTTGCTCCAGGGAATTATGGGATGTTTCAAGTGGCAGCTTCCAAAAACCAAGCACCCGATGGGACCGGCGCCAGGACATTTCCATTCAGTTCTGAGGCGTGTCCTTTGCTTCTGATGGAAGCTGATAGTAGGGGTCCAGAGCACGCAGCAACCTCATGCTCCGGAACCCTAGGGAATGTGGACGCCAGTGTCATGGTGGCTCCTGGCCACATGGGCACTGCCACGATGACATGCACGTCACACAGCATCTGCATGATGCTGCCAGGAAGAGGTATCAAAGGGCTGTGTCACAGCCCTTACGGCGTCTCAGAAAGAAGCTGCTCTAGGCAGCTTCTTCCTGCCAGTGTATCATCGCACAGCTGTGCCAACAATGCAGAAGAGAAAGGGGCCTCTCTTTTCTCCTCCTTCGTGTCAGGGTGCAGTCGACGCATGAGGCACAAGGGTACCCCTTTTCTGGCCATGGAGAAGTGGCATTTTGCCACTTCTCCTTGGCCTGGAAATACTCTGGATTGGGGCCACAAGTTGACCATCTGGTTACTGTGGCCCCAGCCCAGCAGTTCCATGGGCAGCGTAGAGCCGTCCCTTACAGGGCTGTCTGTACAGCCCCTTTGCCTATACTGTAGTTTTTCTTTGGATTCTTAAATTCTTTTTCTAGATGCCCTACTGATCTTTTAAGTTGCTGCAAATTTGGGGAGTGAAGAAAAACAAAATCATTTTCAGGGGGGTATTCTGACTGATTGATAATGCCCTCACTTTGTCCACCTTCTCAGTAGCTACCTCCTTTGACACTGAACTTCAAGGTGGTCAAAAAAGCTTGCACAAATTGGGGCAAATATATTGTGTGGAATATTGCTATTTAGTCAGCTTCACTTTTCAGCAGTTGCCTATGTCTGGATGAAAGCTCATCTAGAAAGTTTCTGAGAACTTTCATTATGGGCGAGTAGTTGACTGGAGTCATGGCAATTGGCCCAGCAATTGCGAATTTTCCCCCTCCTTTCAAAATGTATATTGTGAGACTCATAAAGCAGAATGGCTTTATCAGAGCCATTATTGTCTGTCGGACAAATGCATTTATTCAGCATTTCCCTCCATCCATATTATTATGTTCCAGGTCAGAATGGCTGCTTTAGGACCATTCTAGTCTATCGGGTAATGCATACACTATTTTGGAATATTAGCTAAGGATAGTAAAAATATGCCAGGAGTTCACTGCAGGGAGAGAAGGGAAATCTAAATGCAAAAGCACAGCAATAGTCACCAGGATGCATATATATATATATGGACTTTATTCTGTGGTGCCGTGTTTTAAAAATGGGAGCGGATCCCTAAACAGCATTCAGTGTTTAGTTATGAATCTGTGTCCCACCTTGGCTCCCTTATTGTCCTGCATCGGTACGTGTGAGGCTGGAAATGAAAAGTGTGTTTAAAAGATGGATTGGAAAGGATGGAATGGGTAGTAGGAACATGGTGGATGTGTCTTCTGTATCAGTTCCACTCCAAAAATGGGCCAGTTTAAATCAGGTTTTGCTTAGCTGGTTTAAGCATAGCACATCTATCTAAGCTGGGGGGGGGGGGGGAAGAGAACTTTCAACCACATTACAGATGATGATGATGATGATGATGATGATCTGCAATACTACATCACTGATATTGTTACAAATGTGCAAAAACAGATTATCTCTGTGCCTGACCTAAGATTTCTACCTTAACAACCAGCCATCACACTAAGTGAAGGAAGTGTATTTTTTAACTTTGCTGTATCCCACTCCAATTACTTTTCTAGAGGAGCGGGTTATAAATAAACATCATCATCATCATCATCATCATCATCATCATCATCGTCGTCGTAATGCTTCCAGTTCTCTCCCATTAGTGATCTGCAATAGGACAAAGAGTTATAACTGGGGTCCCCCTTCTGCTCCTCATGGTTTGATAACTAGTGGGATGGGATACTCAACACCATGTTTGCCTTGGTCTTCTCTGTCTCTACCTGTCTCTTTCTCTGTTGTCCCCTAGTGGCCCCAAATCACTTATGAACGCTATTGCCCACTTCTGCTTCTTCTGCTTCTTGTCATTCTGTGCCTTCAAGTTGTTTCTGACTTTATGGTAACTCTAGGGTGAACCTGTCATGGGCTTTTCTCTGCAGATTTCTTCAGAGAAGGTTTGCCATTACTATCCTCTTAAGACTGAGAGAGTATGACTTCCCCAGGTCATCCAGTAGGTTTCAAGGTTCAGCGGGGATTTGAATCCTGGTCTCTAGATAGTTCAATCCTCAATCCTCAAACTCTAATTGTGTAATATGAATAGTTTCATGCTCTGTCACTGAGTTATAGAGTGATGAATAAACGTTTGGTGTGGACTCAGTTCTAGGTTCTGTTATACCTTTCCTGACCTAGTCCTAGAATAGGAAACATGGAAAGCTCTATGTAGTCCTCAACACTATCATTGCCATAGGTGGTGCAGATTCTTCTTATCATGGTTTCTTCAACTGGAAACAGATGAACACATGTGAAATTATCTGGATAAAAAAACAAAAACAAATCAGGCTCCATACAAAGAAAGTGATACTGCTGTAGTGCCTTTGATATCCGTAATCTTACTCCCAGGAACAATCACTACCTTTTGGTTTTATAGATTTCATTCGAGGAGCGACAGAATTTGAATGTTTCTGCTGGGACTGCAGAAAACTTGGAAACATTAGTGTGCTAAAGTTCACTCAGAATTAATTCATTAATTGTAATTGTCTTAGTGAAAACAATAACATTGATTCACTACATTTGTAATTAATAACACACAACACATTGCTTTTAAATGTCAAAAAATCAATTAGAATGACTAAAAATGACAAATATGCCCCCAAACTCTCTCAGAATAACAAATGAAAGTAATATAGAACAACAGTTGTTACTCAAGATGTTGACGGCATTGTTATTTAATGATTAAACAATGGCTTTTAAATCAGCCTAAATTCTGATGGTAGCCCAGACTAAAGTAGACCCTTTGAATCAATGGGATTTACCCATGTGTTGGCTCACCAACAGTTGCATGGATGGTCTGTTTATGTTGGGAATAATCAACATTTTGCCAGCCATTGTTAAAAATATTAAACAAATTATGAGTTGACAAACTAATTTTTTATGAATGACTTCCAAGGGCTGGGGGAAAAGAGATATCCAAAATAGTTTTGAGCACAGTCCAAATAATTTTGGTAACATTAATAAAAATATTCTTGAACAATGCAGGGTTTCAATGTGTGAGTAGATCGCTAGCTTTAACTTTTGTGTTTAAGGGAAATATGTCACCCTTGGGCTTTAATTTATTGCCTCTTTTATGGCTTTTAACGTTCATTACTAGATTATCTATCTTTCTTGGTTCTCTCTCTAAATTTTAGCATTAAAGAATGGGAATATATGTGTGTGTGTTGATATGTTTTCTGTTTGCATCTGGGTATAAACAATATCCATGCAAATATTCAAAACAATAAAACACAGCATAGTGGGAAGAGCAGAAGGCTTTTGAGTAATAGACTATTGGCATTTTTCTTTGAAATTACCGTTTGTTGCTGTTTTGGGAGAAAGCCATGAATTTGCTGCTATTAGTACACCCGTAACAATCTGGAATTAATTCCTCATCTCAGCCATATGACTATTCTAATGGTCTTTTTAACACTTCCGAACAAACCCCTACATATGTGGCTTTTTAGATCGCAAAACCTGGATGTTTCTTGGTGGTAATCTATACGGAATTTGCACGCAGGTCAAATATCCATCGAAGGGCAGAATTAATTTACCTTGACCATGCAAATAAACATCTTTAATGCTGATTATTATTATTTTTACCTTATCTACTTTCTGTGCAATCTCTGATATCTTTTACAATAAAGATTGTTTATGGATGCCAGTAAATGAGTAACAATTAAAGGAATATGGATTACAGTCGAGCAGCCTTTGACCCTCAGACAAGTATTGGCCATGTTTCCAAACCGTATGTACACAAGCTAAGGGTAAGAGAGTGCGACTTGCCCAAGGTAACTTATTGGGTTTCTATGGCCAAGCCAGGATTTGAACACTAGTCTCCAGTGAACACTAGTCTCCAGAGTCAGAGGTTCAAAGCACACTGCAAAAATAATCAAGACCACTTTAACTGGCCTGGCTCAATACTAAGGAATTCTGGGAATTATAGTCGTGTGAGACATTTAGCCTTCTCTGTCAGAGAGTTCTGGTAACACAATAAACTACAATTCCCAGGAATTCCTACCACTGAGCCAGGGCAGTTAAAGTGGTCTCAAGCTGCATTATTTCTGCAGTGTTTTCTAGACCATAGTCAACAACCAAGCCAATACACCATGCTACACTACCACTCCTTCTTTCCCCCTTTGTCCGTGGCTTTTTCCATCGGAGCAAATTGAGGCTGCATTTAGGCTGCATCCACATTGCAGAAATAATCCAGGAAGACACCCATGGCTCCATGCTATGGAATTCTGGGAACTGTTGTTTTGAGATATTTTGCCGCCTTTGTCAGAGACCTCTGGTGCCAGAATAAACTGCAATTCCCAGAATTCCATCCCATTGAGCCATAGCTGCTAAAGTGGTGTCAGCCTGGGTTATTTCTGCAATACAGATGCAGCCTAAGTGCAAAAGTAGTTTACATTGAATTAATTCAAATGGAGGGAAAAACTGGAAGGGAGAGATTCTTCCCCTTCCCAGAAGACTAAGGCAAAAGCAAACAGTTATAGCCTTACTTTGCTTGTGTGTTCTTCCTCATATAAAGAACTTTTACCATCTTGACCCCACTTTGATGTTACCTAACCGCTCATGTCCCAGATTTTATCCGTGAAATGTTTGAGTTTATACTAGTGTGCCAGATCATTGTCTTTTTCAAAGCATTTCCCCACAGTTATGAGAAACCCCTTCTTGGGAAAGATTGGATCTGCATAAATTACCGGATTATGCTAGTTGAAATGGAGAGAGCCCCATAGAATTCCATGGGATTTAATTTCCAGTACACATGTATGCGGTTGTATTGCTTTGTTTGACGCTGTATTATGATCTGAAATTTGCCACTGTAGAAATTTAGTTTGGAAATGTTTCAGTCCCTAGAAACCTACTAATGAATTGGAGTAAGAGGGGGGGAAAAGAAGACGCTTCAGCCATAAGCTACGTCAACCTGATAATCATCATGAAAGCAGCTTTTGAGATCTGAAAATACCCTCAGAATTTCAGAACCTATTCTGTTTGATGCTTTTCCTTGGACACAGCATTCGGGCGCACCATCTCATGAAACCTAATGTGAAGTGATGTGATTGATGCGAGCTGACATACTGTGTCACAAAGTAGCATATCAGATCATGAATTTGAAAGAAAAGAAAACAAAACAAAGCATTTTCTCCCTCAAAGGCTAAGTTAATTGAGTAACATTAAGAAGAAAGAAGGTACGGTTCTACAGAAGATGGAAAGTTTTGCCTTTCTCTCCTCCTTTTGACCAATAGACATTCTCTAATCCTATGGCCAACTAAATTCCAACATTGCAGAAAAAATACATGGCAGTAGCAAACCAGACTCTGGCCGCATCCATACTGCAGAAATAATCTAGTTTGACACTGCTTTAACTGTCATGGGTCCATGCTGTGGAATTCTGGAAATGGTACTGTAGTTTGTTATGGCACTAGAGTGAGCTACAACAAACTACCATTCCCAGAATCCCATAGCATGGAGCCATGGCAGCCAAAAGCAGTGTCAAACCAGATCATTTCTGCAGTGTGGATTCAGCCAATAACATCTCGGGTTAGTTCAGTTCAGCAAGGTCCAAACAGACTGGCACAAAAAAGTCCCAGAAGTATCAGAGATTACAAGATGGTAGTCTATAAATCTTTTTTATTCCATAAAGAAAAAAATTATATATATTAGCACTAGAAAATGTTTTATATGTTATTTTATATCTTTATTATATTCAATTATTTGGACAGCCTATTTTGTTTTATTTTGCATTGTGTGTGTGTTTTACTATATTTTATTATTTTCTATTATTGAATAGTTAGGTTTCATTCCGTAACTGTTTGTTAAGTGCCATGTACATGAATGGTGCTATATAGTAAGATGGTGATTGGAGGGCACTGCAAACATAATTTCTCAGCACCACAGTCTATAGCACCTTGGACAGTTTTTGGATGGGGCAATGCCAATTTGAAAAGGTAAGCTTTTGGAGGATGGCATTGCCAGATCTAATTATGCCAATGGAGTTCAATAATAATAATAATAATAATAATAATAATATTTCTTCTCGCCTCTCCCTGCAGATCGAGGCGGGATTACAACATGAAAAAGAACAATAAAAGGACAATAAAAACAATATAAAATGTGACAATAAAATCATTAAATTACAACTCTCTAAAATAATAATAAATATATGTTTGACAATGCAGGATCTCAGCCTATATTTTGAGAGAAAATATTCAATAGACTATTAAATAATATAAACACCAGTTTCCATGTAGATTTTTTTAAAAAAAAATATCATAGTTTACTGAAGGAGCAGGATGGAACAGGCAGACATATGTGAATATGGTACATAGCATCCATCCCTAATATTCTCCTCTTTTTGGCCATTCATCTTTGGATGTTGTTTGCTGTTTCAAGAGATCTAAATTACAGCCATGTACTTCACTTTTGAACCCTGGTCTGCTCTTTGGACCACTACTCGGCCTGTTGGGTTTTTCTTGGTCCCAGTTAAAATGGCACCATTAGTGCTGAGTCTTGCATTTGCAAGCTTTAAAAGACTAGTGTGGTGCATAGACTTGCCTGTCAGCCAATCACGATGCAGCTGTGACCAGCCAATGGGAAGCCGGCTGGGCAGGGCTATAAAAGGGCCTTGCAGAGAGTGAAAGGGAGGGTTAGTTTTGAGGGAAAGAGGCACATTGAATGGTGGTTGTGCTCTTAGAGTTCCCAAGGGAACATTTTAGTTGAGTTTTAGTGACCACAAAAGGGTCTTGAGTGTCCAAAGAGGGACTGTGTAGGCTTGGGGAGTCTAGTAGGGAGAGGCTCAGAGCAAGCCGGTTATTAAAAGGGAATTTTGGTCCATGTCCCTGAGTTAATATTGCCTGTGTGGCTGAAGTAACATTAAAATTTTGAAAGAACTTCTTGTAACTACACAATAAGTCGATAGTAACACCTTTGAATCTAATTTATAATTTATTTTTATATTTTTTAACAAACTTTTGTTATTGTTTAGACAACTACTTGGCCTCCGTTTGAATAGCGTTCCCAGAATTCCATAGCATTCAGCCATGGCTGTTAAAGTAGTGTCAAACTGGATTATTTCTGCAGTATGACTGCAGCTATATAGAGCTTTATAGGTAAAAATCAGCAAGTGAAGCACCCCTCTCTTGCTTTTGGGCCTGGCTGTTCTGAAGCAGTCTGCCACCCATGGATTGCCAGTTACCAGTCCCTAACCTCATAGATAACTTTGCTTTTGGGAATAGTTAGTGCGGCAGTATTTGTCTTCTGAACTATGAGAAAGTATTCCCTTAAAATGACTTTCAAATGATTATATGTTGGAACACACATCTCATCTAGTGTATATATATGTGATCTATGACTTGAAAAGAAGGAGCCTGCAGCCCCCAAATCCTCCCCAACTACCATCTGATAAAAATGGTATAATTTACTTGCCTGCTTATCTGGGCCTGGTTAATTTAAGATCTTGCTACCCACAACCAGTTTTGAGCAGTAATTAATGGATGGAGCGACCCAAGAGAAATGGGCATCCTGCTTTGCCCCCTAGTTACGAGCAAATTGCAGACTTTGTTATCTTCTGTAAAACCGATCTCTAGGATTACTATTATTATTATTTTTTGTATGGCTGCTGCTGTAAACAATATACCGCTTCTTTTGCTCTTACACTTTTTGACCCTCGCTGTGTATACATATTTATATATTATTCATGCTGGATTAAAAATTGATGTGCTCTTTACTGCCGTTGTACTGCACAGTGACAATACAAATTAACTTATTGTGTACTTAAGTTTTTGCATGACAGTGATGTGAAATTTTGATGGCCCCCAAAAGTTAGCAATAGAAAAACTCCATAGAGGAGAACTGAAGCTACTTTAGGTGCTATACATGCTCTCCAGCTTGTTTGAAGCTGTTCAGTGAAGACGCGGAAATGTGTAATATGTTTGTGCAGATATTAATGTTCAAACTTTTTTGGTTGGAGTATGATAATAAGTAGGGAAAGCATTTGTGGGGTGTAATTAAGTGCTATTTAGTTCACTCTGATTTGATCCTTCTTAAAAATTATTGTAGTAAATTGATTAATGAATGGCTGTTAATGCTTTAATGATTACTGCTCTTGATTAGGCTAATATACTTGGTAGCTGTCACTGGCATCTCAGACACACGGAAAATAGATTTCAGTATTTGCTTATAGGCCCTTCTCTGTGTTAGGATGGGATAACTGTGTTGTAAGCTATGGTGAGGAGAGGTAAAGCCCACCTGAAATGTAAGCATCATAGGCAGTTTTACACCACTTTAGCTGCCATGGCTCAATGCTATGGGATTCTGAAATTTATAGTCTTTTGAGGCATTTAACTTTCTCTGTCAGAGAGCTCTGGTGTCCATCAAACTATAAATCCCAGGATTCCATAACATGACAGTTAAAGCAGTGTGAAACTGGATTAATTCTGCAGTGTAGCATGTATAGCAATCCTATCATAAGGATATCATAAAGGACCCTGGTGGCACAGTGATAGGAATACTAGAGGCGCCGTGGTTAAATGCCAGTACTGCAGCCACAAGGTTGTGAGTTTGATCCCAGGCAGGGTTCCAAGGTCCACTCAGCCTTGCATCCTTCCATAATTCACTAAAATTACAACCCAGCTTGTTGGGGGTAATTAGCTTACACATTGAAAACTGCTTAGGCAGTGCTTAGTTCACTGTTAAGCAGTATAGAAATGTACTTGCTATTGCTATTTCTTCACAACTTTTATTCAAAGGAGGCTTGTCATCTTCTTCCTCTAAGGCTGAGAGAGTGTGACTTGCGCAAGGTTAACCTGTATGTCTCTGTGACCAAGCAGAAATTTGAACTCTGATCTCTCAGGGTTCTAGTCCACCACTCAAACCATTGTACCATGCTTGCAGTGTTACCACTAGGCAACTAATGGTAGGGGAAGAGGGATAAGAGTTTACATATTTCCAGTGGCATCACTAGATAGGGTGTCATGTGGGAAGGGTGTGTGTTCCCCCCGGCATTTCTTCCATGGCTGGACTCTTGGTATCAAATTAAATTTTATTATATTCCTCTAAGCTTTGCTTAATATGGCAGCTGCGTTTACTATGGATCATGAACCATTGCAGTAACAACGCAACTTTGCATAAACTTTTTGGAAATGTAACTATTCCATTATTGATGGGCACTTATCTGTCAATATTTTCCTCTTCTATGAAATTTCCATTCCTAGATCTGAAAAATTACAACTCCGTAACATTTGTCCTCCCTTTCTTCTTTGACTCTGTCTCCTCAACTTTCCTCCTTCTTTTGGACTTTTACAGTCCACTCCATGTTTTACCCTCCACTTTGTACCATTGCGTCTGGGGAGCTCTTTCACTAAACTTTGTAGTCTTCCACAACTGCATCGGTTTCTAAACACTTCCTCTCAACCATTGCATTTGACTGTCAGAGATTCCCTCAGCCAAACCTAACTTTCTTTTCAACTCATTGAATTGCTCTGAATGTTCTCTTGTGGACAGGTTCCCCAACAAATACCATGTTCACGGACACCCCATGGCATCAGTTCAGCTTAGCCAATGGGTACCAAAGGCTTCATTGTTGCTATGATAAAACCCCTTTGTGTATTATAACATAGATTATATAAGCCAACAAGGTAATAAGCAGATACAGCTTTAAACTCCAAAGTGCAATTGCTCCACAAACAGCTTTTAAAACCCTTCTGCTGAAAATTCCAGAGCTATACCTATCTCTTGTTTATAATGTTATTCTCTGTGTGACCCAGTACCCTTCCTCTGGGTGTTAAAACTGACATCTAAGCAATTTTTCCTATCTTCTCCCTTCTTCATTTTAACAGCAGGCTTCATAGTGGTCCAAAGAGACTAAGGGCCTTTGAAGATTTCATTCAGTTCCAATTTGTTAGGGCGATGACTTTATTCAGACATTCATCTTTCAGTGTTCATTTTTCTCTGAACTTTGTGGTAATGGCTGCATCCGCACTGCAGAAATAATCAGGTTTGACAACACTTTAACTGCCATTGCTCAGTGCTATAGAATTCTGGGAAGTGTAGTTTTGTGAGACATATAGCTGCCTCTGTCAGATAGCTTCTGTATGACAACAAACTACAATTCCAGAATTCCATAGAACTGAGCCAGGACAGTTAAAGTGGTGTCACTGGATTACATTTGCAGTGTGGATCCAGCCAATGTTCTTGGTGTAAAAAGTACACCTCTTGGCTATGGGAGACAAATAATGGCACAGATGAAAGTAAATAAAATTATTTCTTTGAAAGATCATAGTGATGGTTTTGCATATGCATGATTGTATCATGTGCATAATGACTAAGTCACTGGGGTAAATGTGCCTCTACAACTTGTGGGTTTGTTGTATACCTGCACATGTATGTGTGTGTACAGCAAAAATGGAAGGAAGGGGCAAACTTCATAATATCTGCTTAATAAGCTGTGTCTTCTGAAAGCCTTGGCTTTCTATGTAGATGGTCAGGCACATTTTATTTATTCATTTATTTCAGCAAATTAAAGTAAGCTAAATGCATTTGACCTCAGATGGCCCTGGTTTAAGTTAATTTGAGAGACAAAGCTCATAAAGTTCCAGTAAAGCACATCAACAACTTCCCAGAATAGATTGAAATTGAAATGTGATTGCTGAAACATAACCTCCCAAGCCAGAGACATCATGAAGTTTTAGGATGTCTCAGAATCTGAATAATTGGGAACAAAAATGTAATTCATGAAAGAAGCAGGTCACACAACACAAGCAGACTGTATCTTCTTAAAGGCTTCTTAAAACTCTTCTTCCAACATGTGGGGCCCAAGAATTGGGGCCCGTTTTATTGAATTTTTGGGAAGAGGGGAGAAAATATCCAACAGTTTTTCAGGTTTGAGGGTCATTGTCAATCTAGCTTGCTTGCTTGCTTGCTCGCTCCCCCCCCCTTTCCCTCTCTTTCTCCCCAACTTTATTTGCTGGCACTAGAAAGAGCAGCAGAAAATGTGTTAGCAGCTTGGACATCATTTTGCATTCACCACAATGCCCTAGATCAAACATCATTCTGGTGCATTGCAGGGGAGAAATGGTAGCTACCACACAAACACTGAAAATACAGTGGACCCCCTGTGGATAACAAAATCCATGGATGCTCGAGTCCCATTAAATACAATGGCAAAGCAAATGGTGTCTCTTATATAAAATGGAAAAATCAAGGTTTGGTATTTGGAATTTATACTTAAATGCACACCTTCTAAGAAGTTTTGGAGAGCCAGTATGATTTGATGGTTTGAGCACAAGACTAGGACCCTGGAGATTGGGTTTAAATCCATGCTCAAGCTTGGAAACCTGCTGGGTTATCTTAGGAAGAGTCACACTCTCTCAGCTCCAAAAACATGTGATAGGGTTGCCTTAGGGTCACCATAAATTGGAAACATCATGAAGGCACACAACAACAAAAATAAGAAGTTTTGGCTCAGCTGTGCTCTTCATCAGTACAAGCCACATTCATTTCCATTTGCTGGGCAGATCCTCAGGAAATAAGGCTTTGATAGTTTAGTTATGACTTGTCCTATGATCCATTCATACACTTCTGTAAAGAAGGCTAATATTTTGCTTTGGCCAGCACAATAACAGAACATCTTCCCTTTCACTAGGATCAGTATTAGACTCACAGATGGAAGGCAGACACATGGTTACAATCCAGACAGTGGCAAATGATGACTTCTAGTGCTAGTGAAATGGTGACTTGCTCAGGTTTTTTTAGGTTAACTGATGCACTGGAGTTTCTTAAAAGTGAACTGTTGAAACCACAATGTCAAACAGTTCCAATGAGAAGCCACTTCTTTTGGCCCGGGCATTTCAAGCCTAAGTGAACTATCAGCTGAATGTGACTCAATAGTATAATGCAGAAGCTAAAAAAGCCAATATGATCCAAGGCTGCTTCAATAGGTGTGTAGTGCCTAAATTAAGGGAAATAATTGTATCACTCTATTCTGCTTTGGCCGGACCTCACCTGGAATGATGTGTCCAGTTCTGGGCAACACAGTTCAAGAGGGATATTGACAAGCAAGAATGTGTCCAGAGGAGGGTAACCAATATGCTGAAAGGTCTCGAAACCGTGGTCTGTGAGGAACAGCTTAGGGAGCTGGGTATGTTTAGCCTGAACAAGAGAAGGTTAAGGGTGACTTGACAGGGATGTTTAAATATTTGAAGGGTTGTCATCTGACGATGAAGCAAGCTTCTGCTCTGGTGCTCCAGAGACCAATGAATTCAAATTACAGGAAAAGAGATTCCTCTTACACATTGGGGAGAATTTCCTTACAGTAAGAACTGTCCAACAGTGGAATACACTACCTGGGACTGTGGTGGAATTTCCTTCTTTGGAGGCTTTTTAACAGAGTACTTTGTGAGTTCCTGCATGGCAGGGGGTTGGACTGGATGGCCCTTGTGGTCTCTTCCAACTCTATGATTCCATGCTTCTAGGTGGTTTAGTAAGTTGTGTACCAAGGAACATGCTTTCCTAGAAGAGCTGTTGTAATACATTTTCCAGAGCTTCCCAGCACTGCTGTTTGTCCCCATTTCAGTTAGTGCATTTTCAGCTGTTCTTATCAGCTGAGTGAGCAGAAGGAAGCACAAAAGAAAGTTGCCTCTATATCTTGGTCTGATTCCTCTTTCTGTTGCCACTTCCTCTACTTATTTTTGTTTCTCTGTTTTATTAGTTGTGTTTAGTAAGGAGTGAGTTGATTCACCATCCTATCATGGTTTCCTTTTTCCTCTGTCTCCAATATTTCTCAACAAACTGTGGTAGGTTAGCACTATGTAAGCACAATTGAGTAAATTCACAATGAAGGTTTGTTCATCGTGATGGACATATGATGCCCTTCATTTACCATGCAATATACTGAATGCAGCATATAAATTGGGGACAAGATCTGCTTCTTCCTTTCTACCCATATGTATTCAGTGTGCACACATTTAGCAGTCTGTAAATGAATGCCTGAACATTCAAACCATTTATTTAATGTAAAGAAAGGGTTTCTCCAATGAAATTTTGTAGGCACATTTTTCCACAGATGTTTCCTCTAACAAACTGTGCACATACCAGATGCTTCATATGCAACAAATGCTGCGTGTGACTACCCAACAATTCTTTGTTGGGTTCCGAATATTGTCTTTGTTTCAGCTTTGCCTCTTTGGCCAAGCATTTGGTCAAGACTGTTTCTTCTCTGTGGTTGCTCATTCTAATTTTGTTATGGCAGCAGAAGGGGTAAAATATAATATAAGAATGTAATGGGGAAGGGTATAAAGTTCAGTGACAAAATACATATGTTGTATGCAGAAGGTGTTTGGGTTATGTCCTTGGACATCTCTAGAGTGTCATAGATGGTGATATGCCTGGAATAAGAAAAATACCTAGTGGCTAGAGTGTAGAAAAGATTAGGAAGAGATCCAGGTTCCTGTCCTTTTCTTACCATTAAAAGAATTGGTGTGACCTTAGCCTGGCCATTCTTTTTCAGCTAAGCCAAACTAATAGGGTTGTTGTGAGCATAAAATGGAACATGTACTTTACTTACATGGACTCCACTCACTTTGGAAAAAGGAAAGGCAAAAGGTGTGTTGGGGGGGGGGGGGCAGAGAGATAGAAAGCAAACTTCAGCAATTGTGAATCTTACTTTTTGGACTACATCTCCCTGAAACCTCTAGACGCTATGGCCACCAGTCATGCTGAGTGGGGGATGCTAAAAGCTGTAGCCCCCCAAATAACCTTTCCAAGTTCTGAAGCCACTCTGTACCCTCTAGCAAGTCCAGCTTAGAACAGTGGAATATCTTATTGTCACACCTTGGTGTTGCATTAAAAGCACATAACACTTGTTCACTAACATAGGCTTCATATTAAATAAAATTTTAAATATTGTAAGCCGCTTTGATTGCTATGGCAAAAAGTGGGGTATAAAAAGTTTTATTTATTATTATTTATTATTATATAATATTATTTGTCACATAATATTGTATATATCAAGGTAATTTAATGCAATTTTATCCACAAAGCTTTGGAATACAGATATTAGGGGAAAGCAGTTTGCAACTTTTAAAGTCATATTTTCAGCAAAAGTTGCACTCATGCACCAAGACTGATTAATGGATGCCTTTCTCAAATGCTAAATTTGTATCTCTGGCAGCCCACACCCAAAGTTTCCTTAGTACCGTTGGTCATGTGAAGGCTGCTCTCCTTTGAAAACTGTAGAACCAGAGAAAGACATATTTTATCTGAAACATTAAACATATGCTCTAACTGTCCTCTTTTGGCAGGAACAGTCCTGATGAATCCTCTGTTCTCTAACTTTTTCAGCTGCTTTTAAAATGTCCCAGTTTCTTTCACCTCCTCCCATTTTCCTCCCGTTGTCATCAGCTTACTTCAATAGTTGCAAACTGATTTCAAAGTGCAAAAGTAGTTTGCACTCAGCTAATTCAGCCGGGGGAGAAGACAGGACGGATGGCAGAATCTTGTCCTTCTCTGTAGACTCATGCAAAAGCAGACCGCTGCAATCTCTCTTAGCTTGTGTGTTTTTCATCATGAATAACTTTTGCTTTCTTGAGACCAGACTCTGATGTTGCTTGGGGTTGCCTCATGTCTCCCAATTTTAATCTGTGATATTATTAATGGTACACATTGAATTCTACAGATTTCATCTGGATGAAAATTGTTTCTATGAAACTGAATTGCTACAACATCTCTGCGTGAAGCTTGTGTGTGCCTGTGTGCAAAGCTCAAAAACGGGATGCATGAATCAGCCAATGTCATGAAAGAGAGTCTTATATTTTACATGCTCACACTCCGCGAACTGTAGCAGAGAAAGAAAGAGAAAGAAACTGCCAACGTGAGGAGAAACTAACCTGATGTTTGTCTGTTGTACAGGTCACCGGCCTTTCCAATGCAGATACTGCCCCTACAGTGCCTCTCAGAAGGGAAATTTGAAGACCCACGTTCTTTGTGTCCATCGCATGCCTTTTGACAACAGTCAGTATCCAGATCGCAGGTTCAAGCGCTCCAGAGTTGACTCCGAGGCTTCTGGGAATTTAGAGGAACCTGCAGCTGTCAAACCTGGGAGCTCGACAGAGTTAACAGAGGAGGGCAGCAAGGCCCAAGAGTAATGCAGTAGAACAAATCAATCTGTATATTGCAATATTATTTTATACAGTTTTTAGATATGCATTCGGGTAACAGTGAGTTTGCTTAACTGCCTTCTGAGGCAGAATTTGTGTGCAAATTCCCAGAAGCATACAGGATGTTTAAGACCTTAAAGAGATATAGAGATATAGATATTAAAAAAAGGGGGGGGGGGAAGAAAAAAGAAAAAGAAACCTAGCCCTTGAAAATGGCTGTTAAACTGTTACCTGGCAACAAGTACTTCCAAACAATGTAGGTGGGGATAAATCAAGTGGGTGTCCCCCCTGAAAGAAAACGTGAGGAGGTTGTAAGATTTTTTTTTTTAAAAAAAAAAATATTATTGTAATAAAGAGGACACTATAGGAAAAAGTGGCCTTCTTCCAGAAATAACGCTCTTACCAGAAAAAGGAAGGAGGAAAGAATTGATACCATCTTACCAATTTAATGTTGCCTTGAAGATGGTGGGAAAGGAAAGGGGGGGGTCTGTGTTTTCATTGCTGAAAACACCTTTTTAATATGATACCAACCGCTGTCATTTGCCTAGCATAGTAATGAGATGTGTTGGTAGACTGAGATGGTGCCAGTCAGACTGGAGCTGTCATTGCAGAGAAAATCAATTCAACTGCACTATAGGAGAAATTTTAGACGGCCCATAAGCTACGGTCAGTGCTGACCTATATTGAAAAGGATTGTGTTATTGCATTTTAATTTTAAAAAAGATATATAGAGATATATAGAGATATATAGACACACATATACACACACACATACAGAGAGAGAGAGAGAGAGAGAGAGACGGCCAAATGAACTAAGGGTTAGAAAAGAAGAAATTCTGCACTCCATTGAGAGAATGCAGATTTATGGTATGAAGTCTTTTGGTGGGGGGTGTTGCTTTGTTCATTCAATTTGCTGTATTGAGGGGAAAAGTTTTTCTTCCTATTCTGTTCCTTTTTAATACAGTAGGTGCTGTAGAGAGATTTAGAAATATGTATTACAGAACATACTGGATAGGGTAACTGGTTAGCCTTATCTAGAGGTGATATTGGTGCAAAAATGATATTATTCAATAGAAAGTTTGCTTCTATTCTGTTTTGTTTTGTTTTAAAAAACTTGAATGAAGGATCCCCCCAGTCCAGGTTAGTTTTCATTTATTACCAATTTAAAAAATAAAATAAAATAAAATAAGTGTTACAGACATTGTGCAGGAGCCTCGTCTTTTAAACTGGAGAAATTGCTTTTCAAGCAATTTCATCTAAAACACGAATCCAGACATCCTGCTCTTTGTCTCTAGTGAAACAAGATGAAGAACAATAAAAAAGGAAAAAAAGTGTTAGCTAATATTTCTTTATTTCCTTTTGTTTTTGGTAGGAAAAAAGTGTGCTCTATATTTTTGCAGATATTAGCTTTTCTACAAATTGGCCCCTCCAAATTCAGTCTGTTGCTTCCCACCTCAGTCGCTTTGGAGAGGTGATAATGAAATACATAACTGAGACAAAAGCAAATTTTAAAAAAGGAACAGAAAGGAATGGAATAGAAGGAATGAAGGAAGAAGAAAGTAAGAACACAACTTATTGGTTCTTACACTCATTTGAATGTCGATAGATTTTAGCCTTTTTTAGTACTTCCTTTGAGAGAAGTGGAATTGGTGCTGTTTACGATGATAGAGAAGGATGAAGTCTTCTCTTAACAAAATGATTCAGACTTTGGGAAAAAAAGAGTTAAATATGAAAAAATCAATATATCCTTACAGGCTGGGAGCACAGAGTACAAAAAAAAAACAAAACCCAGGGCCTTAAAAACTTCAGCTCTGCCTACAGCAGTTTACAAACCCCCCCACAAAACCCTAAACTGCAATCAATGTAAATAAAATTTGTAGCGCTACCCTGAGACTGGAAGAAAGAAAGAAAAAAGAAAGGAAAGGATTCTCAGACTAATAAGGAATATGGTTTGCATACGCTGTCAGAAAAAATAAAAACACTACCACCCAATTGAAGTTCTCCGTTAAACTGAGGTCACCGTGTAACTGGGACCCCCATCTGGCAGAAGGCAAGCTGCTTTTCTCATTTTTATCGAGGGTTTCTTTTTCTTTCCTTTCCTAGACTAGTTCTCACTGCCTTACTTAAATCGAGTTGATAAACTTAATGCAACTGTTTCTTATGATCCTAGGTAAAGGATTGAAATGTAATTTGAAGACTTTCTGACTGTAGTAAGCTTTAGGATTTAAACTGCACTACCGTGTTTGGTGACTGTGTTTCGGTCGCTTGCTTTTTGTGTGTTTGCGCCGCCTTCAGTATCTTAGCGAGGAAAAAAAAGAGGAAAAAAAAAGATCCCACATTCCATTTTCTTGCACTTTTGGAGCTCTCTTCAGTATTCTTTTGTGTCTTCTGAGCATTTTCAGATGCGACAGGCAATAATTCCGTTTGTGACACTGGAAACTTCTTCCCCGTTCTTTGTGATGTGTGTGTTGAATCCATTTTGGTCTGGTGCTACTGTCCCTATCTTTTGCCTCTCTGACATCCACCCTTATTTTTTTTCCCCCAGAACATTTGTAACTTGGAATACAAACAAGTGACAGGAGCAGTGAAACATTGTCAGTTTCTGAATATCATCGTGCTTCACATATCTAAACATGTCAAGTTTTTTCTCTGTAACTTCTGTAGTCTGTGATATTGGTCAAAATACTGTCTACATTCCTACACAAAAGGAAAAAAAATAATCTATCTTGGAGAAAATCTGAGATCAATAGAGTAGAAGATTTTGTTGCTATGCTTGTAACGATTAGGAAAAAAAAACTTTGTATTTAAAAGTTTATTCTTGGTCATTATTTATTATTATAATACATCAGTTGACAGAACTTTATTCTGGTATAGAAGTATTAAAAGTTGTTTCCCTCCTGAGCAAATGACTGTTTTTTTTTCCTTTTTCTTTTTGCTGTTAGAATAAAAATGTCTTTGAAGCAGTACAGTTTTATCCAGTGTTTTATACAATAAATCTTCTACCTCTGGGGGGGGGGGGGGACAGATAAGTTTTCCTACCTGTTCCTGTTTATTAGGAAGATATATATATATATATATATATATATATTCATATCTCTTGCGGCGTTGCCAGATTTGAGACAAAAAGTGATGTCAGTAAAGTCACACTTTTTAGGCAATTAACTGAAGTATATTATGCTGGATGTTTACTCAAGTCTCTTAAAATTCTGACCAAATCTATACACGATATATACATAGACCATATATATACCTTAATTAAAAGATTACCGACGTCTGTTTTAGCATATAGTCGTCCTTGTTTTCTGATGTATTACAGAAAAAACAACAACAACTCTGGTCTATCAAACATTTATCTTTATAGTGTAACAAGTGTGCATAATAAACAATAATGTATAAATTCACATTTTAACATAAAAGGAAGCAGTTCTTTGTACACATAAAAAGATCTGGCTTTAGAATATCATGGGGTTTACTGTAATGGTGCATGCAAATCAGATGTCCTTCCAGGAACCTACAAGCGCAAGACCCATCATATTCTCCAATGGATCATATTTCTTTTTGTATGTAGTTTGATTTCCATGCTCAGACATAAGTAATTAAAGGATCTGATGTTCTCGACTGCTGCTCATTTGAAAGAGTAATATCCAGGGAGTCCACAGTTCGTATATGGAGACAACCAAACAAAAGGAAACTGGCACAAAGAGCGAAGATAAAACTGGAATCAGAAGACACAATTGGAACAATCACATTGCAAAGTGTTTGTTGGGACAGTTGCATCTGTCCAGTGGTTATTTGTTTAGGCACTTCTGTATTCTGTATCTGTACATGTAAGATTCCACTGTATTCTTCTTAAGATGTATACAGGGAGATTTTATATTTGCCTATTAATCAGAAATGGTACATTTCAGCAGATGTTTTGCTCAATGATTGTTCTGCTCATATGTCCTGCTGATAATCTGCTTCAGCTAAACAGATATGATTTCCTCATTTTTTATTGCCTAATTTATTATGGTTTCTTAAAAAAAGAGCCAGCGTGATATAGTGTTTTAATGATTGGACTAGGACTCTGGAGACCAGAGTTCAAATCCCAGTTCTACAGTGTATACCAACTGGGTGACCTTGAGCAAGTTACACTCCTTCAGCCTCAGAGGATGGCAATGACAAATCCCCTCTGAAGAAACTTTCCAAGAAAACCCCATGACAGGTTTGCCTTAGGGTCACCATAAGTTGGAAACCACTTGAATGCAAAACAACAACAACAACAATAAGAACATTGCAGCATTCTTAAAAACATTCTGTCATTCTAATATTCTAGTGTTGCTTCTAGGGTTCAATTCTCACTTTGGTGATTTTTAAAGTAAAAGTATAATCTAAAATGGAACTTCCGGTATTCCACTTCCTTGCTAGTGGATTGAATATATATGAAATTCTAGAGCGGTCAAATAAATACAAAACAGCTGAACTCTTTGGAGAAAAGTTTACACTTCAGATCTCATGTTCACATATGATCCCATTCATGGAGAAATGTTATATAGAATTAGCTGTATTACAAAGCTGAAAAGTTTCATGTACTTTTTGGTAAGGGTGGCACCCACTCATCTGACGTCACCAGGTTGCCTAAGTCTTTATGAAGAGACAAATACATTGACATCCATACTGAAAAATATAAGAGGTTGGTAGATATTAAACAATTCATAACAGTTTAAGGCATCACTTTATATCCTCATATGCAAACCTATGCTCTGGTATATGTGGTCTGCATTTCTTCAGAATTATTAAAACTAAGTCCTAGTCCAATATAAATAAATAAACCTCTGCAGAGCAGAATATGAGCTATTGGCTTGGATCCAGATTTAGTCATGCTTAAAGCACACTCATCGAAATCAGTGGGACTTAAGTTAGTAATGATTAGTTTGTCACAATGAATTCAGTTATACTCCTCAAAGGCTGGCTGAGTCTCATAGCTCAAACTTTAGGACCAGAGACATGCAGTTCAATGAGTTGGATACAAAGTTAGCCATGCTTAGAGAAGGCTCACTGAAATCGATGAGACTTAAGTCAGTAATCATTACGAACTTGTCCCATTGATTTCAATGAGTCTACTCTAGGCATGACTAAATCTGGATGTAAGCCATTGAATAGCTTGTGCTGGGTCCTAAAGGATGAAGATTTAATCTAATCTGATTAACATTTAGCAAATTATTTCTTATAGAATTCAGGAAGCAAAAAAAGAGGTATGCATACTGAGAAATAAATCCAACTCTATTCACTGGGACTTACTTCTAGATTAATTGCATAGGATTGCAAGATCATTAAAATAAGAAGCTGAAAAATTCAAAGGTATGTTCTCCAAACAAACTCTGGTTGACCAATGTTGTTGTATTTATTTTTAACAATCTTTCAAGTTTATTAACTTTTTTAAACAAACCAGCTATTTGTACCTGGTTATATATCCTTGATATATATGTGGTTCTGCAGTTAACATTTTATGAGAAATACTTTCTAGTGTTTTGAATTTGAGCCTGCATGACCATCAAGCTGACTTGGGTATGTCCCTCAAACACAGGTGATACTGCAACCCTCTCTGATGTCAGTAAAATAGGTTAAATAGAGACCCATGGACTGCAATGAACATTTTGTGTGTGTGTCATACTCTTGCTTGCTTGAAGTCATAGTTACATTTTGGTGCCCCATAAACTCTCATAGCTAAGTATCTTTGGGGTGAACTCTGATTTCACTGATGACAATTACTATTATCACTTGATCATCTCAGCTTGTGAAAATTGCAAGCACTAGACGTTGCCTCTTTTTCAAATCAGACTGCTTGGAAGTATAAATGCTGATCATTTGTTAGCTCATCTGCTCATATGGACTTTATCTTCAGAATACAGTAGTGCCTTTGGGGGAAAAGACTGAGCACTAGGCATATGAACCATTGTTACCTTGAAAGCAATACAGTTATATCCAGAATCTGGAGAATGAAACATTCACTAGGGAAATTCAGTGGAAGTTGTTGTATTTTTAAAATCGCCAGCTAGAGACACTATTATTCATCCCTTGCTTTCACTTACCTATGAAAGTTTCACTTTCAGGCATGTATTTTTGCTTATACATTTAGTAAAATTGTAAGCAGTTGGTCTGTATGCATTTTAATTGAGATCATGATGTAAAATCTGCACAGTAGAAGAGCATAGATAAAATTGTCTGTTTGGACACAGCCTATGGGAGTTTATCACATGGGAAGAAAAGCGTCACACTCCCATTTGTGTCCCATTATCATTGCGCAATTGAGGAGAACGACGTTGGGATGATCACATTGTCAAAAAGTTATCAAAGTGTCACGATTCCGTCACACCATATTAACAATTTAAATTGTTAATTACAACTCAAAAGCATTAAATAAAAGTTTTTGGTATGTACATACAAAGCGCTTCAATTCTGCAATTGAGCAGTTGCAATTTCATTCCTGGCTTGCTATTCGGCAATATTACTTCCTTTTGAGCAATTGTCGTTCCCAGACACTGCAAAAATGGAATCATAACGCTTCAGGTATGTATACTAAAAGCACTTTTTTTTCTGTGATTAAAGTGGAAATGCATTGTTTTTGGCTTACATGTGATCATCTCCCATTATTGTTTTGTTGCTATTCCACTATTGTGCAATTACGCTATTTTAACAGGAAAAAAAAGCCCAGGAATGTGATGCTTTCTCCCCCATGTGATAAACTCCTATGTTAAGTGAGGGGCTTTCATCAAAGCACTCAGCAGCTGGGGCCCATCGTTGCTGTCAGAAGCTCAATATCATAAATATTATTAAACACTATCACCCTCCCCTTTGAAAACACAACAAAACAACAACAACAACATTTACGAAGATTTCTTTTATACCAGTCCACTTCCTGTCCAGATGGTGAACGTCTTGACAAGGCATTCTCTGTCTAACATTTGAAAGCTGCTCTCATCTTTAAGATAATGTTTCTTGCCGAAACGTTTATAAGGCATATAACCCCTCTTTCTACTGCCATTGGGGAACAGAATTTTTCTCCTATCTGACATATGTATCTAACCACTGTTTAACAAAAAGAAAAAAGAAAAATAAGAAAAATAAGAAAAGTAACTTTGCCTTGTGTATTGTAAAGCACAATCCCAGCAAAATTATCCTGATCTAGTGTGGTTTTCATTTCTGGATCTCAGAGTTTGCCAGAGCCCATGAACCTGAAAATGTGATTCCACTGGGAAGCATGAAGGGGCAGAAAGGTAAAAATGATGCTTGTGAACTGGTATTTCAAGAGAAGAGACAACAACTATAATGGCTGAGCATTTATAGGCTGGGATCATGGACAAAATAAAAGTCCTACAGCCTCTCACCTGTTGGTGTTGCTAAAGTCATGTTTAGAAAATGAACAAGAGAGCTTTGGTGAACAGGGAAATCACAGGAAAAGAGGAGGGAAGAAAATTTAAATGATCCCAGAGTGAACTGTTTTGCTGTTAATACAGAAATACAGAGCAAGACACATTTAATGGGCTGTATTTTTTATTATACTATGCTGAATAATTAAGTTTGAGGCTAAGTGTCACATAGATTTATCTTTTAATTAAAAAAGCATGGTTCACGCATATTTGAGTGGTAGTCCAAATAAATGCAATATAGAAATTTATGTTTGTTTATCTAGGTGTTAATTACCTAGAGATTGTTCTGGATTACTTCTTTTTATAAAGTGTCATAGGCTCATGTCAGAAGTAATAAAGCTTAACGGAGGAACCTTATCAATTTGCTAACTATAATGCTAGTGTGACCTGAAAGATGGTGAAGGGGGTGGGGAGAAACTTTGGGAAATGTTAGCAACGTGAGTCCGTTCAACACAGAATGCCCCCCTGTCTTGCAGAATAATGCTGTCGTTTCCATTTTTTGGTATGTCCAAAGTATTAATATGTCTTTTGTGTTTTACTGCCTTCCCTACATGTAATTATTTATACAGCACATGATTATTTATGCAAATATGTATGTGAGGTGAGCTACAAATTCCTATATATGTGGTAGGAAGGCAAAGCTTTTGATAAATGAAGTACCATTTCCACATA
This sequence comes from Urosaurus nigricauda, assembly GCA_034509955.1. Taxonomy (NCBI): domain Eukaryota; kingdom Metazoa; phylum Chordata; class Lepidosauria; order Squamata; family Phrynosomatidae; genus Urosaurus; species Urosaurus nigricauda. The sequence continues at coordinate 15,361,894 of JAOEGL010000013.1, forward strand.
CAGAATATTGTACAAAGTGTTGTTCTGGCACTAAAACCAATTTTTCATTCAAAACCTGCCTGGAATTCACAGCTGTATGTTTAGTGACTGAATGCACTCTATCAAAAGTCAGGATCAGATTCAGCTGCAGTTATATATGACTGGTTTTAGAGCACGAATGTGGCTTTTTACCCCAAAAGTTTTGAGATTGGCTCTATCGAAGTCACAGATTTGAGCCAAGTGTTTCACTGCACCAATGGGAACACTCTCCAAGCATCGTTCTGCTCAGCTAATCCCAGCCAACAGGAAGATGAGAGAATGTGTTTTTGCCTGATTTCCTCCTCTCTTTATTCTCCATCTTGCAGGCCTTTCAAGTAGATCCCTATCCCTCAAAAGGATCATCCAAGCATGGGACAAATCCAATGCCTTCTCCACAGTTTGTTTAAGGAGGGAAAGAATATTAAAAAATGCTCACCAAACGATTGGAAACAATGTTTTTTGAATGTTGAGAAATCCTAATGAGAAAAATGCTGAACTGGGGAAAATCTCTGCAATGTAGAACTTTTTTTGGCATAAAATTCACATGTGATTGTTTTGCCCAGAAAACAGCACGGTCTGTGCAGAAAATAATAGAATTTTTTTGCTGTAAAAAATGCTGATTTCTGTGTAAAATAAATTTTGAATTAAGAATAGGATTAAAAAAAAGTGTGGTTTTCAAAAAACTTTTTCACAGTGGGGAAAAAAGTTGAATTGACTCATTGCTTCCTGAATTACATCCATAACTGTATGCAAAGGGATCTATAGCAACTTTGAGACTAAGGGGCTGTCCTCCATTTTCGCTGGACCGGGGCTGCAACAACTGCTTGTTCCGATCTGGCATTTCCAGGGTGCAAAACGGAGCCACACACACACACACACAAAGCTCCCTTTTGCACCCTGGAAAGAGTGCAATAGCTGCAGTGGCACGAATTTACAGTGCTCCTTTGGATGCAGTGCTGGAGGAGTGCTGGGATGCTGCACATCATGCATTGCAGTGCACTGGGGGCAGAGCCGGGGTGTGTGTCCTGTTGATTCTATGCCTTGACTCCACCTCCAACCTGCCCTTTAAGGCCAGTGTGTACAGGGGGTAACTTAAAGAAAGAAGCTGGTAGCAGTAGCTATCATACTCTTGTATCTACTCACCCAGATGCATGAGGAAACAGATTGAAAGGTACGAAAGCTCATGCTACTAGCTTCTTCCTTTCAGTTAGTCTCAAATAGGCTATAAGAACCCTTTCCATACTGATTTCCAAGACTAACTAGGCTATGTCTTTGAATTCCACCAATCCTAACTCTGATCACCTCCTTTCCTGCTCAGGCTGCTGCCCCAGCTTTTATATTAGCCCACCCGTTGGGGCTCCAGCATCTCCTTGCAAGCAGGTGTCTGATCAACTGTACAGCAGCCTTCCCATGTTGGCAGAAGCATCAGGACCTGTACTTATGACCTTGGACATATACACAAGCATAACTGTGATTTATGCCCACATAAATTGGCAAGTGATAATCAGCCATTTTATCAGGCAGTTACAGACATTTTACTAAGTTATAAATTAAACCTTAATCCAGTGTGATGGCAGTGGTAGCACTGGGATTTTCATTTTGCCCTTCCTTATTGCGACTGTCAAACTGGCCAGAAACCAGATCAGGAGGTTTCTCCACCAGTATCATGGAGCAGTGTGTTTTGGTGGTGTATGGGCCATGAAACTGAGGCTGTCCTACTTTGGACACATCATAAGAAGACACAACTCTCGGGAAAAAAAAAGAATAATGCTAGGAAAGGTGGAGGGAACTAGAAAGAGAGGAAGACTGCATGCTAGATGGATGGATTTTTTTCAGGGAGGTCACAAGTATGAGTTTGCAGGAACTAAACCTTTTGTTGATAAAAACTAAAGTAAAACAACAATGGTAAGCAGGAAAGTTTTGCAGTTGGTGATAACTGGTAATGCTAATAATCATATAATAGCCTAAGGGTAACACTCCAAGAAATAATTACTCATCCTTGGGAAACATTTTAGCCCTTTTTATGGTTTTTGCTATAGTTTCAAGACATTATTTTCCATATTTACAATAATAAGAGTAAACAAAGAACGGGAGGCTACTAAAACAAGTTGGTTTTTGCTTTCGATAGATTCACTGGAGAAATAACATGGGTACATTGCTTCATTGCCATAAACTGTTATACTCAATATAATTGCAAGTATTGGCACAGAAGCATGATAAAACTGAGAAGGTTTCACTCCTTTTTACAGCCAGCAATAAGGCAAACGCTCAAGAGTGTCTTAGTAACCCAATTGCTACTTGACAAAATCTGTCATAATTTGTCATCGGAGTAAGAACAGAACAAGATTTTAGATGGATCAGGCCAGTGGCCAACTGAAACTATCTTTGTGTTTTCCACTGTGATTAAGAATGGAGGAAAATTGTGGATTCTGTTTCAATTAGAATTTATCCTGAGTTGATGATTTCTTCATAAATAAGATGTAAATATCTTGAGGTTTTAAAAAATGGGGGGAAATGACAAATTAATACTTCAAGCCAGAAAGATTTGAGTTCTTCATTCTTACAAGTCCCTGTATATTCAAGCATGTTGATGTTGCTGAACCATGGTGCCACTTTTCTCCCTGCCCCTGTCACTCTCAGCAAGATAATTCTTCCTTTAAAGACAATACCAAAGGCTTGCACTGTTCCTTGACATCTCTCATGGAACTCATCAAAAAAGGACTCAGAAGACTAGCAGGTTCATCTTTGAGACTTAAGGGGAGATAGATCCACTTTGGGATCTCTGTTAGTTTAGATATCATTGTTGGGTACTATGCGATTGTAGATTACTTCCTGGCCTGACCTCACCACCCCCTAATCCTGATGTACAAGGCAGCAGCCACTGCAACTGATGGTGGGAAGGGTCTATTCACTTGTTGAGCAAGACATTTCATACTGGAGTTTCCACTCCCCTCCTGCTAGTGATCTATGGTGGAACAGTCAGAATTAAGATCTCTGTTGCAATTCTTCCTTATACATTTTGCAGAGAGGTAGCGGAGAGGGGGAGGGTTGGAGACATCACTCACTCACGGGGTCTTCATGAGTTGAGGTCAAGTTGAAGGCAGCTAACAACAAGAGTACAAATGAAATGTTATCCAAGATGAATTACATCCCCAGCATTCTGTTCCTGCACTGGGTAAGCAACTTTTGGATCATGTGGTACAGTAAAAGACATAGATGAATATCATACCCTCCAACGGTCCAAGTTTATCATCCCACTTTTTCATCTTCTCTTAAAATGTTCCTGTTTCTCTCTTCTCTTCCCGCTTTCCTTCTTTCTTCTCAGCTTATTCCAGCTGGTGAAAACTGAGTTCAAAGTACAATAGCAGAACTAACTCAACAGGGAGGAGAGGAGAGGGAAAGGGTGGAATATTTCCCTTTCCAGTAGGTTCTGGCCAAAACAAGCAGCTGCAGCCTCTCCTAGCATGTGTGTTTTTCCTCATTAATAACTTTTATCACCCTGCCCACCCACTGATGTTGCTTGGCCACACATGTCCTTGTTTTCAACGATGAAATGTTGGAGGGTATATAATATTTGTGTGTGAAGTTCAATGGCTGATTTGTGTTCGCATCCATAACAAATGGGCCAATGATAAATGCAACAACCAAAAATCCCAGCCAATAATTTATGATGAGAATGCATCCTATTGTAACTTCCTGTCTCCTTCAAAGGCATAATCAGTGGTAGGCACGGTTTTATTTAACATCTTTATTAATGATCTGAAGGAGGGGGAAAACTCTACATTAATTAAATTCACAGATGATGGTAAATTAGGAGGTGTTGCAAATGCTGTTGAGGACAGAGTAATGGCACAAGGGATCTTGAGGAGGTTAGAAAAATGGGGAAGAATTAAGAATAAAAAGCTGCTACAATGAACATGATTAAATATAGCTAGGACAAGAAACTCAACCTCCAGACATGACAATGAAGAAGAAGAGAAAGTGAGAATATTTATTTTTCAAAGAATGGAGAGAAGGAAGGAGGGGAATTGTTGGCCAGTGCAACTTTACAAGACTTGGCCCTTATAATGTTGATCCCATCCTTGACCCAATGGACTCAAGTTGTAACTTGTTCATGAAAATTTTTTGGATACTACTCCAGTACATCATTCTGATGGTACACACTGCACACCAAGAAACCTGCTTTGTGGATTTTTTTGGGGGGGGGGGGGAATAGAGCAGGCATGTGGCTGTTGTAGAAGGAAGGTGCTGAGGATAGTTTTAAAAAGACTCTGAAGCTCAAGTGTTTGTTAAGTAGTAAGGGGGTGCACTGGGAATTTATTGTATTATCATTTTAAACTTTTTGCTTGGCTTTCAGCTGTGTTGGTGGCTTATTTCTTTGTTTTAAATGTCTTTTTATGTTTTAAGTCTGTATGTTTCTGATTTGTTTTTGTTTTTTGTTGTGCTTTTGGCTTTTCCTCCCCCTTTGCTGTTTTTAGCCTGAACCTCAGCTTGGAATAATGTTAATGAATATCCCTCTCCGGGAAAAAAAAATTCTTGATTTCTGCTAATAAAGACATCAGTAGAAGCCAGTGGAGAGACACATGCCTTGCGTTATCTGGCTTCTCAGAAGGTAAGACGCTGGCTCATTAGCCCTAAAGCATATCAACTCAATAACCCTATTTATTCCATACAGAATAATGATATGCTTTAAAGGACAGACAGCCACCACAGACACCAAAATGAACTCATTCATTATTAAAGGCTTCATATGCACACTGGTACACATTTTAACTTATGTACAAAAAGTGAGGAGCAGAAAAGCAAAAGCTAAATCAAGCCCTGAGTAACAGGAAGCCAAATTATTCCATATATGTGACTTACACATGCCCAGAATATTAACTGTCCACAGAGATTATGTTCACTTCTAGATTACATGGTGTAAAATGTAACTCCTTCACCTTTTTTTCCTTGACTGAAGGTTTAACAAGAGGAGAGGCCAAAAAGCAATGTTTAGGGCTGTCATCTTACGCATACTTACTTGGGAGGAATACATTTACCTTCAGTATCTGCCTCTATGTAAATTTGCACTGTGCAGCTTTCTTTCTATGATAATCACAAATTTAGGCCATCATGGTCTTTTGTGTGTGTGTGTGTGTGTGTGTGTGTGAGAGAGAGAGAGAGAGAGAGAGAGAGAGAGAGAGCTACTGAAAAAGAACCCCCTTTTAAACATATATGTCTAGATTCAAGTAGTTAAAGAAATTATTTAGTCATAAATTTAAAAGTTCATCATGGTAGCATCCAAAACCACCATAAGGGGAACTTAAAAAAATTAGGCACTCAGTTGGACCCAGTTGGACCCAGGTTGAACCATTTTTTCCCAATTTCCCAATTTGAATATGTCTTTTGTAAAGCTATTGGGTTTTAACCACACAGTCAAGACCAAGCCACCCCAAAATACCTCCCAGTACAACGAGGATAGCTTTCAATAACATATTGTTTCTGGGAAAATACTGTTCCTTCTCATGATAGCTACTGCGAGGCTGGTAACCCCCAGCAGAGGAAGGTAGGAAGGAAGGAAGGAAGGAAGGAAGGAAGGAAGGAGAAGGAAGGAGGAAAGGAAAAAGAAATATAGGGAACTTCTTCCAATTCTCAACTCTCAGTTAGAGTGGAAATTTCAAAAATATTATTGATGCACAGCTCTGAATAATCCATGGCTTATTACATGTACAGGGAAAACGGAGTAATGCATTTCAAGAATAAAACCTTTTAAGAATAAATATCTTCCTGCAGGAAGAATATTCTTACACCGTTCAAGCTATTGTTGACAATAATATATATATATATATAAAGAGATACTTTAAACACATGGAGGCTGTGTCTGAAAATTAAATATCCCAGCCATTAATTTTTCCCTCTTCAAATTACTGAAAAGCAACAGTCCCCAGTAAAGTCTAACCACTTGTAAAATTGGATTTTTGAAGATTGAGTCCTTTAAAAAGTAATGCTGGCCAAAGGGAGGGAATCCGTGCAGGAGGCACATTATGGCAGTGCTTGTATTTGACCCCCCCCCCCCCCACACACACAACCATTTCAGATGCTAGCATTCACGCTGATCACATCAATGTCATCAGACATTGTGATGCAAAAGGGCTGTGATAGGAAACCCTACAAAATGTGGTGCAGAGAATGATTCAGGCCATGGCTAATAAGATATCAATCTTTCTGCTTCCATGTCACAGGTTCAAATTTGCATAGGTGGGTACTGGTAGTGATCTGAGTACCTTAAACTTCATCAAGTTCCAAACTCATTCTTTAATGACTTATGATGCATGAAAAGAACATGGCAAAGGTTGCACAGAAATCTGTTTAACAGTGAAGATTTTCAAGCACACATCTTTTCAGTATAGATGGGGTTGAGGTGTTTTTAAAGTTTGTTTTCTGATGTTAAAAAAAAAATCAAAATCCCAAAATTTCTTTGTATTCAGAATAGGACAAACCTGAATTTTTCAAAAGTGTGGGCAAAAAATAGAAATAGATAAATTTGCCCAGGGCTATGAACACTTAGCTCTGAGAAATCTGGATTTGTTTGTTGTCTATTCAGCACTGCTGTGCTGAATAAGGGTTACCACTTCTTTGGGTTTTTTTCCTGAAAGGATCAACCACATTAACCGGCAGTTAAAACATGACCTTCATCCTGGAAAGGCATGTGTATATTGAATTTTCAAAAAGAAAGCAAAACTGGTAAGTTTTCCCATGGCTGCTTGCCATTTTACTGTGGAAGAGATACATACATAAAATTCTCCTATATTACCCACATTAAGATATTTAAAAAATTTCATAGACTTTTTACTAAGGCAGGTTTAATGCTGTTCCCTCCGAAATGCTCCAAGGTAGATTTGCTGGTATCCCTTATGTAGTAGTAGTAGTAGTAGTAGTAGTAGTGTGCCTTCAAGACATTTTCAACATATGGTGACCCTATCACAGTTTTTTGTGGCAAGACTTGTTCAGAGGAGCATTGCCATTGCCTTCTCCGGACGCTGAGAGCATGGAACTTGCCAAAACTTACCTAGTGGGTTTCATGGCTGAGCTGAGAATTAAACACCGGGCTTCAGAGTCTTAGTCCAACAATCAAACCACTACATCATGCTGGCTCTCAAGTTTATTGCAATAAAAGAATTTTAAAAGATGCCTCAAGAAGGGAGAGGAGACAACACAGGAGCCAAGTAACCCCTGGTTAAACAAACCATTGATATGCACAAGCCCCCAGTGGTACAAAAGTCTTTGTAGAGATCAGTCATTCAGACCTGTACTTTGAAAGGGATTTTACAAAAATCCTTTATGGTTCATGAACAGAATCTGAGAGGAGACTGAACTCAATAGTTCATTTAATAATTATATCAATAGTTCATTACACTTGTTCTTTATATGCCCTAACTGCGTTCTAGCTGTTGTTTACTAGCAAAACATGTCAAAATGTTTGGAATGTGGCTCAGAATATTTCATATTTCATTTCACCGCAAAAATAACACATTTAACTTGAAATATCTAGGACCTGTTATAAAATTTTGTAAGCCTGAGCAATTTTTTCTTTACTGTCACTCTACATAATTTAGGACTCATGTTCATTTTCTGGATTTCCTCCTTCAAACACTATCCCTGTTTGTGATTCTTGTAGTGTATCTTCAAGTATTTTCTGACTTATGGCAACCCTAAGAGACCCTATCACAGAGATCATGACAAAAAAAAAAAAATTACAGAGGGATCTGAGGCTAAGAGAGTGTGATTTATCCAAGGTCACCCAGTGGGTTTCATGGCTGGGCAGAGATTTGCAACCTGGTCTCCCAGAGTCTTAGTCCAGCCATTAGACCACATTAGCTCTTTACTATACCCGTGGTTGCCCAAATCTGCAAAGTAACCTCCAATCTTTGCTTCAAATGCAATTTCAGCCTCTCTTTCCCCCCTTATCTTACACATCCGTCCCAAAGTTTTGAAAATGACATGGGCGTAACCCCAATATAAGCAGCAGCAGACACACTAGGATATAAACAGCACAGTGTAGAAACAGTATACATTAACATACAAATTTGTCAGGAAAGGAGAAGAAACATCATTTTGAATTGCCTGGAATGAAAAATATCTTCCTGGCTCTCCAAAACAAATCTACATAGAGGGAGGAAGAAACTTTGCACAGGTGCCTGATTTAGAACAGTAGAGTCTCACCATCATCATCATCATCATCATCATCATCATCATCATCATCCCACTACCATCAACAAAAATAATGACCACACATATGCATGTGGCTGAGTCCCAGATCTGATAAGGCATGTCACTTGTGTACTGTGACTTCCAGCCAAGGATTCAGATCTGAACAGATTGTGCACTGGCTGCAGTTCTATCTCTTGGACATTGCATCATGTCTTTGGTCTCAATTCCTACTCAGGAGAAGAACAGTACAAGTTCTGGAATTCTGTGCACCCGTACCCTATACAACAATCAGGGCAGACAACAATAATTTTGCAGTGCAAAGTCTTCTACTATTTCCCTCAACACTGGACCTACTCCACCAAAATAATCACACCACTCAATTTATTAATCAATTCAACTCAAAAGAACAATGTGTTCATGTCACCTACTTAGATAATGTTAGTTTCCAGTGATTATCTTCTATGTAGCATTCTTGCTTTACATTATGGTCCAATGTGTATAGTAACGTGTCCATTAAAACTTCTTAAAACCCCAACCAACCATTCCAAAAAGGTCCATAGGCTCAACCGATGCCTTATTGCATGTGCATTTAGAATAATTACAAGCATTCCCCATTCTGTAGTATTTGGTACCTGTAACTTTTCATTACATCATTATAGCTGACTAAGTCCTTACTATCATACTAGCTGATTGCATTATAAAGATTCATTTAATTTCAAGTATATTCTCAGATGAAGTATGCTGCCCCTTATGGGCAAAATAATGTTATACAAATGAATATTTTCAGGTCAACTCAGTACTAAAACATAGGCCTTGGAAACAGTGCCATAAACACTGTCCACAACATCTTTTTCTGAGGACTACAACTTAATGGTATTATTCTTTTCCTCTGGGTTACTGCCAGAGTTTGAACAAGTGGCATGAGACTTTTATGTTTGGTGCCAGCTTATGTTGTGAGAGCTCAGACATGATTGGAAAGCTGGAGTAAAAGGGTTAACATTAAATTAACTGTTAGCATTCTTTTAAGAATCTAATGCAATTATGTTTTGTAGAATCATGGAACAGAATCATACAAACATAGTGTCTGGGAAAGCTGTCAAATGCTGATAGCCACAGCCTAAACAATAAGCCAAATAAAACCTCATGGAGCTTGTGAAGTTAAAGCAAAAGTAAAGGCAAAGTCCAGTACCAAAGGTCCATGGTATCAAGTCATAGTGTAGTCAAGCAGCCCAAGGTCAAGGGTTCCAGAGAAGCAAGATGATCAGGAAGTCTGAGAATCAAGGATGAAGTGAAGGTCAGGAACAAGTGTGCTGTCCCCAGAAAACCCAGTCTCTAACAACTGGTCTGGCATCCTTCCCCTGTTTATATAGTCTACTCTCATGAGCTTAGCTGTTTTATGATTAGCTGGTGTTTCTCATAAAACCTCCTTGAACACTGGTGGCACTCCCTTTCAGACCTTCTCTGGCTGACGATAAGTATGTTGGCCTCCTCCACCTCCATCTCCTATGCCTGGAAGTTCTGCTGCTGGGAGATTTGGTTGCTGAATCTCTTTTGAGGTCACAGACTCTGCTGGAGCTCTCATGGCAGAATTAGGGCCAGGCTCAGGTTCGAGCTGATCCTCCAGCTCAACTTCAGAATCCTCCCCGAGTCCTCAGCCAGGCTGGGCATGACACATAGAGGCAGAAGAGGCCACAAGGGCCATCTAATCCAACCTCCAACATATTTTTAAAGGCTTCTAAAGAAGGAGAGTTCTTCACCATCCTCTGAGGCAATCTATTTCACTGTCAAACAGCTTGTATCATTGAGAAGTTTATATCTGTTCATAGACTGATTGTTGACTGGTTGACAGTTGCTCAGGTAATCCTCCTCCCACCCATACCTTCTGCAGTCTGTTGGACCTCTCACATTCTCAAAGAATTTTCAAAGATTATCAACAGCGGCTCCAAGATTACATACACAAGTTCCTTTCACACTCTTAGATGCAGTTTATCAGGCCCAGGAGACCTGAATACTTTAGAGTAGCTAGATATTGCAGAAAACAGGGATTAAAACATGTTTTAAGAAAACAAGATTAATGACCACAGATGATATACATAGATTATGAAGACATTGAAATAGTTCAAGAGTTTTCATACCGTGGCTCAGTCATTAATGAGAACTGTCAATACATTCAAAAATCAGAAGATTAGGGTCTAATCTGGACTACAGAAATAACACAAACTATGAGATTTGTAGTTTTGTAAGATATTTACCCATTTCTGTCAGACAATTCTGGTGCCACAGAAAACTGCAAACCTGAGGATACCATAGCACTGAGCCATGACAGTTAAAATGGTGTCAAACTGCCCATGCCATTATATTTCCCATTTCTATGTTTGGTTGTGGAAGCTAAAATATGTGGGTATTCTTGGCCTCATCTCTTTGTTATTTGAGGCCACCGACCACTAAAATGGGGCCCCAGGACCCCTCTGAAATTTACCCAACGATGTCCTTCAACTTTAGTTTACACTAACTCCCAACAGCTTTCCAGAGGAATTTTCCTCAGTGCATTCCATTGATGCCAGGGTTTGATCCTGGTTTGTTTTGCATGAGAAATAAATGTTATACATACACACCACACCAGACACACAAAGTCAATACTAGAATTTCTAGGTATTCACAGTGGTCTGTGAACAGTCATTTCACATTGATAGTCTTTATTTAAGTTTTTAATGCATATAATGTTTTGTATGGCTTAATGTATTTGTGTTCAGAATACAATGTATGCCCTGAATTTTATGCGTAGGGTAGGCAACAAAAGAAATATCCATCCAGGGATAAGATGTAAAATGTTTTGTCAACTCCACCCCCAGTTTTCTTAATCCCTTTCAACAGTGATATCAGTCTCTACTGAAGCTAGCCGTTCAATCAGTCTTAATTCCAACCTATAGAGTACAGTTTCAAGTCTTCCTTAGGTGTTGGCATGAGATAATAGCCCAATAAATAAGAGAAATCTAGCTTTGTCAACTTATTGCTCTTTTCATTGAAAGCTCTTGATACTCCCCATAGAACACAGTAGGGCTAAAGCCTTGCCTGTTTAGCTTGGGGCTAAACACACCCTACATGAGCAGAGAAATAATCTAATTTTTTCAATGAAAATTGGTGCCAGTCAAGCTCTTGCAGACTTGGACTTAAGGGACATCAAAAATGTACAGCAACAAGAAATCCTATCTGAGAGCGGCAAATTTAGCATGATAGATTATGAAATTAAGAACATGTATTTTCTCTTACACACACACACACACACACAGAGCGTGAGAGAGAGAGAGAGAGAGCTTATGGCACAGCAAAAGGTTATTTCCTTCATTTTAATATTCTTGATTCCCTTGATGACATAAGAAGTGATCTCCCTTTCCATTGGTTATATATTTTCCTCCTTGGAATAATATTCATGTTGTCCAATTGCCTCTAGTTTATAAAATAATGCTGAATAGATCCAAACAGTTTAACTTGAATGTCTGTGTCAACCTGGTAAAATATTCTTAGTTTACTATCTGTCTCCTTAAAAAAAACCCCAACAACTCTAGTTTCTTGATAAGTTTGCATATTTCCCAAAGGTCAATATAGGGACATTTCCAGGATATTGGATGAAGCATGAGATATTAAAATTAATTTTTAAAAGATGCTGTTCTTCATAATATAATAAAGCAGTCAACAAGGTTTTCTTTCTTATTCCCTATCTGGGATATAAATCTTCATAGCTCTCCTTTCACAAGTAAAAATAAATACATTCCACAATTTTCTTCTTGTTGCAACAAAGTAAAACTTTTCTTGCAAAAAAAATCATGTTTTGCTCTGCTTTTTCTGCAGAGAAAATTTCTGTGGCAAAACCAAACTTCTTTTGCACAAAACATCATTTTCTGTGCAGAAATTTTATTATCAGTGCAAACAACTCAAAATATTATTTCATGTGCAGATTGCACAGGAAACAAGTTTTTGGGTTGCAGTGGCAGCTATTGAGTCCCATGGCAATGAAACGGTAACTGCACTATGGGTTTTAGGAGCTATGTATAGTGCAAGACCCTATCCCTTACATACATTCATGTTTTATGATCACTTACGCTTTGTTGTGTCCAGAGGAGGTGACCAAAATGGTGAAGGGCCTGGGAACCATGCCCTATGAGGAGACACTTAGGAAACTGGGTATGTTTAGCCTGGCAAAGAGAAGGTTAAGAGGTGATATGACAGCCCTGTTTAAGTATTTGAAGGGGTATCATACTGAGGATGGAGCAAGCATGTCTTCTGCTGCTCTAGAGAATAGGACCCTTAACAATGGATGCAAGCTACATGAAAATAAAGTACACCTCAACACTAGGAGGAACATCCTGACACTAAGAGCTGTTTGACAGTGGAACATATTCCCTCAGAGAGTGGTGGAGTCTCCTTCTTTTGAGGTTTTTAAATAGAGGCTGGATGGCCATCTGTCGAAGGTGCCTTGATTGTGTATTCTTGCATGACAGGCGGTTGGACTGGGTGGCTGTTGTGGTCTCTTCCAGCTCTATGATTCTATGATTTTATGCTATAGATAAAATTACCAAGCATCTCACCCTAGTGGGAATTTCTGTCCCCTCACCTTCTGCTGTTCAAGTGATATTTATGTGCAACTTCAAAGTCATCACTCTTCCTCCTTACTTCTTTAACTGGGCAGACCTTCAAAAAGCTAGACTACTGTCCTCTGGAAGTCCTTCAAAGAGTATATCTATCAAGTAGATTTTCAGATACAAAGAGGCTAAACAGACTGGCTAAAAGGACCGGTGTCATGGGGGAGTGAGGGTGTGGTGGGCACACGCCACGTGCCCCAACTCCACCCCCAGCTGCCATCATGCCGCCTGCCTGACTGTACAGAGGGCAGCATTACTGCCATGTTTAAATACTTGAAGGAATGTCATATTGAGGAGGGAGCAAGCTTGTTTTCTGCTGATCCAGAGACTAGGACTTGGAACAATGGATGCAAGCTGCAGGAAAAGAGAATCCACCTCAACATTAGGAGAAACTTCCTGACAGTAAGGGCTGTTTGACAGTGGAACACACTCCCTCGAAGAGTGGTGGAGTCTCCTTCTTTCGAGGTTTTTAAGCAGAGGCTGAATGGCCATCTGTCAGGGATGCTTTGATTGGGAGTTCCTGAATGCAGGGGTTTGTACTGGATGGCCCTTGTGGTCTCTTCCAACTCTATGATTCTATGATTTGTCCACTCCCCAAAGGGGGCCATTTTGTTGCTTCTTTTGGGGCTGGAAAAAATGCTGGATCAGGGGCATGGCATGCTGTTGCTTTGACTTTGGTCCAGCACTCAAAGGGAGGCATTAAGCCACCACTTACCCACTGTCTGTTTTGCCCCAAAGTCTGTAATGTAGAATGAATAGACATGAGAGAGTCATAGGGTACAGCTGAGTCCTGTGGTGGGGCCAACAGTGATGAGGCCCTACCACAGAACATCTTTTAGTGACTGCCTCCTAGAAACCCAGTTTTGCCCCACCATGTCCCCTTCAAGCATGCAAGGATGTAGGGAGCTGCTTACTTCCACTTGAAACTGGTCAATAATAATCATGTCTCCATATTTCCCTCCCTCCTTCCATTATCATTTAAATCCAAAACTCTCAGTTGAAAACTTATACTTCAACCTCATTTTGGTACTCAAGGTGGTGCGCTGGTTATCTTTTGCAATCTCCAAATACTTTTAAAAGGTAGCCTTAAGGACAATGTAATTTATCTCAAGGTTATAATAAAATGAATCTGAAAGTCTGTCTGGCAGAGCACTGAGAAATATAATCAAAACAAAAAAGTGAGAGGAAAAAAGGACAGGAAAGAACCCCCTCCTTTCTCCCAAATGCATAGGAAAAAAAGGTGCTGAGGCATCGAATTTCATCTTTCCAGGAAAGAGTTAAGTGAGAGAAATAAAATCAGATATGTGTTGCCTCCAGACGTCCATTAAAGTGCAGAATGCTGTTTTCTATCACAGATTATATGCCAGATGTTCAAACTATCTCTAATCATTGCAGATGTAATGGAGTAGAATGTTGCAGTTTGTGAGTTTACTGGCATTAATTCTGTATACTGCACAAGGGAAAAAAGATTTTAAATATATAATTATATCTCATTAATACTCAGGTTTTATTTCCTTTCAATGGAACAGGACTTATTAAAGCAACCATTTACCGCATGTTTTCTTTAGCAATCCCCCCCCCTGCATAATTCTGGGTGCATTCTACATGGAAAATATGTAGCACCAACCAAACTATACAGGAAAAAAGCAGTATAGTGTATAATTCCTGCTATATAAAGCACCCCCATTTTATATATATATACATGAGATGTTTTTACAATGTAAATGGATATGGAAGAAAATAAAAAAAATATCTGTTTCCTTTCCCCCACCTCTCACAACTCCATACACACTACAAATTTAACTAGCTAATGCCTGAAGATTTTCTTTTCATGGATAATATTGAAAATAAGCTGGATCTTGTTTCGTTTGACACAGAAGGAAGCTAGAATGTAATGACAGATGGTGGATGGTCACACACACAAACACACACACACACACCACCCAAGCAAATGACAACATGGACTATGGAATATTCTTCTATAAGGTTCTAGGCAGCCAGACCCTTTTCCAGGATACTTGACTCTGCTTTTTCCAATTTTCTATATCCTTCCCAAGCAACAATTTGTATTATGTGGCTAGTGAGCATGTTCAGCCCCTCCCATTGTTTTTGCATTTTGAGGATTGCCAGAACTTACCATCTTCCTCCTCCCTGTTCCTTCTTAATAAATATGTTGTTGTTGCATGCCTTCAAGTCAACTCTGAATTATGGTGATCCATCAAAAGGTTTTCTAGACAAGATATTTAAAGGAAGTTTTCTATTGCCTTCCTCTATTTCTGAGAGACTATGACTTGCCCAGGATCACCCAGTGGGTTACCATGGCAGATCAGGGATTCAAATTCTGATCTCTTGGAGTCCTGGTCTAATATTAAGACCACTGCACCATACTGGTTCTCAGCATCTATTAGTAAATAGACTGCATTCCTCCCTGTGAATTTTCTGGGGATCCATTCTGGGCCCTCCCCCCCATGAGTTTGGAAATTTGCATATATTCAAGCCCCATAGGCTTGAACGGATGTCTGCTCCTGCATGTGGCCATGTGTGCACACCACAGACATGTGCAACATTAACTTTAATGGAGCTTGCCTTTCCGTGAATAATCAACCACAGATCTGAAGTCTGTGAAAACTGAGGTGCGACTGTATTTATATATCTACTTATGTCTACTTCTGTATCATAGGCTGCATCTACATTGCCGAAATTATGTAATTTTTCACTTCTTTAACTGTCATGGCTCAATGCTATGGAATTTTGGGATTTGTAGTTTTAGCCTTCTCTGTCATGTTAAAGCAGTGTCAAAGTGCATTGATTGTGCAGTGTGGGAGCAGCCTGTATCTCAGAGCTTGGAAAAGTCTTTATTTTTTATTACAGCTCCCTGAATCCTCTGAGTTATGCTGGCTGGGAGAATTTAGGGATTATAGGAACTTTTCCAAGCTGTATTCCTTAAAGTGTAAAGATATAATTTTGAACATCAAAGTGAGGATCATCCTAGCTATCGTTTTCCCCATCACTATGTATGGATGAGAAAGTTGGACAGTGAAGTGGGAAAATCAACTCATTTGAGATGTGGTGCTGGAGAAAAATACTGAGATTACCATGGACAGCCAAGAAGACAAACAAATGGATTTTAGAACAGATCAAGCCTGAGCTCCTTCTGGAAGCCAGGATGACTAAATTTAGGCTGTCATATTTTGTCCACATCATGAGAAAACATGAATCATTGGAAAAAAAGAATGACTCTAGGAAAGGTAGAAGGCAATAGAAATTGAGGAAGACCATATGCTAGATGGTTAGATCAATCAGTGAGCCTGAAGGACATGAGCAGAGCAATGGAGAACATGGGATCTTGGAGATCTCTTGTCCACACAGGTACCATGATTTGAGGTTGACTGAAGGGCAATTTAAAACAACAATAATTCCACTTGTTGAAATAGCAGATAAGATACTCAATAATTTGTATGTCACAATTCCCTCAGTGGAATCAGAATAATCTGATGCAGAGGAGCCAGATATAGGAGCCAAGGAGACAGGCCAGGGTAGCATGGGCTGAGCCCATTATATTCTTGCCTGATGCTAACCTGAATTGGTCCCCAGGTTTGTGCAGAGATGGGTAGGTGTTTGCACACTCGTTCCTGCACTGACCTGGAACCCACTACCTACACACACTCCTTACCTTGGCATGCCATCAATGGCACTGAGAAGCTCCCCATCGCCACGTTTCATGGGGAAACAGTGCTTCTTTCTGCTCCCATTTGGCTGGGCACACTGTTTCTGCATCAGACACAGCAATAGGGAGGCTTCTCAGTACCAACAATAACACAGCAAGTTAAGGAGCACAGGGGGCTGTGTAAACAGCTGGGGTTTACCATGGAATTTCCTGGACACTGCACAGAAAACCAGGATTCAAACCAGGGTTTGCCCTGCATCATCTGAACTGGATAACGCAATGCCAGGGGGAACACAATCTTTTTGACCTGTGTGGACAACCCCATAGAAAGGCTTCTGGATGCAGATGATGGCTTCTCTCCCCAGATGAACTAGTATGAATTAGATTGGATTTACTCACCTGTAACTGTTTCCCCTTACTATAGCTTATTCCTTCTAGCAGTTGCTGTCTGCAGACACAACAAGACTATGTAATGCTGTAGTTTGACCAAGCAACTGAATCAAGATTGGAGTCATGGAAAACAAAGCAATCATTGGGTCTTAATAACTAGGCCATGACTGATCTGCTTCGGCGCTGGCTCAGAACCATGCCATTGTCACTTCTTCAATTATGTGTAAGTAATCTAGAAACTTGGGAGAAGAGTTTCTTGGTTCAGTCCTGCTTTTTTAAAGCTTTAGTTTCAGTAAAGTCAAATATTTTAAAATTTTACAACATCCTAGATGCTGAGGGGGGAAAAATAAGTGCATTATTTTACAAGCTGTTATTAGGTCAATTGCATAAATAACTCATCAGATCCTTATATTTTCCAGCATGAAGGGGAGAGGTCTTTTAATCTCACAGAAAGCCTGTGTGGGTGGCTCCATTTCACTACCCTAAGCTATTAACAGTAGTGTGTGTGTATGTGCGTGCATACACATATATGAAAACAGTTGAATAGAGCAACTAAACAGCACTGGATCCCAGATGGAAACCATAAAAATGAAACAGATTTTAATAAAATTATTGAAAGCAGGCATCTCTGTGTGTGTTTGTTTCTCTCTCTCTCTCTCTCTCTCTTTGTCTCTTTCTCTGCCTATATGTATACAGTATTAAAATGGAAGTTTATGTTGTTTGGAAAGGAGACACAAACCCATGCAAGAGGGATGGAACTGATACCTATTCTTGTCTTTGTTGCTGATATACCAAAGTACCACCTTCTCTCAACCAATATTGATGAACCTTGTGAATTAACTAGGAACAATAGATCAGTCTAACTTCAGTGGGCATAAGGTGTCACTGTTTTACTAGGAATATAATGTTATTACAGCATTAGTTTGAAGGCCACTGATCAAGTTATTTTGCCCCATTACTGTGTGTTCTAATGAATATAGAGAATGGCAGAGGATGCCCCTCTTTGCAATAGACAAAGGTTACACCCACACTGCAGAAATAATCCAGTTTGATACCACTTTCACTGTCATGGCTCTATTCTATGGTATTCTGGGAGTTGACATTTGTTCTGGCACCAGAGCTCTCTGCCAGATAATGCTCAATATCTCACAAAACTACAAATCTCCAACTTCCATAGCATTGGCAGTTAAACTGGTTACACAATGTTTCTTCAAGTGAACTGAAGGGGAATATTTTGTCCATATGCCATGCCAATGGTAACTGGCCATATCAAACTGACCATTTCAGGCTTTTTTATGTGTGTATGGAGTTTTTGTTGTTGCTGCTGTTGTTGTTATTATTATTTATTTATTTTGGCAATGTAGGGGAGCTATGCTGTCTGCCTCAACTGTTACCATGATAAAGCACCAGGTAAAAAGTATCAAGGTTCCAGTTAACTCCGAAAAACAGGTATGTGTGTAGGCAATACACACTTTTTACAGCTAATCTTTTAAATATGAGTTTAGATGTGCATTGTGTTCCTGATTAAGAAGGAAATGGGTGGTTTGCTTTAGATAGATTCAAGCAGGCATTACATTCAGAGACAGGAGAATATTGCACAGTGATCAAAATGGGGCGTGAGCTCCTTTTCAATATACAATTAGTTAAGAGTCCAAAACTGCATTTTTAAAAATTGTATTTTCTACTGGGTAAGCAGAATGGATGACCTATGGCAACACAGTATCTTAAAAAGTATGTGTTCTCTCACCCTGTAAGTCCTTTTTAGCTTGTTGCTTCCTGTGCTGTGAAAGTGGAAAGTCGTCGGAGATTTGCATTTGATAGCTTTTGATATTCTTTTTTTCAAAAAACAAAATAAATGAACAACAATTCTGAAAGTGAAGATTTCCTCCCTGGGGGGATTATTCATAACTGTATCTCTTTCCATATCACTTTATTACTTAATGATTTAATGAATATTCAAGCAATGTAGCTTCACTTATAGTTGCTCAAACCTTACCATAGACTATTTTTATAGCACCTTTCAAGCCATACATCAAAAGGTATGTTTTCTAATAAAACTAATCAACAGCTGAAACACCACTGGAGCTCATAACCCAAACACTAAATTCATTAAGCAGTAAAAGTTAAATCAAAAAGGTAGGTTTTCTGCCTAAATTTAAATAGAGTATCATATGTTAAGGAGGAACAGAATTCTAAAGCTGTTGGAGTATCAGCTTTTGAAAAGATTCTTATGCAAAACATGAGAGAAGATTGGGAGGGCCAATGGATTATCCTGGGAGGGAAAAGTCTATCACTCACACATAGAATTATCTTCTGTTTTCATTCCACAGTGATCTGTGATTCATTCATTCATTCATTCATTTTTATTTCTTTTATTTATTTTGCTGTGGTGAAGAAAGTCTCTAAATACATATTTTAATGAACAAAGGTCAGTCAGATCTTGGAACCAGACATATCTCGGGGGGGGGGGATATTTAGGGTTTTATTGGGGGGGGAGAGGGGTGACTACCAGCATATTCAGTGTCTCCCAAATATCATATTCAATAATCTTCCAAAATAATTTCAAATAGCCAATAGAGCTGAATTCTGGAACTGCCCTCCTAAGTGTTATAGCAACTCTGAACCCTGTCCTTCTCTGCTTTTGGACATCCTTCCATAGAAGAGGGATATTTAAGGAGAGGTGGGAGCCCTATATCAGGATTCTCACTGAGGAGACATTGTGTTGCCAAAGCCCCAAGCCATGCTGAAAATTCTTGTTTGAACTAGAGCTGGTGCAGTGGGGCCTTGGTATCCACCAGGATTTGGTTCTAGGTTCATCCACAAATCTGTGGATGCTCAGATCCCATTAGAGACAACAACACAGTAAAATGGTGTCATATTATATATAGTGGAATATTTTCAAGCTATGGATGGTTGAATCTGTGGATGCTGAATGGAGGGCTGTTATGGAAATTGGTGTGGGTTTTCTCACCTTCAAATCGATGTTCAATTGTCTTCACTTTTTCTTAGTGTATTTCTACCTATTCACATCTATGTGTATTCTGTTGACCATATACGGAACTGTCATGAATTAAAACAGGAAGGAAG
The DNA here is from genome assembly GCA_034509955.1 of Urosaurus nigricauda. Lineage (NCBI taxonomy): Eukaryota > Metazoa > Chordata > Lepidosauria > Squamata > Phrynosomatidae > Urosaurus > Urosaurus nigricauda. Next base: position 15,381,886 of record JAOEGL010000013.1, read on the forward strand.
TGTTTGTAAATTATTTCTGCCCAGATGAAAATGGCTGCTGCACATTATTATTATTTTTTGCTGTCAATCAAGTATTTCCACTTGCTTTGTCATCTATTCCCACTGGTGTTGCTTTTGTCTGTCAGTCAAGGGGTGGGGATGCTTCCCCTTAGCATACATACTTCTACTTCTGTTGTCACCTATTCCCATTGGTGTCATCATCATGTGTAGTCTCTGGCCAGCAAAAAAAAAAAAAAAAAAAAAAAGCTTTGGGGTGCTGCAGATCTCTTGTTGCAAGCCACAATCATAGCTTTAATTTTTTTTATTATTAAAATATTGTATTCATCTTTTTTTTTCTCAGAACAATAAAACATATAAAGCCCTAATTGGTGTCTAGATAAACAACTCATAAACTATCCCTCCCGCTCACCTTCCAACAGGTTAACATTGGGGCTAAACAGACTGGCACTAAACACCAGCATCGGGCTGGAGTGGGGGTGCAGCAACCACACACCGGCCATCCCAACTCCTTCCTATCAAGCTGCACACACAACCATATGGCAAGCAGCATCACACCATTTCTTCGGTGCAGTGTTTAGAAGTGCTACACCAAAGAATCAGCTAAAAGCAGACAATGCAGCAGCAAGGGCAGCTTTTTGCCGCTCAAAAAGGAGCAGCATTTTGCCGGTTCATTTTAGAGCGGCAAACTGCGGCATGTGGTTGCTGATGTCCCAATCTGGTGCTGAAAGATGTGCTGGGACACTGCTTTAACAAGGCAGTCTGCTTTGCCCCATTTTATTCTTCTCCAATCACTTACTGTCTAAATCCCTTTGGCTATTGCATGCTGCAAAATTTCCTGAAAAGCTTCGTTCATCCCTCCCACACCCAATACTTGAAGAACCAGGATGGGCTTCTCCCTTCTCCCACCCTGCCACGACTAAATGGTGGGTCAAAGTAGAGGAAATGATGGCTACCAGGAAGGCTCAGTGAGATGTCTCCCTTACCACATGGTGGTGGTCATGGTGGGGAAATGCTAGTTGGTTTCCATTTGCCCATTCATAACTTGGTGTGTCGGGGGGGGGGGATGAACATTTATTTCTTCTTGAAAGTTGCTGCTCAGACACAGTGAACCAACCTATCGGAAGCTTTAATGAGTGCAGAAAGAGTTAATAACAAGAGGAGTGGAGAAGTGGGGAGATGCCACTGCAAAAGCTCCAGCCCTCCCTGCCAATGCAAGGGATCCAAAGGACCATTTGCATATTTCCTCCATAGCTAGGGATCTTTAACTTATTTAAGGGCCATCACCTTCAGGAGTGGGGAGAATAGGCAAACACTATATACAACTTAAACTAACGAAATTTGTTAGCAGCCCATCCACCCACCTTCTGCTGAAACATGCTGCAATGCAAAGGCATGTGAATCAGATGGTCACACATCCAATAATGCACACCCAAGTGGATTTACTAGTAAAAATTGTGAATCCATTTCCTGCAGAGTTTGTAGAGTTCTTTCCTTCGTAAAAAAACAAAAACAAAACCCAAACACCCAAGAACCATGTGTAGTGGGATCACCTTCTATTTGCATAAAATGCAAATGGATTTCATTGTTCAGGCTGGCCCCCAGTGAGTTTTTATGGTTGAGGGAGGATTTGAACCCTGGTCACCAGAGTCCAGCAATCAATCTATTGCACCAATCTGGCTCTCAGAATTGCTCTTGCATGATTTCAATGTATATCTTACAAAAGGGGGTACTTTCTCTATCCAGTTTTGTCTTTCAGAAACAAGGAGAAAAAAATTGAGACAGCAGAAGAAAAAAGAAGTCTGACCATATCAGCACACACTATGATAGACTGCTCCACTGGCTGACATTTTCATTATCCAAAAATTTATGTTCCTATTTCTGTCTGTAATAATGACCATCCATAGCAAAAGCATGGCGGCTGTTAATGGACAGGAATAGGGGAAAAAATCTTTAATTAATCTAGAATTGAAGCATTTCCTCCACACATGTTGAGCAGCCAAGTATTTCACAGCATCTCTTGGCACCTGAGAGCAGGTAGAGTAATTATACACAGTTTCCAGTGATTAAAAGGTTGTAAAGTAATTTTAGATACATCTTCAAAATTATTTGTCTTATAAATGAGGAAAGAATGAATAAGAACTGCATCAAAAGCTCTGCAGTTCAGGACTGATTTTTACTCAAAAGCTCCTAAGGGGACTTTGCTGCCAGCAATTAGCCACATACCTGAGCTATTGTTTCCTGATGCCTATCTTCTCAAAACTCTGGCCCGTAACATTTTTGGTAAAATAGCAAACCCAGACTATTACAAGGGTTATGTACATCGTCTTCCCCTTTACATTGACCCAAGCTTTAAAACGTTTCAAAATAAGAAGCTCAACCAAGGTAAGTGGACAACAACAACAACAATGTTTATTTATAATGCCCTTTTCACCAAAGGGCCAAACATCAGCCATATATGATAAAGAACAAAATGATAAAACACAGCATTGTAGTATACTAAAATAATATACTAATGTATTAAAAACAACATCTGCATGAGTTGCTATCATCTCAACTATCCTAGGCACACTCAGCAACTTAATCTGGTAAATCAAAGAGGAAGGTCTTCAAACCTTTGTGAAAATTGGTAAGATCCTGAGGTGCAAAAGATGGCTGTTCCAGAAATGTTGGCAGGAAGGAATAGGTTTTCAGCCAAATCCTACAGCAGTGGTGTCATTAATTTTAGAAGGGATGAAGAGATGAGCTATAGGAAAGGAGCATTTCCTACTCAAAATAAGGATAGTGTCTTCCAAATGAAAATTTCCTTCATTTCTCAAATATCTAGCATATCAGAGGGTGAGACATTTAACGTCACTCACACCTCTGATTTGCTGCTTTTGCTTTCCATTGGTAAAATGTTCCTGCTCCTTTTATCTGAATTTCTAAACTGTATTTCTAAATGTTCAGCTGAAGTTGTAATGTTACTGCAACACTAGAAATATGGGGATTGAAGAAGAATTTCATTCGGACAGGGAAGAATTCATATATGGAAGACAATGCCTTCCTTTTGCTCCATCTTTCCTCTTTAGTTCTATCCCTGGAGAGGACACAGAACTACCAGTCATTGACTGAACTGGCAAGCAATGCCCATATTAAAACATTTTAAAGCCCCAAATCTGTAAAATTGGGGAAAAAATGTGCAGAAATGCTTTGGCTGATGAAGAAAATATGTGAAAGAAATGAAAGTGAAATAAATAAGTGTATGCATTTGGGAAAGTGCATTAAAATGTACCCAATGTGAGAAGAAGAAAATCAAAACAAGAAGAAATTTAATATGGAATGTGGAGAAACCCAACAAGATTGAGTATGAGATATTTTTCCTCCTCTTCGAGAAAGCTACAAATAACCTGCAGTCTACCCAAAGGCTGCATCCACACTACAGGAATAATTCAGCTTGATACACTTTAACTGTCATGGCTCAATGCTATGGAATTCTTGGAACTGTATTTTCTTTCAGAGTCCTTCACAAAGAAGGCCAAATGACTCATAAAACTACAGTTCCCAGAATTTCATAGCATTGAGCCATGGCAGTTAAAGTGGTGTCAACCTGGATTATTTCTGCAGTGCAGATGCAGCCAAGGATTCTGCAGAAATGAGGGACTGAAAATGCTAGCTTCCCCTGAGTTACCTTCATACCTACTGCCTCCCATTCCATGTGAAGAGCCTACTACTCCTGGTATATGGATCCTGCAGCACTGTCATGTGTCACTGTGATGTATCCATACAGGTGTTGTTGATCTCCTTCCCTACTCTCTTCTACTACTTTGCCAAGGTCACTTCATGTTCAGGGGCACCCTCCATTTATGCTGAACTATGTTTCTCATCATCCCCAGCCATCTTGACCATAGGGATTGTACATTATGGGCATTATAGTTTGATGTCTGTAGGGCACCAAGTAGGAGAATGCTGACTGGGGTGAAAATCACCCATCAACAATTCAAAGCAAAATTAAATTGTCCTTTGTCCTTCACATCCCTTTTTGGGCCAACAGAGGGATAAATCTATCCTATTCAATTACTCCCAGGTCCAAGGGGAGGATCAACTCCATGAGCATCTTGGCTTCCTTCCACTCTAAAATTTACTGCAGGAATGTCTTTTTCTTTATTTTACTCATTATTTGGCTCCATCCTTCTAGCCCTTCTCTGGCTGCAAATTTTAAAACGTCTTGTGACTAATGTAAAATATATGGAGACCTTTCTACAGCCTTTGATTATACACAGTTTCTCTCTGTCTGGCTAATTGTGGAGGAGTGAGCCAGAAAAGATGAACTCCAATTAGTCAGAAAGGTGCATGCAGTTACCATAATGAGGACTAGAATCTAAATGTCTCATGTAGTCCCTTTAAATACTGTTGTCTACAAATAGTTTTTTTTTTCCAAATTCATAAGCATTTTTAAACCACACACATCAGAAGGTTTCAAGGTAGATGACAAAAAAAAATGAACAAGGAATGGCAAAATAAATAGAACAAGAAGAAATCAAAGCAGGTTTTTCTACAGAATTCCGTCCCATAAATAGAATGGTGGTTACTGCTTTGGAATTCTTTGAAAATAGTTCCTGTGATCTTCTTTGGTCCAAATGGGCAATAGTGTACATCATCCTCAGAAGCTGAAAACATGGCAAGAAGATAGTGATAAATATATTCACTTCAGTAAGGAACATGTCACCCTTTATTGGGTGGTCATTTTATTTCATTTTAATTTGCCTTTTGCACATCTATCCCTTGTTCAAACTATGGTCAGAAGCATTTATGGCTCAGCCTCTCTGTTTCAAAGTATTGAGTTTCCAATTCTTTTTGTTTTGACTCTACCTACATATTCACAGGTTTGCATCCATTTCTCTTGGAATATGCTGGGTTTTCAATTGTCCATTCCTTGTGTCCTTTCCCTTCCCTCTCCCAGTGAGCAAGTGCCACATTTTGTCTCAAACAACATTTTAGAAATAAATGTTCAAACTGTGGATCCATGGCACATTAGGATCATTTTGTAACTCTTTCTCTCACTTGATCTTGGTTGAATCAATATCCTGGAAACAATTGCTGTTCTTATTTAATCACCATCTTTACTAGGTCCAAGGCAGTGGAAACACATAAGAAAAGTAAACCAACTCATTTTATTTCAGAAAGTACTGGGTTAATTTGAACCAATTTAGGGAGTGGGAATAAAAATTCGATGCTCCTTGGAAATACTTTGGGATGAAGAAAAACATCATATGGATCTCCTGAATAATATTGTTTTTTTACAGGAACAAAACCTAGTATTTCCTGAGACTTTTTTCCCATCTGGAGATGTCCTTGCCCAGTTTCAAAACAGAAAAAAAGTCCTAAGAAGAGGGCATAGAATAGTATAGAAATAGGAAGCTTTAAAAATCATATTACATGAGCAGATGTCTTAATGGCAGCCACATTAGGCTCAGAAAGTCCTGGAGCTTGTCTTCTTTTTTCTGCTGTCCTCTAACTGGAGATGATACCAATATGCCATCTTTCTTTCTTCAGAGTTTGATTCCAAACCCATCTGCTGTTTGGATTTCAAACCCTGTTTCTCCTTCTTGTTCCAGGATATGTAGATGTATTCAAAGAAGCCTTCACTGGTGGCTCATTGCAACAGAACCAAGAAGAATGACAAAAAGCAAGGAGCGAATGTTGCTTTCAGAAGCCTGACTGAAAACCAGATCTTCTTCTGTGGCAGAGATGTCAATCAACCATCAGTTGGAATGACAGCAATATGAAGTTTGTCTAAAGAAACATTCAAAACATTTTCTTCTCAGTGGAATCAGCAGAGCAGATTTTTTTAACAAAAAAATTAAAATGGGGACATATGTTTCAATGAAAGATATTACAACTGGCCAGGGTGGTCTCCCATACAGACTTTGGTTGTCTCTAGATTTTGTTTAGATTGGACCTTAAAGCAACTTTGTAAGTTCCTTATCAGAGAGAAACATTAGAGGAATTTTGAAGATAAGTGAAAGATAGTTAGCAAAATTCACTAAGAGGGATGTGCCACTTATTTATATACTGTATATATTATCTAATTCAATTGACCAATAGATTCATGTTCAAACATTTGGCTGTTAGCAAGTCAGGCTAGATTTCACTCTTTAAATATGTCAAGGGTTACCTCAGAGAGTAGGGTGCAAATTTGTTCTCTGCTTCTAATGGGTTTAAGTTAAAGGAGGGTAAATTTCAATTGAATCTTAGAAGGAATTTTTTGACAATTAGAGTGGGTCTCTCAATGGAAGGAAGGGAGGAAGAAGAGGAGGAGGAGGAGGAAGGAAGAACAGCGACAATGGCAGCTGGGGGGGATAAGAGGAGGAGAAAGAAGAGGAAAGAAGAGGAGGAGAAAGAAGGGGGAAAGTCCACTGCAGTGGCCGGGGGCAAAGCAGAGGAAGAGGAAGAGGAGGAGGAAGGAAGGAGAGGAGAAGGAAGGAAATATGGCCACGGTGGCAGCTGGTGGGAGGAGGAGGAGGAGGAAAAAAGAAGAGGAGGAGGAAGAAAGGAAGGAAGGAAGGAAGGAAGGAAGGAAGGAAAAATGGCCACAGCAGTGGCCAGGGAAGGGGAAGAGGAGGAGGAGGAAAAAGAGGTGGCCACTTCGGTGGGAAGAGGAGGAAGAGCTGGAAGAGGAGGAGGCAGCCCCTTGCCATGATGAGAGGGTCTTTGGGTGGGTGGAAGGGAGGGCAAAATCCTATTGTCCCCAATGGTGGCACGGCATCATGGTCACAAGACTATTGAGTACTATGGGACTTGAGCATCCACAGATTTTGGTATCCACGCTGGGGGTGTGTGTCTGGAATAGATTCCCCCATGGATACCAAGGGCCAATGTAATAGGAGATATTTCCTCATGGTAAGAGACATTCAACAGTGGAGTAGAGTGCCTTGGAGAGTGGCAGGTTCTCCTTCTTTGGAGGCATTTAAACAGCCTGAATGGGCATCTCTTGTTTATGTATGAGCCTAAAGCCGCTTGTTGACTTTAAGTAACCTCATGAATGTAACAGGATATATTTTAGGCAAAGAATAGTCAGGCTTGCCATTGCCTTCCACTGAAATATAACACCTGGTATTCCTTTGCACTTCCATCCAAGTTCAAACAAGGGCTTACCTTGCTCAGCTTCCAAGATTGGATAGGATCTAATGCCTTTAGGGTGGCCATCATTTGAGACTGCCTTAGTTGCCTCAGGGATGTAGCCAGGATTTTGGGAAGGTGTGTGTGTGGGGGGGGGGGCGGTCCAGACTAAATGTCATTCATTGTATTTAACAGCTACATTACTGGTGGCCTGTTCCGGCATGACAAGGGATTAGACTAGCTGTTCTTTGTGGTCCTCTACGATCCTATTATTCTAGGAGTTCAGGCAAAAGGCTGCATGCAACCCAAGGCAGCCCACCCCTCCTATAATGGCTTTTCAGAACATTATGCCACTGGGTTGAATGGACCTGCAAAAAAACAACATGCCTGTGAGAAACAATTTTCAAAAAAAATATGTAGAATTTTCTTCTTATCTGTTATGTATGTTTTAGGTAGCACAGATGCATTTGGTTATGCAAATCAAAGAAAGAAAGAAAATATCCACCACATCCCCAACAGCCAGGAGGCCATATGATACATATCATCTTTTGATTATGTTGTAGGACATCTCTTTTTTAATTGGCAAGCATTTCTCAGGCACCGGTTCAGTTTTACTTAGAATCACATATGTGCTTAAGAAAGCACTTCTCTTCCCTCTTTCTTTCTCTAGTATGCCTTCCCATTAATATCTTCCACACCCGCTGTGTAAGAACTATCTGGTATGGGAAGATTGACACTGGTGAGAATTCTCAGATTGTCACACAATAAGGTCGTAGATGCCTTTGTAATGATCCAAACTTATCAGATTGATAAAATGATATTAGGAAGGATATCACAAAGGCAGAGTTTTTAACACTTTGGGGCTGGTCTTAGAGTTCATCCCAAACTTAGGGCCAGTACAGACCAACATGAAAAGCTGGCTTCCAGTTGGCTTGGGGGTGTGACGTATGCATGATGCAAGCCTCCATGACACCCAGAACCTGGCTTCATACCACCCGGCTGCCCACATGGCAGCCAGCTTCTGGGCACTTTGATAGTGTGGCATTTAGACGCCACACACCACCGGAGTGCCATAAAGCCACAGTGGGATGGGAAAAGCTATCTCTTTGCTAGCTCAAAAAGAAGAGGCATTTTGCTGCTTCTTTTTGGGCTGGCAGAAAGGCAGATTAGGGCCACGGCATGTGATTTCTGTGGCCCCAATCTAGCTTTCTCAGAGGCAGATTCAAGCCGCCCCTTTGTTTCACCCCTTGGTTGTCTTGCTACATTTCACTGCATCATGCCCCCATGAGGAGAGCTTGTAGATTTGAAAGAAAACTGAACTTCTTAAACTAATATATGGACTGGGACTAATTTAGCCTTTTGATCCATACTTTGAATTTTGAAGCACGGTTTTGATGAAAGAAATAGAAAAAACCCTCATATTATTAAAAATTCAAATTTTACCATAAGATGTGTATTTAACAATGCATTTTATCTTCAAATGCACACTTGTAAAAAAAATGTGTGGATTTTTTTAATTTGTAAGTGTGCAAATATTGCTGTTGCAAACAAAATAATAATTATGGCTTCAAGTCTATACATGATTACAATTAAAACCATTAAAAAATATCTTTCCAGTGGTACTATTTAATATGTGTGTGTGTGTGTGTGCCTTCAAGTCACCTGTCAATGTCTAGCAATAGCAATAGCATATACATTTTTATACTGCTTGTCAGTGAACTCAGCACTCTACAGTTTACGGTCTGTTAGCTAATTGTCTCCAACAAGCTGGGTCCTCATTTTACTGACCTCTAAAAGGATGAAAGGCTGAGTCAACCTTGGAGCCCTGGGATAGAATTCACAACTTTGTGATTGCAGTACCAGCATTTAACTCACTGCTCTGCCGGGGCTCCCTAAGGTATGGTGACCCCATGAATTTCATAGGATTTTCTTAGGCAAGGAATACTTAGAGATGGGTTTGGCAGTTCCCTTTTGTTGAAATATAGCCCACATCACCTGGTATTCCTTGGTAGTGTCAAAACAAACAACATTACAAGTTTAGAAAATCAGGCTTTGGAGTTAAAGCTCAGGAAACCCTTATTAACAAACTATAGTTTCAGACTCGTGACTTTCACTATCAGAATAGACCAACAAATATTAAAATTGCCTGATTAAACTACACAATTTCAAACTTCAGATGGGCTTAATTCTTATTCATTATAATGAATTATATAATTTCTCTTTTCTTTCCCATACCACCCCTTTTCCTTTGTGTTTAGAGCTAGTCACTTGCACATAAATGATCTTGATCAAGTTTGCCTCCCATCTTGAGGCTGCATCCACACTGCCGAAATAATCCAGGTTGACATCAGTTTAACTGACATGGCTCGATGCCATGGAATTTTGGGAACCGTAGTTTGTTGTGGCACCAGATAGAGCTCTCTGAAAGAGAAGGTTAAATGTCTCACAAAACTACAATTCCCAGAATTTCATAGCATTGAACCATAACAGTTAAAGTTGTGTCAATCTGGTTTATTTCTGCAGTGTGGATACATTCTGTATTATATATTGTATTATCTCAGCACCTGTGTCTGAGCTCACTCTTCTAAACCATACTATTACTACTCTCTATCCCATCACTACATAACTCAACATATTATGGCAGGACAAAAACATATGTAACTCCTGACAGGCAGTCTTCCACCCAAATACTAACAAGGACTGATCCTGCCTAGCTTCCAAAAACAGATAGGATTTGGTGCCTTTAGGGTATTTAGGCCTTAGTGGCACTATTAAAAGTGCATTAATTCATACTGTTTTGAATTGGACACCTGATACACAATTATGGACAATTGCAGAGATACAGTGCATTGAAACCCTTTGGTTAGATTTGCTTGGTGAAAATCACAGGTAGTTTCTTTGGTGGATAAATATCCTGAATAGAATGCTAGGATAAAAAAAAAAGAATGAGACTTCACACATCCCTATTTCAGTATTTACATATATTTTCCTCAGTATTTTTTCTGCCCGGTTTTATTAGCATCATTTCAACTGAGGTAGTAAATCCCTATTCATTCTTAGAAAGCTCTAAATGTTGTTGTCTGGTTGTTTTTTTGGACTCAAAATAAATAACTCAGCAAAATATCAGCATTACAAAGTGGAACTGCTTTTCCTTTGAACTCTCTTTCCCACACAGCATGGCTTACTGGAGACAGTGCCAGCCACTTTTGGATGACATTCTAGTATCTTATCAGTCGGCTCCTCACATAATTGATAATGAGATGATAATAACACTACAGTAGCATTTATTCTGGGGGTTTTGAAGATTCAAAAACCTTTCTGTATATTATTCCAATATGCTTTGTCAGAACTTTTACCAGGCAAGACAATATCAGGAGTCCCATGTTGAAGTGGGAACTGGGGTGGGAACCGGAAGATGCTGCAGATAAGTAAAACAACCAGTATGGTATAGTGGTCAGAAAGTGGTCAGTTTGGTATAGTGGTCAAGTGGGGTACCTGTGATGGAGTACAATCCTAACTGACTAAGATGGTCAAGGCTCACTAGGTCAAATTAAATTGTGCTGAATCCAACCTTTCCAAGCCTTAGGGTTTTGGAAAAGATTTTTCCAGACAATAGAATAGTGTGATCCCGTAGTACTTTGTTGATCTCATGGTTGCATGATGTGTTTTCTGCACTGCCAAACACTGCCTTCCAGGAGCAAGGGTGGGAATGAATTATCATGGCTGCAAAACACATGCTGAAGCTGGCTGCTGTGTGAATATGCACACAGCAGTCGGCTTTGGGAAGGTATTGGCAACTACGAATTCGCAGTGAGGGAGAGAAGAAGAGAGGAAGAGGACCAGAGAACACCCACTCACACCCATAAGTACTTGTGAAGTGGAACTGCCACAGAAGAGACCTATCACAGAAAGACAATAACGAAATAATGAAATAGCAGTGCAATTCAGAGCGTATTGATGGGTTTGCCCATAAATGGAAAGGTACACTACATTAACAAATGCAATGCAAGGCAGCAGCAGGATGGACATGAGGTGTGATAAGCCAAAGATACTTTTACATGGCAAAAATTGCACTTTTATAGCCTGTGTGATAGTCTGCAAAACAATCCTCAGCATGGCCAGTTTTGCAATGGGATTGGCACTGTGTCCCAGCATAGAGGAGCTTGGGATCTGGCATAAAGAGGCTCCTTCCTCAAACTGTCTCAAACCCATCCTCTTTTAACACAGACAGAAAACACAATGTAGAATAAATAAAATGAAATATACATTTCTAATGTTCCTATTGCTGCGAATTCCTATGCATCCTCCCCAAGAGACTCCCCTAGGAAAGAAATACCAATGGGGCTAACCAGTGAGGTCCAGAGTAATCAATATATTTAATTTATACATCACCCTTTTCTCCCTGTACAGCATCCAAGGTGGCTAAATCATGAGCTTCCTATATTGCCATATGATATTGCTCTATTTTGAACCAATTTCAAAGTGTTGATTATGCCCATAAATCCCAATACATCTTGGGCTCAGATTATCTCTTTATGACCCGAAACAGATGGGTCAAAAGTGTCAGATTCAGCCCAATCTGGGGGTGTGGCATTCGATGATTCATGCCCTCAGATGAGGCTGATAGGTTTATTTTTAACAAGTTTGCTGGATTATGTGAATTTGAACTATTTGAATGGGAATGTTCATGAAATGAAAAGATTGTAGTCCAATCAAGAAAACTTTCCCTGAATAGATTTGTATGCCACCTATTTAACTGATTAATAAAGAAATTATGCAGTAGAGGGAACTTCTGAATTGAGACTTAAATCTATGCAAACTTGGCTGTTTAAAAAGCACCCTAACACCAATCATGACAGTAAAACATTTAGGGTTATAAAACGTCTGCCCAGAGCAATATTCATTAACCATATTTACAAATAATTAAATCTGTTGAGCATATTAGCATGACTTAATTTTACTTCGATTGGTCATGGAGCGTCTTTCTTAATTAAATATTTCCCTTTACAGTTTTATAACACTTAAAAAAACTTATTTGTTAATATGTTTATAAAAAGAAATTTGGATTTAAAAATAATTAAAGGATATTTGTGAGATTAATATTTCAAAGTCATGAAGATCAAAAATAAAACCTGACTGTAAGATTGTTTTTTGCCTCCCCCACCCCACAACAGTTCATTCAAGTTGAGTGAGAAACATATTTCTCACATGTACACAATAATAATCTTGGTTTGCTTGTTAAAAACAACAATTTGCATTTATTTGGGAGAATTTTCATTTATCTTAGCAAATCTTTTTTGTTTGTAGTAATATCCAAATTTACCTTAAATCACACTTTAAGCAAACTGTGATGCTCATTGCAAACTGCTGCATTTTTCTTTACATTGTCCATTTCCTTGGTTCTCTCTTCCCTTGTTGCCCCCTTTACAACAAATAGCCTTGTTACAGAAACTGATGGTATTATGTCTGCATTGCTGATTTTGGGTGGACTGCAGGACACCAAATTAGTTCGGACTTTGTTGTTGTGTGTCTACAAGCCTTGTTGTTGTGTGTCTTCAAGTGGTCCTAAGGCAAACCTTGCCAAGATTTGTTCAGAGAAGGTTTGCCATTGCCTTTCTCTGAGGCTGAGAGAGGATGACTTGCCCAGAGGTCACCCAGTGGTTTTCCATAGGGATTTGGACCCTTACCCTGATTTGTAGTCCAACAGTCAAAGCACTATATCACACTGGCTGTCTAGTTAGGCCTGTTGTTGTTATTATTATTGTTATTGCTATGTGCCTTCAACTCATTTACTACTTACAGCAATAGGTTCTATCATGGGATTCTCTCGGCAATGGTGGCGTCACTAGGGGGTTGCAGTGGTGCAGTGCACACTGGATGAAAACCTACATGAGGAAAAGGACAGGGTGGCAATGAGGAAGGGCCAAGCATGCCACCCCCAGATGCCCCACCCCTGGAGACCCCACATGATCCCAGGTATGGAGACATCAATGTTTGGCAAGGTTTATGCAGAGGAGGCGTGCCATTGCCTTTCCCTGAGGGTGAGAACATGTGACTTGTCCAAGGACACTCAGGGCGTTTCATGGCTGAGCTGGGAATCAAACCCTGGTTTTCAGAGTCATAGTCCACTCTCAAACCACTTCGCCACATTGGCCTACATCTCCTGAGTTTATGGCAGAGAAGTGACATTTCAACCAGACACCTCCCAATGTAGAGATCATTCTCTGAGCACTACAGAAATAGCGAACAGTTCCATAATGGTACCTGTATTGCAAATGTAAAAGAGATTCATGGTTTTGATTAAAATTGCATTGCCCTGGAAGACAAGAGAGCCATTTTCTTTCAGCGAGTACCATGTTGGCTAAGTCATTACATAAGGAATGGTGGGTGTTAGTCTCGTGCCTTGCTTGTAAAACAAGAGATCACCTTGGGCAGCCACTCTTTGTTTTCTGTCATTGCAAACAACTCAGGGGCAATCAGCAGCTCCACTGACAACCTCATTCCTCCACCATCTGCTGGCTGTCAATCAAGCCACCATCCTCAGGCCATTGATAGAGCTGCCAGATTGATTGAGCCTTGGTTGTCAAAGGATGCTTTGTGATTTCTTATACCCCATCGTTTCTCTGTATCTACAGGAATAGACTCTTCTGATTTACATAATGCTCCATGTTATCAAGGAGAAAAAGAAAAAAAGGTGGGGGGATGCATAACTTAGCTGGCTGCTTGTAGGAACATGGATCTTTTGCCCATGTTTGGTAGGTTGGTGGCTGACGTAAGTGGGGAACAAATTAGAGCTTTGACAACTTACTCTTTTTGGACTATTACTCCCTCAATCACTTCAAAAATAACTTCTCCTAGAAAAAGTACTCGTCCAATTTTGTTGCACCAGTAGACAGATAAGAATTTTGAGTACCTTGACTTAGTCGTGGAAGCTATAATAAAGAAATGATTTTTAAAAAAAGACTAAGACTAGTAAGGCCAGCTATGAAGGAATTAGATAAGATGACTAAGAACAAAGCTATATCATTAAATCCAAAAGCCAAAATCATCCATGCCATAATATTTCGCATTCCTATGTCAACTCATTTGAAACATGATGCTGGAGAAGAGTTCTATGGATACCATGGACTATCAAAAAGATTAATAAATGGGTATTAGAGCAAATTAAGCCTCAACTCTCAGTAGAAGGCAAAATGACTAAACTGGGGCAATTGTATCTTGGACATATTACGAGACAACATGGATCACTGAAAAATATAATAATGCTCCATACGATTAAAAGCAATAGTAAAAGAGGAAAACCACGTTATGACCAGGACTTTTGTAGGATTGTGATAAACTGGAGCCAATGCGATGGTACTTACAATGACAAATCAAACAGTGACTGAGGCATTGGAGTTTGGATGGTGTAGTTGATAAAGTATCCGAAAGGATTTGAGAGATCCAGGTTGTAGTCCCCTCATTTCCAGCCTAATACATATTTCAGTCTTGTTTGAAGGCTACTTTGAGGATGCACAAAACCATGTATGTTGCTGAGAGTTCTCTGGAGAAAAGGTGGGATGTAAACGTAATTAACTAGCTAATAAATACTGCAAGATTGTAGCTGCCTCCTTCACAGTTCCTCCCACACAGGATGAGGATAGGAAAAAACTTCCATCTGTAGTATTTGTAAAATGCTCTCTCATAACATGCAAATGATACCTGGCTTAATGGGAGATGTACTGATTGTCTAATATGACAAAAATGGATATCAGGGATCAACCAGGAGAGCCTTTACATGTTCTCATACTGGCATGGGAGTATCCATGGAGATGGTAGTATGCATTTCTTCAGTGGATCAAGGTGGCTTTAAGCAAAGCTAGATCACCTGTCCAATCTCTAGTACAAACATTGGTTCAGTTTTACTACAACAGGAAATAAATGAATGGGGTATTGAAAGGGTGCCATGTAGCCCCCCCCCCCCCCGGTGAAAAACCAACCAACCCAAAAACCCAAGTCCAAAACCAGACGTTTTGAAAAGTTGTTATTCTCAAACAGTATAGAGGGAGCTTCAACTTCTGTAAACGGTGACTTGCTTCTCTCTGGAAGCTTCCATGAAGAGCAAGGCACCTCCACAGAAAAAGGGGCATTAAATCAAAAAGAGCTGTAGTGATATGTATAAAAAAGGAGACACTCGGTTATTCTTGGAAGGCACATAAAACCTTCATTTATCACTGATTCTGCAGCTGAGTCATGGAGATAGAATCATTGAATTGGAAGAGACCATAAGGGTCATCCAGTCCAATGAAGCTTTTAATCATAGACTGTACTTTTAATTCTATCACAAAAATGAATGAAGAGAGAGAGAGAGAGAGAGAGAGAGATATTTGTCTAGCAAAAACAATTTGAAAGAAGAGGAAACTTGGCTTGTTCCATGTGGAAGATCTCCCATCACTTTGCATGCTAATCAGGACTAGTAAACAAAAGAAGCTGTCACTTGTCCTAATTCTTTCTTAGAATTTGGCATTGTTACCAAATATTTCACATACAGAATTTGAAAACATATAACATTTTGGTGACTACTTTTGCTGGATGTGGAATTCTGGAAGTTGGAATTCTGGAATTCTTCTTAGATCTCAACTTCCCTTTCTAAGGTCTAAAGTCAAAGAAACAGGACCATGGCTTCCTTGATTGAATCATTCCACTGGTATTGTAGTCTTCTTCTTTTCCTACCACCTCTGTCTTTACCAAGCATTATCCTGTGCTCCAGTAAGTCATGTCTTTTCATGATACCCTCAGTGGATAAAGCATATAATTTCTTCTGTTCTTCATGAGATAAAAGGTTAGCTGCTCCTCTCTATTATTCTATGGTTACCTCTAAATGTTGGCACAGTTGTATGAGACACCAATATAAGAAGTAGAGAGACATGGTCTCCCAAAAGTACTGTCCAGTATCACACTTCTCTGTACAGTAATCCAGCGCTCTTCTTTAGAAATATATGTAAGCCTCACAGGTGATTAGTGTAATGGTCAATCTCCATGTAACAGATAGAGATTCTCATTGCTTATGAACATTTGCTGACATCCATTGAGGATCAGTTTGTTCTCTTTGAGCTACATTCAAACTCATAATCCCTTAGGAAAAAGGCAAGTGCATTAAAGACAGTGCATCCATCAAGTATGCCATCTCGTCCCCTCCAGCCTCCTCTTTTGGAGAGCCGAGATTTATGAGATTTCTACCACTTAGTACCTCCCAATACAAAACCAGAATTAAAGACAACAATAAGTGTATTAACAACACTGTGTCTGAAATTTTCTGAGCTGGTATTGTAATGCTTTGCAAGGTCTCATTATGTGTAATGAGTTACTTTCTTGTTGCGATGAGAGCTTAATGAAAACACATTGTGGAAGTGACATATAGTGTAGGAAGGGGTTCCTTTTGGGATGGAATACTCTAACAATAGCTTTTTTTAAAGATACTTTTCTAGTTAATTTTAAGGGCATTTTGGAAGTACTTGAGTGCATTTTTTTCCAAAGGTTATACCATCCTCATCAATCCTAACATTTTATAAAGAAATCAAAACAAACTAATCAAGTAGTATGAGGAATTCCCAAGAAAAGGAAAGGAAAGGAAAGAAAGTAACAAATTTATTTGGAGAAGGAGACAGCATTGAAATAGTCTGAAGTCAGCGCATAGACTATTTTTATTTATTATGTTAATGTGTATCCGCTTTTGTCTCAGGATAACAGAAAAACAGTCTAAAAGCACAAGACAATTAAAAACACAGTACAGTTACAAAGGTTACAGTACATGCACACACACTTACACAATGAAGAATTGATAAACGCTCTTTATGTGGTTCAAGATATATAATATTACAGAAATAGGTTTTTTTGAACATGCAACAAACACTGAAAATTGTCAGAGCATGTCCAATTTCAAAGGGAAGAGCATGCCACATAGCAGGGGAATTCTCCATGCCACTAAATGCCCTTCTCAAATTATGGAATCAAAAGTAGCATTCAGGACACCAACATGTGTAAACCAAACAATGAGTGGCAAGAAGGATGTCACATGCACCAGAAGATACGGGATAAGATACCTAAACCATTGTTAGGATATTGGACCAGATGGTTGTGAGAGTATAATGGAGGTTGTGGGGACAGTGTCCACATAGACATGAGCTTACTCAAGAAAAGCAGGACACAAATCTGATGGATAGATTCAGTTTTAGTAATATGTATAAATAACAAACCACCTCTTTCCTCAAAGCTTCTCATTCCAAGATAAATAGCATACTCATCTAAATCTTAAAACATCAGTTACCATTTTCAAAAGTTCGGTGTTACAAAATTAAGTCCAAGGTGTCCAATATTTCTGTTGTTGTTGTTATTGTTCCGTGTCTGAGCCAGGATTCGAACCCTGGTAAATTTGTAATCAGCATCATCTCTCTTTCTCTCTCTCTCTGCCAATATATCCCGCCCCACTCATGCGGATCAATGCAGCTATACTAAAGTGCTGCATTTTTAAATCACAGCATTATTTGTTCAGTAAGTATTGCAAAGAGTGTGTGTGTGTGTGTATAAAAACACCTTGTATTTAACTTTATTAGCAGGCACAGAAGCAACCTCGTAACGCTTTCATTATAGCAATCGGAATTCTTCCTGAATAATTCAAAAGTGCCAAACAGAAGACTTGTTGCTTGGATGTGCTAATGAAAATATCAAGGGAATTAATTAACAGTCAATTATATCAATTTTAGATTTGGACATTGATTCTGACGCTAAAAGCAAAATCTACATTCTATACTACTACTGCATGGTGCATCTCTCTCTCTCTCTCTTGCTCTCTTCCCCTCTTGCTACCACTTGGTTTAATAATTCCAGTTGAAAGTGTGAAGAAAATATAAGTTAAGATTGTTCCTCATTTTCTCTTTCCATTTCAATGTGCTTATGATAAATACGCATAAAGGCAGACTGGAGAATGCATATTTTTAAAAGCTATGGTTATGCAGATTTTCGCTAGATTTTTATCTTTGCAGTAATCTGTTTTGGGAAAAGGGAGCTGTGGAGCTGTGGCTGACAAATTATTAAAAAAGGAAAGAGCCAAAAAAAAAAAAGCTGCATATTATATGGACTTCTACTCATTTATCTTCTAAAATTTCCTTCTAAACAGGCAGATTCAGATTTTTTTTAAAACCACACCACTAATCGGCTGTAGCAATTATTTCCTAAACAAGGACTTTGGGTTTTGCAAGAGTTGCATATGGAATGAGGCCATCTTTTCTTCTTCTTCTTCTTCTTCTTCTTCTTCTTCTTCTTCTTCTTCTTCTTCTTCTTCTCTTCTTCTTTTTCTTCCTTTAGATTCAGATATATGAGAAATATGAATATTTTCAGATCTTTGATATTAGGGGGAAGGCATTTCATTGAAATCAGTTTTTGCATGATTTGGCACGAGTTGTCTAGACTGGTTTATGAAAAATGACAGCAAGTAGGAAAGTAATTAAAAATGTATTTTGCTGAAAGCAAAAGTATTTTTGGAATCAATAACAACCATCTTTAATTTGCCAACCAGTTCCACTATTATTTTATATTAAGTGGAGGATTTAATGCTTGTATGTACACATGATTCCCCCCTCCCCTTTTTTTAAAAAAATAAAAATATATGTATAGTAATAGCTGTGTGGTGATAGCTTCATAGGGCAAGATCCTTTGTAGCAAAACAAGACCTCACTTGTGGGGCTTAACTAGAACTAAAGAACACAGAAGTTCCTTTGCTAATGTTGCTGATAAATGTGGCTCTCAACTGATGTGGACTGAAAGCATCTAATAAGCTAGCAAAGGCTACGGAGGTATGACTCAAACAGACATACACAAATAAGTTGTTTTTGTTTTTGTAGGCTTGGGGTTTGATCATGCAGAAATGGACAATGGACCAATCCAAATCCAAGGGCTGACAACAGTGGAGGACTGTGGCTTTCATGTCAGTGGGATAATGAATTTCTTCTGGATTTTAGTCCATATTTCAAATATGCTGAATATATTTTAGGGATAGGTATTAGCACCTGGAATAGCTCTATTCAAGTTCAGTCTAAAATCTAGAGCAAATTGACATGGAGCCACTACCAATCAACAAACTAGACTGAGGAAAGTCATTGTCTAGGCTGGGATATTTATGCTTAGAGTGGAAATGTCTATTATCCCTCAGCATTTGCATTTTGTACACATCAGTTCTGTTACTCTCTTTGCTACCACTGGATACATTGCTATAGTTTAATTTAATTTTAAAGGGTGGGAGGTTGAGTAGAGGGATATTGATATTGTTTTACTCTGTTATTTTTTATTGCTGTAACTCGCTCCGTTGTCTTGACAGAGGAGCGGGCTATAAATTATATTATTATTATTATTATTATTATTATTATTTTTATTATTATTATTATTATTTCAAGCCCACCAGTGAGAATTAGGAAGCTATCATGTATCTGATTGGACTATATTGTCTCCAGTGGCTGGCTGTAGCTTTCCAAACAGAGAAATTTCACATGACTTTCTACCTTATACTTTTTAAAGAGGAGATGCCTAGAACTGAGCCACAGAATTTCTACAATGTTCTAATATTAACCTATGGTAGATGATGATGATGATTTATAATGTCTTTTTATAATGATTTTTTATAATGTGGTATAGTTCAATAACAGTGTCAGACATAGAATCATAGAATCATAGAAATTTAGAGTTGGAAGAGACCACAAGGGCCATCCAGTCCAACCCCCTGCCGTGCAGGAACTCCCAATCAAAGCATACCCGACAGATGGCCATCCAGCCTCTGCTTAAAAACCTCCAAGGAAGGAGACTCCACTACACTCCGAGGGAGTGTGTTCCACTGTCGAACAGCCCTTACTGTCAGGAAGTTCCTCCTAATGTTGAGGTGGAATCTCTTTTCCTGCAGTTTGCATCCGTTGTTCCGAGTCCTGTTCTCTGGAGCAGCAGAAAACAAGCTTGCTCCCTCCTCAATGTGACATCCTTTCAAATATTTAAACAGAGCTATCATATCACCTCTTAACCTTCTCTTCTCCAGGCTAAACATCCCCAGCTCCCTAAGGCGTTCCTCATAGGGCATGGTTTCCAGACCCTTCACCATTTTAGTCGCCCTCCTTTGGACATGCTCCAGTTTCTCCACATCCTTTTTGAATTGTGGTGCCCAGAATTGGACACAGTATTCCAGGTGGGGCCTGACCAAAGCAGAATAGAGTGGCACTATTACTTCCCTTGATCTAGACACTATACTTCTATTGATGCAACCTAAAATTGCATTGGCCTTTTTAGCTGCTGCATCACACTGTTGACTCATGTTCAACTTGTGGTCTACTTGGACACCTAGATCCCTTTCACATGTTGTCTCATTCAGCCAGGTGTCCCCCATCCTATATCTGTGCATTTCATTTTTCCGCCCTACGTGTAGGACCTTACATTTCTCTATGTTAAATTTCACTTTGTTAGCTTTGGCCCAGCTTTCTAGTCTATTCAGGTCATTTTGAATTTTGATCCTGTCCTTTGGGGTATTAGCTACTCCTCCCAATTTCGTGTCATCTGCAAATTTGATAACTAGGCTCTCAATACTGTCATCCAAGTCATTAATAAAGATATTGAATAGCACTGGGCCCAGGACAGAACCCTGTGGGACCCCACTTGTCACTTCTCTCCAGGATGAAAAGGAACCATTGTTGAGCACCCTTTGGGTTCGGTCAGTCAACCAGTTACAAATCCATGTAACGGTTACCTTGTCTAGTCCACATTTTACAAGCTTGTTTGCAAGGATGTCATGGGGGACATGTGTGTGTGTATGTGGGGGGGGTGGGTGGGTTCAATTGGAAACCCCTGGGAACAGGAATGAGGGTCATCCCCCTGGTCCCAGTCCCCTGTTCCTCATTTAGAGTATAGCCCTTACTCACCAAGATGGCTGGAGGTCAGTTGCATTGACACAAGGCCTGAAACTGTGTTGAAGCCAAACCCACTCAGCTGAAAGAATCTGGAAATTAATTAGGATTACTCTAGCCCCAGTCTAAATTTGTGCTCTAGGTGGGGGAAATTTGGATCTGGCATAGTTTAGCTACACCCCTTCACTGTTTTGGCTCCCCTGCTATCTCAGCTGGCAGAGGATTTGTGCTGGCAGATCCCTCTACCAGCTGATCACTGAGAATCAGCCAGCAGAAGAGGGCTATGCCAGCAAAAGGGAAGTTCAGCCAGTAGAAAGTCAGTTCAGTTGGCACAAGAAATTTCTGTTTGGTCATAACCTCCTTAGCTGGCACATCTTCAGGTTGCGATGTCACAATAAAACCTTGGTTTACAGCATGCAGTCTGCCTGCAATACCTGCATGCAACATGCAGTGCCTTGAACGCATTAGGTCCTCTTTGATCTCTAAGAATGGTGAACCTGGCTTGTACTTGGAAGGGAAGCTGCCAAAGAATACTAGGCATTGTAGGCAATATTCAGAGTAAAGTACTCATTGCTGAAGAAAACCTTATGAAATCTGTTGCCATAAGTCAACATGAGACTTCAAAGCACCTTTATTCATTCATTTTGCTACATGCAACAGAATGAAGAAAACTCCATTTTTGAATCCATGGACCAGTCTTTCTGTAACAAATTGAGAGGCTGCTGTTTTTAAAATAAAAATAAAATACGGGGACATTTTAAAAAAAAAAAACCTCCTGCTTCCTATTTGAACCTGTATAGTCTGTCTTGTCACTGCGTGACTCTCCAACCTCATTCTTTTGCAAGTATAAACCATGCCTTCTTGAGTAGCTGTTAAAGGTTAACTATAAGAGTAATGCAATAATAGCGTTTTTTCTTCCGCAGGAAAGCTACTACTGAATTTCCAATCAAAGACCTTCATTGGAATAGCTATTTGATACCAGGGTGACAGTATGATAAATAAAACACTTGGGCAAGAACAGTAAGGTGCAGTGAGCGACAGACACAGATCAATGCTGGCTCTGCCATGCTTTCCAACCTGGCTTCATTGTTATTAATCCTTTAATTTAATCTCCAGCTTCAAAATAAATGACAGCACATTACTGATGTCTTTCAGATTTGATTTCTTGCCCCTTAAAACACTGAATCAGAAATCTAACCCAAGAGTGATAGATTTTTACACTAGCAAAATGAACCCATAGAAATGGATTGCTTGGCATTTCATCCTCTGTTAAACCAGAGCCATTTAAGAAAGAGCACTTTAAAAGCTTGGGATGGATGCCAGCCCTGTCTCTCTCCCTGTGTGGTGCAGGAGCCTTTCCCTTTAGTGAGCAGCTGAAGGACCTTGCTGGGTGGGAAACTCTCTCTGACATTCAGAACAGAGTTTGGAAGGAACTTGTTCAAGTTAGCGAGTAACTTGTAATTAGGGAATGCAATTCTTTGCTAATTTTGTTCTCAAAAGAAGCAACGGGGAATTTTAGCAATTTCCTTCCCAGTATGAGAAAGTTGTTGAAAACTGTGCAGTGCTGGAGGACAATTTACAGCTTGAGACCTATTTTGTGAAAAATTCACACCTGCATTTGCGCAACGTTTTCTATGCAGGAAACAACATTTTTCCCTCCATAAAATGCTGTAGTTCGGGATTAATTTTGCATAAAATTCACACATATGCAGAAACCGGCATTTTCTGGGGAAAAAATTTAAAATATTTCTGCATAGAAACATTTTCTGCACAGGAAATGCTGTCTCCTGTGAAGAAAATGTTGTTTGCCAGATAAGGAAACTATATAAGGACTTTGCACTGAATAAGAGTCTTATCACATGACAAAAGAAAGTCATTTCTTTTTGAAATTTATTACAAATTATTTATGCATTTTTTAAATTTATTTTAAAATTTTAAATTAAAATAGAAATAATTTGTATGGTCTTTTTGAAAAACATGCCTCCATACATAGATGCAACATTATGTGATTCAGTGTCCTCTGTTGTCCTCTATCCTTGGTGATATCTTTCTTTTTGTGAGTCAATGCTTAAGTGGCCTATCCCTAACATAATGTATAAAATGAGCATTTTTTTCTTTGCCTGTTTTCAGAAAAAAAATATATGCCTATTTTAAAAATGTTTATTATCATGATAATATGCCTGCAGGTATGCCATGCTATGTTTGCTAACTCGATGCATAGTTCACGAATTAAACCATGGTCATTAATTATTGCTTGGAACATATTTCTAGTTCTTACCACTATTAGACTTACATGATCTGGTAATGTATGTCTTTATGTTCTAATTTGTGAACTAAGCACACAAGGGAGCCCTGGTGGTGCAGTGGTTAAATGCCAGTACTGCAGCCACAAGGTTGTGAGTTCGATCCTAGAGGAGGGCTCCAAGGTCCACTCAGCCTTCCATCCTTTAATAGGTTGGTAAAATGAGTACCCAGCTGGTTGGAAGCAATTAGCTTACAGACTGTAAACTGCTTAGAGAGTGCTGAGTTGACTGATAAGTGGTATAGAAATGTACATGCTATTGCTATAAGCAGGGGGTATCACACAAGCTTTCAGAAAACACCAGTTTTTAAGGTAGCTTCTGTCCTCCTTCCACTATAAATGAAGGAATAATAATAATAATAATAATAATAATAATAATAATTATTATTATTATTATTCCACTTAATCCTAGGGAATCCAAGTGGATTACAACAGTAAAAGAACATACAGTTAAGAAGAAATGCATTAAAATTCCAAGATCCCCAACCCTCCCCCCAACAGAAAAAAACATGAACATCACATGGATCTCCTAGCCATGTGCAGACTTTCAGTGACTACATTCCAGCTGTCCAAGAGTTTTTCTCCTCTCATACCCACAGGCAGGCATAGCATGGCTTTTTATTACACACCAGTTGTCTTTAATGTTTTTGGTCCAGGTACTGGTTTGGGAAGTGTAAATTTAAGTGGCTTGTTTTGAAAAAGCAAACTGAACAATTCCCTCATCTAACCTTTCCATATCCTCCCCCTGAAAAAAAAAATCCAGAACAACAATAACAAAAAAAGGTATACCTCCCAAAGTGTCATGTACTAGTTATGATCAGGATTCTCATTGTATCAGGATGCTCCTGTTTTCTTTTATGAAATGTTAGTGTTGGTATGCTTCCAGGAATTATCTGCGATACTCCAGAGAAAACATCTTTCTCCATGACCCCAGAGAGCCAGACTTGTATTTATTTGAACCATCTTTTCTCTCATCCTATTTTTTGAGTGAGCATCACATTCAAGGTCAGATTTTCAATTTATCTGACAAGCCAACTCTTTTCTGTGGAGAAAGAATTACAAAACAGCAGCACAAACCCCTTTTAAAAAGACGGATAAAAAAACAGGACAAAAGCTCCAATAATGTAGACGCTGGATGATGCAGAGTGTCTGTTTTTACTGCCTGCCATCATCGCTTGTAACTTTACACCATTCTAATAACTAGGAGCTGGGTATCCAGGAAGGCCTTAACACCTGCAGCTAACATTGACTTTGATGGGGAAGGCAGAGTCTCGGAAATCATCCTGGAACTGTGCATCCGAGTGGAAGGAACGAATGTTGACAATCCCAGCTTTCCAACCGTCCCCACCTTTTGTGTCTTACTTCTGTCCTCTGGCTCCTCCCATCTCTTGCTTTATTTGAGTCCTTAATGAGGGCGTCATCCATTCTGCCTTCCTAGACAGATCTCCACTTTGGGCCCAATGACCCCGATCCTTCTCATGCTCAGTCTTGCTACCTCCTTCCAATTGTTTCATCAGCAGCCTGACTTGTCAGCTCACACCTGACAAGTGACAACTCTCGGGCTCCCGCTGACTAGATAATCAAAGTCTTGTCAGAGCTGTCAATACCCTGCAGATAGCAGAGGACAAAGAGAGGGAAGGCTTCTACAGAAACCACTGCCATGAAAAGAGTGGGAGAAAGAAAGAGAGGGGGGCATCAGTTCCCTTTCACTGGAAGCAATTGGTTTCTTGAAAAATATTATTTATTTCTAAATTTAAAATATAAAATTACAGATTAGATAGATAGATAGATAGATAGATAGATAGATATAGATAGATGAATAGATGTAAATTTGAATTGACTTTCCAAGGCAGAGTTCTCCCCCAATGTGGGTGGAAAGTTATTGTTCTTACTTCTTGCCCAAAGAAAAATAAAATATGGCACTAGCAATTACTTAACTTTCCTTGAAATAGGTTTGGAATGTTTCTTTAACGTTAGGGGGAATTATTGCTCAATTATTTGCATGTGCATATACACACAGGGATGCTTTATTCCTGAATTTCAATATTCTCAACATTGTGTTCTGCTCTTATACGTCCCCCCGAGTATTGTTTAGAAAAAGAATTTGTCGTTTTTAAAATGCAGGGGGTCGGGTTTAACGCAACCAGGCAGGCATCCTGGTTGGTGCCTGCCTTCTCTCTGTGCCAGTTTGATTGGAATTAAACACAACTGGACTGGAAGCACTATGGCATGGTACTTGGATGCCTGGCACTGTTCTGTCCTCACTGCAGTAGGAAGACACAGGAAGATTGATGGGGGGAGCTTTAGCAAGAAAGGATAGCTTCCAGTGAGTTAGGATTGCTCACTTTATGTATACACACATACAAATGCAGCTTCTAGAATTCCCCTGGCAGTAAGGCCACCTTTTGCCATCTAAAAAGATAATTTCTCTACGTTGGCCAGGAGCAGAGAGAGAGGGAGAAAGAGGGGAAGGAGGGGAGGGTTAAGCGGGCAGTCCAAGAGTGTTGTTGTTTACATCTCAACTTTACCATCTTTCAAAAGTCAAAACAGATGCAATTAAAAAAATCACATCATACAACATTTTAAAATAGAAGCTGAAATCCTCTATCAGGGTTTATAAAATACACCCCTGGTCCCCCCCCCCCATACACATACGTATTAGATCATCAGTTGCTAACTTGATATGGATGTCATGGGCTTCCAAAGTTTCAGTAATGAGGCATGCTTCTTGGTCCTTTATTAAAAGTAAGCAGGAGAATGGTGGTAACTGTGTGGCTCTCCAAATGAACTACAACTTCCAGCAGATCAAGCCAACATAACAATTGATGAGGGATGCTGGGAGATGTAGTTCAAAAACATCTGCAGGACTACTTGACTTCCACTCCTGCTATACAGTAAGAGGAAAGAAATAGCACTCTGAACGAACATATCAGAAGTAATCAAACAAATAATAAATATGACGGTGTAGGATGCACCATGCCAAAAACATTGATAGTGACCCTAAAAATGATTGTACGAGACTATAAAACTAGTTTGCCATTTGGTGCTTCTTGTGGAATCAAGATAAGTATAATCTGCTCTCCATATTCATGGATTTAGCATCCACAGATGCAACTATTCAAACCTTGATATTGTTGTTATATATAACGAACATCATTTTGCTACACAGTTATATATAATGGGACTTGAAAATGGATAGATTTTGGTATCTATGGGGAAAGCCTGGAACCAAGCCTCAACATATACTAAGGGCACACTATATCACCTTCTTGGTAGGCTTGAACATGACCAGCAAGCGTCTTTCCTTCCTTGATATATTACATGTTGTGCACAGATGTTCCACTTAAGCACTCTGTTTTTCACTGCTTTTTTAATGAAAAAGATATAACTTAACAAAATTCAGCAGAACAATATAAAATTCATAGACTGCCAGCATTCCTTAACAAAACATGTAATAAATGCTTATACATACATTTCTTTTTCAGGCCTTCAAGTTAAGATGTCATTCTACAGAGTGGCATAAGAACCAGGTAGACCTAGTTTGCCCCTGTTTCTATTAATAAAAGAAATAAATGAAAACCAGTCCATAATCAAGGACTCATCATTCTTGAATTGCAAATCTCTTCTGTCAGTTTTTTCATAAGAGGGAGAGACCACAACTTCATGTAAGCACTCTGAAACACTTTTCAGTCTTAGAATCCCGGGATTACTATGTGGGAATGAGCGGGCTATTCTTTTAGGCTATTTTATTACAATGGACATAGAATGTCACAGCATTTTCTCGTCAGGGAAACATCAACTTCCAGGAAACCACCTTTTTTAATTGAGGATTGGTGAATATTCTTTATATCCTTATCAAGATAGTAGACAGACCCAGATGTCTATCCTACAAGTCAATTGAAAAAAATAAATCGACACAGATATTAAAATCCCATGTATTGCATGGGTGCATTTCCATGTGCATGCATACTGTCCTCCATTAAGTGTGTGATTCCATATAACTCACAGATCAGCTTCAGTTCCTTCCATGATTTGCTGATAAATCATGGCTTTCTAAGTAACTTGCTCAAAGTAGAACACAGGCATAAGGAATTCTTCTTTGTGTATGTGTTGTTGTTGTTTTTTAATGCTGAATTTATTTCAGAACAGAGTACTGGAAACAACAATAAGGGGGGGATGCAAAACCACTAATTATAAAAAAACAGAAACAAGAAAGTCACTAAGTACAAATTGTAGCATACCATAAGTAAGTTTATAGATAATTTGAGCAAAACAGCCTAAGGAAAAAAAGAAACTCGCTAAAAACTGAGATTTTAGATGTATAAATTATGTAGCCAAATTATAGTCAGGTAAAAATTGTATCTGTTTTGTTCCATTTCATGGTTGGTTGGTTGGTTTAATTTTTATAGATCTCCTCTTCTCTCTTCTTCTCTTCTCTTCTCTTCTCTTCTCCTCTCATCTTTTCTCTTCCCCCTCCTTCATTTATAATATAATATAATAATATAAAATGCCATTTTGTCTTGTCAACATTAGACATACATCTATGTGCACAGATAAAATACTTCCCACAAAAGAAAGGGGAGGAGGAGGAGGAGGAAGAGGTAATCCCAGTGTGGTCATATGCATGATTGCACCAAGATGCTTTTCATATGCTTTTATGGATGCACTCACATGCTGTGTACAGGGATGAAACAACACAGAGGGGAAAAAAGCAAATGGACTATGATTGTATGTCCATTTGTACTAAGTTTATTTGGGTATTGTTTTTACAGATGTACAGGAGCACAAGTGCCCATTAGTTAAAAAAAAAACCCACAAAAAAGAATCTTCGTGTGATCCTAAGTAGAATCATACAATATAGTTCTCTCTTTTTCTCTTGCTGTGTTATCCATGAATATAGAGTACACACACTAATAAGTAAATAAACTAAAGGAAGAGAAAATGGTGTGAAATTGTGCAAGCATCAATTCTGGAATTAATTTTAGACCTTGTTCTAACTTCCCAACAGTATGAGGTGTTTGGCAGTGGAACACGATCCCCCGGAGTGTGGTGTAGTCTCCTTCTTTGGAGATTGTTAAACAAAGGTCAGATATCCATCTGTTGGGAGTGATAGGATTGTGAATACCTGCATGGCAAGGGGGTTGGACTTGATGGCTTTTGTGCTCTCTTTGAACTCTATGGTTCTATTATTTTATGTCCCCCCCCCCAAAGTATTTTGTATATCTGTTTATGGGTACAGGGACTCAGACTTCACTTGAAATCCTGTGTCCAGTTTTGGGCACCACAATTCAGGCAGGATGTGGACAAGCTGGAACATATCTAGAAGAGGGTAGCCAAAACGGTAAAGGGTCTGGAAACCATGCCCTATGAGGAGATACTTAGGAAGCTGGGTATGTTAAGAGATGATATGATATATTTAAGATATTTGAAGGGATATTTGAAGGGATGTCATATTGAGGATGCAGCAAGCTTGTTTTCTTCTGCTCCAGAGACTAGGACCCAGAGCAATGGATGCAAATTACAAGAAAAGAGATTTCACATCAACATTAGGAAGAACAGCCTGATGGTAAGAACTGTTTGACAGTGGAACACATTCCTTTAGAGAATGGTGGATTCTCCTTCTTTGGAGGTTTTTAAATAGAGGCTGGATAGTCATCTGTTGGAGGTGCTTTAATTCTGAGTTCCTGCATGGAAGGAGCTGTACTGGATGTCTCTTCCAAATCTAAGGACATTATCAGATGACAGAAATTGGAAGTATAATCCAATGGCAATCTGAATGCAACCATGGGGTTTTACATTATTGCATTTGAGTGTATCTCACGCAATTTTGGGCAAAAGGGAAGTCATTCCGAATGCAATCATGGGTTTTACATTATTGCGTATTAGAGTATCTCATGCAATTTCAGGCAATGGGAAGTCATTCTGAATGTGTTCCAAACTCAATTAGAGTTCACATACATTCGCTAAACTAGCGAATTTACATGAATTCAAATTGGCTCCATTCGAAATAGAGAGAAATTCCTCCCATCTGATAAACTCCCAAGATTCCATGGTTGTATCATAATATATTTTGAAAAGTCTCAATGGAAATCAGTGACTATCAGTTTCTGAAATGTTAGATTAGATTAGATGTTACATGTGATCAGGAAGGGGTTGTGATAGGACATGAGAGAGAGGGAAACCCATATTATTTCAGGAAGGGACTGAATACAAACCTGTGACTATGCAGGTCCAACAAAAAACCAAAAAGAACTGGAAGCTCTCAGTTCTTTGAGACGGTCTGGTTGTGCCCAATGATGTGCAAGAGGTGGGAAATGGACAGTAGAGGGAATGAAACAATTCTTTTCCTCCTCACAATTAGACCCATTTACAAATGACAGTTTGAAAGCCTCCACTGTATTTATGGGCAGGGAAATTAAGGGGACCAGCTTAGTAGATTTCTTCAGGAGGAGGAGTAAAGCACTTTTTAAAATAGTGCTAGTGGCAGCACTATAACTTCCTTTAGGCTTTATAGTCAGAAAATGAGCCTACAGCTTAAATTAAGTATAGCTGAAGAAAAGAGTTGATTTAGATGTAATTGATAATGTTGTAAGTTCCTTGTGATTTCAAGTTCACTTAAATAATGTACACATCCATGACATGTTCTGCTAATACGATAACAGCCAGAGCACCTGCATTGATGATGTACATAGTGTGGAAATAGTGCATACTACTTGCTTTTGTTCCTCAGTGGCTTCCACTGCATGTTTTCTTTAAGAATTCTGCATAAAATTGATTCAATTGCGGTCCACCTGGCCAGAGTCCACCTGGTACTGTGTACTTGAATAAATTGCTGGGATGACCCTACTATCAGATTCCATTAATGAACATTTAAAAAAATTAAAATACACTCCACCACTCAAAGTGGTGGAGAGTATTCTAAGAAAATTCTGCAATTCTTCTTTTAAAGGAGGAGAGAAGAAAAGATAAATCCCATAGTCTTGTTGGGGGGGGGGAGGAGATCTTCCAAGAAATTTGACCCCAGGACTTAAAATGAACAACTTTTCTGCTTATGAAAGCTCTCATGCCTGGCTAATTGAAAGTATTTATTTATTTACTTGCTCTCATATTGTTTTTTGCCAATTTATTTAGATGCACAATTATTTTGAAGATAGATCAAGATACTTCTTCTGCCCAGGTGTAGCAATTTGAAAAGCTTTGTTCAAGCATCCATACACATAGGTAAGATGCATAAAAGCAAGCAACTGTTGGATACACATTTTCTTTTGTTTGTATGGAATTTGCTCCTCTCTTATATATGTGTATAAATGTGTGCGCGCGTGTGTGTGTGATACAGTTTAATAACTGTGCCCCAACTATGAATTAATTCAAATCTTGTACTTGCATTAAAAATGAACTCTATCTACTTTATGTTGATCATTAAGGAAGAATATTTCACACAAGAGATTTGTCATATTAAGGAGGATAAAAACCACTTAGATCAATTAAAGGTGTTAAACTTAATCTTGACATAGATTACCCAAAATAATTTAGATTCTACATTAAGGGAAATATTAAAAGCAGATTCTGTGAGGAGGAGAAGGAGGCATGATCCAAATTCATTTTAAAAAAGAATATTATGGTATAGGGAAAAGAAGTGTTAACTGGTAAGTAACTCTGCTTACTCCAGAGCATAGTAAAAATAAAGGTAAAAGTCATTAAATAATTAAGAGGAGTTAAAGATATTGTTCTTCTGGGGTCTTTTATGCCAGCATGACAAGAACCTCAAAGAACACTCCTCAAGGAAGTGAAGCACCAACAGTGCAGTGAACGACTCTTCATAGACCATCTGTTTGAAATTGTGTGTCCAAAATCCTGCCTCAAGGATTTGGACCAGTGTGCTCAAAATCTTACCTGAAGGAATCATTTAAGTTCACAAACTAGAGAAGTCAAAGGAAGCATGGGGATATTTGAGGGGAAAGATCCATGGAGGATATAGATGGGTCAACTGGAGTGAATAACTGGAACAACCAAGAGGGAATAAAAGAAAGAAAGCTTAAATACCAAATATACTCCTCTGAACGAACTGTTCTGTTGCATGGAAGAGGTGACATGATGCATTTCAAATATTTTGGGCTATACCTCTTATCACCCATTACCATACTGATAGGGGGTAGTATGAGCTGTAGTACATATATATCTGGAATATTCTGGGTTGACTGTGCCATGCTGCTAAGGTGAACACACATAGGAAAAGAGATGCATGCCTGGAACCACCACCATTTATGTGGAACTTCAATATTGTGGAGACTGGACTGATACGGGACTCTGTTAAGTAGAAATAGCACTCCTGCAGTAAGGCTTGAATTGGTCCTCTGGTGACCATTCATGATGGTAAGAATGATCATAGCATGTTTCATTTGTCCTTGATGATCAATAGCTTTCAAGATCTAGCACATTGCCAACAAGTATAAGGTGAAGTTCCATTAATTAAGTGGTTCAGGACAGAACACAGATAGGAAGAAGTGCCATCTAGCTTTTCATTTGTCATAAAAATATTAAAATATGCCAAAGCAGTCCAGTATCCATTAGATTGCCACAGGCACCATTATGAATGGAGGTTCTATGACAGCCACTGTTTTAGTTAGTAAATTTGATTACAACCTGGACAAGTTACTATTAGGTAATACAAATCCCAGAACTTTCCAGACAGCATGACATGGAGGATTCTGAGACCTATATATATTCCAAATTCTTCATTTGATA
This sequence comes from Urosaurus nigricauda, assembly GCA_034509955.1. NCBI lineage: Eukaryota > Metazoa > Chordata > Lepidosauria > Squamata > Phrynosomatidae > Urosaurus > Urosaurus nigricauda. The sequence continues at coordinate 15,413,947 of JAOEGL010000013.1, forward strand.
GTATTATATTCAACTTAGTAAAGTCTGGGGCTGAAAAAGCACACAACCCCCTCGTGGCCGTTCTTCACCCTGTAGGTCATGTGCAATGAACTCTATTGAGTTGTTGTTGTTGTTGTTGTTGTTGTTGTTCATTTTCTGGCCCTGTATGCAGAACTGGATGCAGTTTGAATCATCTTCGAAACCCACGTATTTCCAAGCTTTGGATTTTTGGGAAAATTCAAATGAAAAAATAATGTGTTGGCTGACAAGGCACACATTTTGACAACGTGTAAAGAAAACTGTGGGCTGTTCCAAAATGTTACAAACTTGAGACCAAAACTTTAACATCATTTGCGCTGCTCTTTCCAGTCCCCTGTCTAGCTTCTAAGTCTTTGTTTTCACACATTGGCCCACCCTACATGGAATGAATGACAATACTTGTACATTTTGTTTAACCTGGACTCTACGTAGCACTCTTTTTGTAGCAAAAAAAAAAAAAAAAAAGGGGGGGGGGAGGGGATAGGAGTAAATTGTTTTTCCTGTTAACTCCAGGAGTAGCAATTCACCTTTTAAATTGCTTGCAGCCCTTCTGCATTATTTAACATTAAAAATATTTTTCCCGAAGACCCAAAGTAGACTTCTAGCCACTTTTTTTAATGACATTTGAGGAATTTTTTGTGCAGTCCCCAGAGTTCTAGGTCTGAAAGCTGGCTCTTGGATCTACTGTAGTTGCCTGTTTCCTGACATAAGGGATCCAGGAAGCAGAAGGAATCAGGAGCAACAGAAGTAGAAAATTTTCAAAGATGTAGCCATATCAGTCTTTTGCAATATAAAAAAGAAGAAGAAAGGAGGAGAGGGGAAAGAAATGTAGAAATACATGACATAGAAGTACATGTTTGCCTTAGGGTCACCATAAGTCAGAAATGACTTGAAGGTGTACAACAAAAACAAACTAATACAGAACCAATAACATAGCAGTGCATCATATGGGAATTTTGTCTGGAGTAGGGACATATACTTTCCATACTTTCTAGTTCCTTTATCCTATTGATTGAAAATGGCACTCTGTTTCTAGTGCTTTTTGAGTGCTTTTGTATTCTCAATCAACTGATGATCTCTCCCACTGTCATATATGACTAATTTATGACATATGGGGTTCTAGTCTAGTATTTCTTACCTTTGCGTAAAGCCAGCCTTCAGTATGGTTTAAAGGCTTTAATCCATTTCCTCCCCCACTCCCTTGTTTTGTACATTGGCATTGCTTTAGAAGTCCAGCTGCTAGACACTTTTAAGACACATTGCATCTGAAAGCAGAAGGTTGTACTAGAATGTCAGGATTTCTTTATTTACATTAAAAGGCAGGGTTGTTGTTTTTAATGGAAACATACAGGTAAATTGCAATGGCAATGTACATCAATCATCACCTGCATTCTCTTGATGATTTTTAATATGTGTGCAGCTTTTGTGATGGAGGGTGGATGACTGAGAAGAAGAAAAAATAATAGAAAGCAGTTTCAAGGCTTTTAATTTGAAAAGGGGGACTTTTAGAGGTACACATATTGCAGCAATGCAACTTAATGCTGACATACAGTCGCTTTGAAAGAGACCTCTAGAAAAATTCCCGGCATTTCAGGGAGTACTGCTGGTAAATCAGGAGGTGACAGTCTCAGAATCAATACTGAACTATTGTCCCAATATTGTGTTAGGAGTTGACTCAACTATGTTACTGGAGACGCCAGCCTGAGGTACCTGCATGCTATAAATTTGAAGTCAATTTTATCTGAGTCTTAACTCATCTTGAAGCACAAAAGTAAAAAGATGTAAACCATCCAGCCTGGTCTAAATTTGAGATTGGATAATTACAACCCATATCAAAAGCTCCACTATCCTATAACTTTCACGTGGCACAGAAATAGCCCAAGGCATAGGCCAGCAGAGTTGATAGATGACCTGGTGCAAAAAATCATTATGCATAGCTGGATGCTGTTTAGTTGCTTTGAACTTAGAATGACTGTTTTGGTTATTCTGGCATCCCAAAACTCAAAGCCTGAACAGCTTGACATGACTGAGCTGGGACATGAGCAATTTTGGGGAGAATAAGCTTGGTGAGATGAGACATGAGTTACATTATCAGGAGAATTATTCAGTTTTGCTACCTGATCAGCCAAATCTTGCTTATGTTGTTGCTAGTATTTGCATGCTCCTCTGCATTAAAGCAGAGGCAGCTAAACATCTGAAGCTCTGTCCCTGAGCAGCTACCTGCTTCTTGCTTTAGGGATTATTAGGGAGGCTGGTCCATGGTCACACAAAACATGTATACTGCTAGAGCTTCATTACAAGAAGGAAGGTGGATCATCATTGGTCAGAGTGACTTGGAGTCTTTTCTAATTATATAATTTTAATATGCTATGGTGCCACTTTAACTGCCATATTTCTGTCCTGTAGAATCCTGGGATATGCAGTTTTGGGAAGAGTACTCTGAATGTTCAGGTAGAGAGTTTATGGGTTGCTTAACATTACAAAAGCCAGCATTCCACAAGATAGAGCCATGGCAGTTAAAGTGGGATCAAAAAATGGGATCAAATTTTAATTGTGTAGTGTGAAAGGGCCTCTACACAGCAGAAATTGTTTAGTGTTTCGAGATAAAGGACTTGTACCATATCTGAAAAGGCCTCCTCTGAAAAGGAGAACAGTGCTCAACCTGGGGAAAATGGAAAAGAAGGTTAAGAGATGACATGATAGCCATGTTTAAGTATTTGAACGGATGTCATATAGAGGTTGGAGCAGGCTGCTCCAGAGACTAGGACAAGGAGTCATGGATTCAAGCTACAGGAAAAGAGATTCCACCTAAACATTAGGAAGAACTTTCTAATGCAAAGAGCTGTTCAACACACTTCCTTGGAGGGTGGTCAGGTCTCCTTCTTTGGAGGTTTTTAAACTGAGGCTGGATGGTCATCCTTCAGGGGTGCTTTGATTGTATCTTTCTGAATGGCTGGGGATTTGACTGGATGGCCCTTGTGGCTTCTTCCACCTCTATGACTCTGTAAAATTATTCTGCTAATATAAACTACTCAACAAAACTAATAATCATTAGCATGCCACTTTCCATTGGCCCAAATGAATTGGCAGGGATATTAAAACTTGATGAGTTCCTGCATGACAGGGGGTTGGACTGGATGGCCCTTGTGGTCTCTTCCAACTCTATGATTCTATGATTCTCACAAGTGAATATAAATAATTTCCACAGTTTTCTCCTCACTGCAGAGAAAACAAATATCTGTGCAAGTTCTAACCTGCTGTTCATTGGCAGAACCCAAAGTACTTTGAGAAATTATTCCACTCATAAATACACAGTCTTTCTTTCGTAGGTGCATTGTGAGATTATGAGCAACCTCCCCCTCTCTCCCTGAAGCTGTATTTTTGTGCAAGATTGCTGTTTTCTGCATAAAAACTTGCACACCAAGTCTCTTGTTGAACAAAAATCATGAACAGAAAAATCATGTACAGATCAAATCCCTTGGTCTAGAACAATTTTAAACAAGAATGCAATGTGCTTATTTTTGTTTTGTTTTTCACAAGTTTTTTTTTTTTACACAATTTTTATTGTGCAAGATTACTGCTTCTTGTGCAAGAAATTTGTTGTGTCTAGAAAACATCAATCTGGCACAAAAATGTATGGTTGGACATCGGGGTGGGGGTTGCACAATAGTCTCATGCACCAATCTTTTTGCACAATTTTCATGCTAAACCCTCTACCAAACTCACATATATGTATCTGCAGAATCTTTTCCCAAAACACTTTGGGATGCATGAAGACATGATAAAGATTGTGCAGAGAACATGTCCCTTCATTATTATTTTATCTGATTTGGTTTCCCAATAGTTGAGAATTCCCAAATATTGAAAAACCATTTTTCAGTCAAGAAATTAAGATGACAATAATATGACAGTCCCATGGCAGCCATAGTTTTACAACATCAGTTTGATCGGAGCTTAGAAAAGTCAATTTTTTAGAATGGGCACTTCCAGGATCCCAGCATGATCACACTGGCTTAAAAATTTGGGTAACTGTTGCCCAGAAAAGGAATTTTCTTATTCTGTATGCATTCCTACCATTTCCATCCATTAAGTAGAAAGACATACAGAGGAGGAAAGTTCTTAATTCCTTGTTTAAGCTGTCTTAAAAAAAAAAAAGACTTCACAACATTTATTTAAAGTTTTGTACATCACTCAAATACAGATGCCCAAAATGACAGAGAATACAATACCCCAAAGTTTAAGACTGGTTTGTGAATACAGTCCCTAGCGTCTGCTATTGATCTTTCGCTATTTTAATGCATTTTTACTGACCGACATGTCCTGTGGTAAAGAATATTGCCTAAATTAGTTATCTGATTGGTTCTTTTGATTAATGATGGGATTGTGCTTCATTACACATGACAACATGATCAGAATAATCACTACAGCCATCGAGGCTGGGAATGGTGTGACTCTTTTTTTTTTTTAAACCACCATCATTTTTAAAGTTCATTTATAAAATTATTTAATGTATACATCCTAAGTTGTAATTTATTTACATGACACTTTTTTCGATGGGAACTGTTGTAGTGTGTCACAAATGGCTAAGAAAACAAGGTAAACTAGATGTACAGATCAATGTCTCCTGGCTCAAGGGGGAAAAAACATAATCAGGATTCAAGAACTGACCTTGTCCAAAGTCCAACTTGTCACACAACAAACAGTGAAGTGCCCAGCAAATCATTAGGATCTGCAGAGATATGTTCAAGGTTTTTAAATATATATATATATATTATTGCCTCTGGTTTTACTTAAACTTCAAAGCCTGAGTAATTTTTGCACACAAGTAGAAGATGTTGTGCTCAATTTCAGTCTCACTACATGTGGAAAATGCTTTTGTTTTGCATAACTTTGCCCTTGGTCAAATAATGCCAAGAGCTACCATTGTGTTGTGGCTTGAATGTGGGAATATGACTCTAGAGACTAGGGTTTGACTACCCATTCAGCCATGGAAATCCTTGGTCAAGTCACATTCTCTTAGCCTCAGAAGAAAGCAAAGACAAAACCCTGTGATATGTTTGCTCTAGGATTGCCATAAACTGGAAGCTACTTCAGGCACACAACAACAACACAAACAACATTGAGAGTAAAGAAGGGGTAATTGTGATCCAGACCTGAGATTTTTTGGACTAGAGAACTCCCAAAATCTCTAAGCAGCATGGAATATTTTGGAAGCCATAATTCAACAATTCAACTGTTCTGGCAAATCAGCCTTGGTTCAATATATCCCAACTGAGGTCTTGATTTTTTTGAATGGCCTATATAGTCATACCCTTCAACTGTCTCAGGCTGGCAGGGACAGACCTAATTAATCTTCTATCATCCCACTTTTTCCTGATGTTTTTAAAAGGTATCCAGTTTCTCTCGCCTCCTCTCATTTTTCTCCTTTGTCCTCGTCTTGTTCCAATAGCTGCAAATTGAGAGGTGTACAGATGGGCCATTAAGATTGGCCCGGGGGCAGAGTCGGGGTGGTGCATCCACACGACAGATGCCCTGAATCTGTCACCAGGCTGGCATCATGGCACTCCTCTGGCACTGTGTCTACATGACACAGCAGCAAAGGAACACTGAAAAGTCATGCTGCAGTGGGTATGGTGCCCTTTCTGGGTGCAAAAAGGAGCTGCTTGAAGCTGATGCTCAACAAAACTCTATTTGTCCTGGAGAACATGAATTGGAGTATTTTGGGCTCTTTGGAAGTTAAGAAAGCTCCTGAACTTTAGGATACTGGTTGCTGAACAAATTATTTCTTGCCTGGGGGGCTATGGTTGACCTGATCTCCTGTCACCATAACTCCACCCCAGAATGGATGTTGAGATTCCTGCTTTTTTTGCTTGGTCATTTTGGGATTGATCTGTTCGAATTTATATGAACAAACATGGCTATGTTATGTCGCATTGATGGGTGATTCAAAATACTAAGTGGCAATTCAACACTTAATGTTTTGAGGAATGTTTAAATGGTGTCATGCACAGAATAAATGACAGCTTTCATTTTCCTTCTTCAAAATTCTCTGCCAGCCTGTTTACAGGAGGTTGACAGATATTTCAGTGTTTGCCAGTGAAATAATGTGAAGGGTTGGACAAGTGCCATGAAATGGTTTCCTTTCTGTGGCAAGTGGGGAAACAAGTACATCTGTATAGTACACATAGACATTATACTGATTCCTACACAAACCGTGCTTGTTTGATGCTAGGAATTTTAAACATTAACTTGCTATCCAGCAATGCATCTTAATCTCTCTCTCTCTCTCTCTCTCTCTCTCTCTCTCTCTGATTAGTAAAAATGAAAACTTGTACTTTTTTATCCCCCTTTCTTCTCCTTTTTGGTAGTGTCAGTGTGCTACACAAAGAACCAGAAAGTTAGACAGAACATTGTTCACTCGAAGTTCTGAGGGAGTGTGTATAATTCATAGTCTGCACACTGCACGGATCCTGGATCCCCACATTTTTGTGCTTATATAAAGCACCACTGAAAATCATGCTGCCAAAATTTGCCAGCAAACAATGCCACCAAATTTGGGTGGCAATTTATACATGATGACTGGCATTATGTTTTGGGAAGTAATTTTGAATGCATTCTGAATGCAATAGGAATTCATGTGAATTTGCTAAACCAGCGAATTCACGTGAATTCGAATTGGATCAATTTGCAATAAAGAGAAATTCCTCCCGTCTGATAAGGTCCCTTGTTTAAATAAAAAGGCCTTAAAACAAAAAACAAACAAAAAATGAGAATAGAATAGGGACCAGCCTTGCCATTGATGGAACAGAATTCTACAGCCCAGGAGTAGCAATTGAAGGTCCTTATTATAAGTCCTCACCTAATGGACTTGTGAAAATAGCAGGAGAGTGAGATAGTCCTCCTCTGAGGGCACGGTGACCAGATGCCATAATTGTAAAAGAAGACATACAAGAAAAATATAGGTCATTACAAACTAAAAACTCTAAACACTAATATAAGTATAGATTAATGCTTCTTAATCATGATCAAAATGGAGGTCATTTTGGAATTCCTCCTAGAAATATAGGACATGTCCTAGAAAAGGAGAACATCTAGGTCACCCTGTCTGAGGGCTTCAAGGTTGGAGTAGATTCATACAAGGAATAGTTTATAAAATGCTTGTTTGACATAATTCTTCTTGTTCTGCCCCTGAATTTTGGCAGCCAATGTGGACAACTCTATCGAAACATGCAGTTCCTGTTTATTTTAATGACCTTTCCAGATTTGTCAACAAAATATTCAGGACATGATTTGCCAGTGGATTTTTGGCTGTGTTGTGACAGTGACAGGGAGCGAACAATGCACCCGGTGGTACATTCAAGGGAGCAAATTAGAAGTCTCCCATTCCTGCTGTGTGCACACACAGAGGCCCAGAATCCTGTTGGTAACATACATAGGTATAATGGCAGATTTTTGTTGTGGTTATGAACCTTCAAGTTCTTCCCAACCTATGGTGACCCTAAGGCAAACTTATAATGGGATTTTCTTGGCAAGTTCCTTCAGAAGGATTTTGCCATTGCCATTGCAGATTAAACCTGTGAATATACCTTTTGTTGCAACATTCAGCATCTCAATGACCTTTCCCTGTGCTACCGACCTATCTTCCCTGTGCTACCTACATATCTACCTATATATACCTATATTTCCTCTCTGCTACCTACATATCTACATATCTTGGTGATCCCAATAGCCATTTAGTATCCAAAGGAGGATGGGGAAGGATGGAGTGAGGCCATATAATAGTTGGCTGTGTTCCTGCAATCAACCATAGGAAGGAACAGGTATACTCCTGGAATTCTAGAGGACCTCCAAAAGTCCAGGAGGAGGATTTGTATTTAGAATACAGCCAGCTGATCTCTGCCCCCCCATCCTTTCCCACACATTAAATGGTTGTGTAGGGGTACCAAGCCTGAGACAAGTAGATTGAATATGCAAGGTGTGATGGAAGACATGTAGCTACACCAAGAGTAACTGACACTCTGCTGTTGCAATGCAGGGTCTTGGCCTTTAAATGGTGACATTTGTATATGATGCAATGTTTATAGACACATGATCCTTCTCATAGCCAGAGCATGGCAACCCGGAAAGATTTTTGGTGTAGCGAGTAGAAGTCATATTTAAGTGGAGGACAGCTACATTTACATACTTATTATTGTAATGATGTTAGATTAATCCATCCTGGAGAAGCGTGTTAGATATGTAAGTTAATTGACTTCATATGTATCTTTAATGTGGGCTTTATGAATCTAGCTGTGTAATGCATGTTATATATATATATATGGGAGAGGGGGGCATCTGTGTTAATGTATCATTGAATGTGTGTGTGTGTGTGTGTGTATGTGTGTGTGTTTTTGAAATAAAATGGTCTGATTTAAGTGTATTCATCTATTTACTGATATTTTTAAAATCTTGTGTAATGTGATCCAGTATATTGGAATGCATACTTCTGTCTTTCCTTTTCACCAAACAGCTATGCTAAAGCAAATAAAATCAAAGCCATACATTTCCATTCGGTGGCTTTTGCAAACCGTAAGTGATGGCAGGAAACGGTCGTAGCCATTCGACTGAGTTCTCCCACTGACGGCAGCAGAAAGTAAAATTATATATATATATATATATATATATTAGAAAAAACAAATCCCTTTTTAAATAAAATGAAGTAAAAAGAACCACACTGCTGGGAGGAAATGCTAATTGAAACTACCTTGCTAATGCTAGCTAGTCACAGGAAGGAAACATTAAGTTATTATTTTTAATAATGTTTACAAGTATATCCAGCCATTTCCAGCCGGTGAAAAATGTTAGCCTTGGCAAAATGTGGCAGAGCTACTTTTCACTGGTGATGTTGCTCATCTTCTCTCTGATAGCAATCATTAATTTTATTTTTTAACCCAGTCTTCAAATGAAGACGGATGAGTGGGGGAGTTTTAAATGCAAGCTGCTTATGTTCAGAAAAATGGCTGCGGAGTTACAAATTGTGGTACCCAATCTGAGTCCAGTTATCAAAGGGGGGGGGGCAGATAGGAGGCAGGGAGAAAAAACAAACAAACAAACACACATTAGACGAACAACAAACAGGCAGGGTTTTACGTAGCAAGGCATGTGGGGAGGAGGGGTGTGGGTGTGTACATGGAGGGAGGCCAGGACATAAGGCCTACATATGGCTTTTATTCATTGTCTAATTGCTAGAAGCCTTACAGAAACTATTATTCTTAATTGTAGTTAATCATTTTTACCCACACATTTTAATATTTATTTCTCATCAACACCCCATTTGATGTGGGTGAGCAAAGTGCCTGTTATATATCACATTGCCAGCAACATGCAAGTACATTTCTTCAGGATTATTTTTTCTACTTTTCAAATGTATTACAATACAATTTGAGTTTCTTTTTTTTAAAAAAAAAAAAAACTTTGCTCTTAACACAAGCTTTTTTTTAAAAAAAAAAGCAACTGGAGATGTGTCTACTCAGAAGTATGCAAGTATAGGATTGTATGCTTAATGTATGTGCTTTTAAGGTTGGTTTTTCCTGATTTTTTTTTCTAAAAGTAAGCTAAGCAGGATCAGCCCTGGTCAGTACTTGGATGGCAGATTGCCAATGAATACCAGATGCTGTAGGGTATATTTTAGAGGATGAAACAAACAAGTCCACCTCTGAATATTCCTTGCCTAGGGAAATATTCCTTGCCTAAGAATGTGATGACTTAGTGGTTAAGACATCAATTGTGATGACTGGAAGATCAGAAGGTTGGTAGTTTGAGGCCCGAGTCCTGCATGATGGGGTGAGCTCCAGTCACTAGTCCCAGTTTTGACCAACCTAGCAGTTTGAAAGCATGCAAATGTAAGTAGATAGACAGGTACCACTTAAGTAGGAAGGTAACAGTGTTCGGTGCAGTCATGCTGGCCACATGACCACCAGAGCAGTCCTCGGACAACACTGGCTCTTTGGCTTAGAAACAGAGATAAGCACCACTCCCTACAATCAGTTACGACTAGACATTCATGTCAAGGGACTACCTTTACCTTTACCTTTAAGAAAACCCTATAAAACTTATGGGGTTGCTATAAGTGAACAGGCAACTTGAAGGTACATCCATAAGAGAATTCACATGTCTAGCACTGTGTTCTGTTACAGTTGCTGGTGAAAACGTCCCATACTCATAGCTTCTAACATTTCTAACATTTCAAAGATGAAAGCTACAGCATATGTAGCCAAGCAACATCAGAGTGTGGTCAAGATAAGAAAGCTAGGAGAGGCTAAGGCAGTTTACTTTTGCCCAAATCTACTGGGAAGAGCAAGATTCTGCCTTTCTTCTCTCCTTCTCCTTGCTGAGTTAATTGAGTGCAAACCACTTTTCTACTTTGAATTAAGTTTGCGGCAACTGACGTAAGCTATGGACAAATGGGGAGGAGAGAAATACCAAGACATTAAAAAAAAAACCTAGAAAAGTGGGATGACACAGGATTAATCTGGACTGTCCCTGCCATATTGAGAGAGTGGGAGAATATGCATGATCTTCCAGTCACTGATGTCGGTGGTGAATGATATCTTTAGGATGACATAGTTATGTATTTGAAATATAACTCATTTTGCAGTTAAAGTGACTGTTTTCATGTTTACAAGAAAGAAAGAAAAAGGGAAGAGGGAGAGAATGCAGGACAAAAAAAGGCTGAAAAACAACACAGATTTGCATAAAAGGTATATGTGCTGATTTTTATAATTTAGAAATAATTACTAGTAATCAAACATAATGCAACACCTCTTATTATAGTGTGGGAGACTGCGCTTAGGTGAGTTATGCACTACATCCATCTTCTCTACGGATGCTTAACTGCTGATGGCCAACTTCAGGGTCCTAATTATGCTTCTCTATTTTTAGAGCAGATATGGATTGGAAGCCCTTCCAACAAGAGGACTGCCCTCTGCAGAGCAGGATAAGTGAGTATGTACTGCTCTCAATATCTTCTGTGTTTCATCATTTTCTGGTATGATCATGGGCAAATACCAGGTATAGCTCTGTTTAAAAAGCCTCTGAGAAAAGCTGCTTCTGCACTGAAGAATTAATCCATTTTTATACTACTTTAACTACCATAGCTCCATCCTACGGAATCCTGGGATTTATATTTTGTTGGGGCATCAGAAGTCGCTAACAGAGAAGGCTAAATTTCTCATTAAACTACAAATCACATAATTTCATATGGTGTCAAATTGCATTAATTCTGCAATGCAGATGCAGCCAACAAAGCTCCTCTTTACAAAGTCTTTATATGCGTATGTAGCCCCCCTTTCCTCCCATTGGGAGCACTGGGAAATAGATGAGATTGCAGCCAAAAAAATCAGAAGAAGATTAAGAACAGGAGGGACTGCTATGAAAGAACTAGATCTTAAAATATACAACTGAGCACAAAAGTAAGAATCGTACAAGCTATTGTATTCCCTATTGTCATGTATGGATCTGAGAGCTGGACAGTTAAGAAGAAGGATAGGAGGAAAAGCAATTCATTCAAAATGTAGTGCTGAAGAAAGTGCTAAGGATTCCATGGACAGCCAAAAAGACCAACAAATGGGTCCTGGAGCAGATCAAGCCAGAAATCTCCTTAGAAGCCAAGATGACAAAACTCAGTTTGTCATACTTTGGACACATCATAAGAAGGCATGAATCATTTGGGGGGAAAACAGTAATGCTAGAAAAGGTAGAGGGAAGTAGAAAGAGAGGAAGGCTGCATGCAAGATGGATGGACTCTTTTAAAGAGATCACTATGAGTATGAGTTTGCAGGAGCTGAGCAGAACAGTGGAGGACAGATGATCTTGGAGATGTTTCATCAGCAAGGTTGCCATGGGTCGAGATCAACTTGAGGGAAGTTAACAGCAAAAAAAGTTCCCCCAAACCATGGAAATCCCTGGGTGACACTAACATCAGTAACTCTCTTTCAGACAGATCTTACTCACAAGAGTTGTTATTGGGGCTTAGAAAAATCACCTTTTTGGACTATAACTCCCAGGCATTCTGAAGCCCAGCCAGACATAGTTGCAGTCCAAAAAACTTTCTCAGGTTCTGGTCATTATTGGGAAGAAGCAGGCCTTGAACTAATTTGTAGAAGGCCAGGACACAAATATAATTATCTGAGTGACTGATTCCTTATTCAGTAAGACAGTCTGTTCATGAAAAGATATTGGCCTCTCTGCATCTCCCTTGCTGGGGAAGATCATACTTGTCTTCTAAAGCCCTTTATCATCTTCAAAAGCTCTCTCCATATCTTTCAGTTTGCTGGTTTCTTCTTGAATGGTGTCACTTGGAAAAGAACACAAATCCTTAAGTGAAGCACTGAGCAAAGTAGTGCTGCTACTTCTCAAGTTCTGCAACCATGAAAGAAGTAATAGCACAAGCTGTCTCACCATATCATAAACTCTAGAGGTAAAATGTACAGCTTCCCAACACTGATTCAGTCCTGCCTCTGGAGTGTGGCTGATATAACCTCCCACTCTACTACACTCCTAAATTGCTCTATGGAGATGATCTATTAAAGAATAACAATAAAGCTTAAATGTTTGAATAACCTTTGAAATTATTGACAAATTGGCCCCAGCGGAATGCTTGGGAGCCTAATGTAGAACTAGAGATCAATGGTAATACTGTGGAGACAGGATTCAGATGGCAGCTGTAGGAACATGTGTGTGTTATGCAATCTCCGTGTTCAACTGTACCACAATTTAGGGCAAATATATCACTGAGGTGCAAGCAGTTTGGTCCATGAAATCAAATTGACCGGGTCCTAATCCAGATTCTGTATTTTTCACATTATACTTTAAAGAACTTTCATGAACCTGAGAGCAAATTTGGAGGACTTTTTTTTTGGGAGGGGGGCAATATTATTTGTTCAGCTGTTCGTTTCTCCTTCTCTTCTCTTTTAGAAAGTTATCATTAGCTTTCCAGACAAAGCCATATGACTTGCATTTATTTTGTCTACATTAAATTGTGCAAAAACAGAATTAAAAGCTCAAAAATCGCTCCAATTAAGAAAGCATGCCTTTGGATTCAACAATTGTATTTGTGCATGAACAAACATTCTCTCACCCATTTTCTGATGGGAGCATTTTCTCATGAGAGCCAGCAAACTTCACACATGCAAGTTCATCACTTGTGGATTACAGCAAGTGACTTGCATGTGTGAACAAGATGTTACAGATCACAAAAGCAGAACTTTCATTTTCACCTCATTTTGCCCCAAACATAGTGCTTTCCAACAGAGAAAACCTACCTATTCTGTTGCTTATAAACAAGGTATGTGTGAACTGCAATTTCACACATCCAACTCTTAGTTTTTGGTTGGATATTTAAAATATGATCCTTGAGCATTCACTGAATTTTGTTATTACTAAAATTCAGTTGATTACCCTTCTTCTAACTAAGGGGTTGTACAGAGGCAACCCCTTTTTCTTCCGGACCCTTGCAACTGTGGTAATGATCTGCTTTAAAAAAGAGCTGCAAAATGCAGCTCCTTTCTGCACCACTGCCAAGGTGCCATTAACGCCCTGGAGCGGCATGATGATATCTTTTGTGTGCCATGCCATTTGGATGTAGCACACAAGACATGTCATTGGCATGCATGCCATTTAGATGTGTACCCTCCAAAATGGCACTGGGAGAGAGCAGAGTGTGCAGACGAATTTGTCTCCCGAGCCCTAATTTCAGCCCCAGGCTGCCACAAAGCGACGGTCTGTACCAATCCTGTACACACTGATTTTTATTTATTTATTTATTTAAGCTATTTGTTGGATTGTCAGAATCAAACTGTTAAGGAAGCAAAATTTTGTTATATTATCTGTAAAATACATCCTCAGATGATTGGTAGCAACTGATGTTAGATGGCAAAGATCAATTTTGATTTCCTTTTCTGTTTCTGTTATGTTTGGGTTGTTTTAATAATTGCCCTTGATGACATGTAGTGAACTACACGACCCAAAATCCACCAAAAACTGTTGCATTTGATTAGAGTTAATGAAATAAGGGTTGTGGATGTGATTTTATAAAGTATAAATAATGTTTTATCAGCATCAACATAAGGGAATTTTTTTTCTTCCATTTGTAACTTGGAATAATATATGAAGAGTGGAAGGCTGACAGTTAATTTTTATTTAATGGCAGGACTTTGTCTTTGTACTATGTTGCCCCTACATGCTGAGCACATCTCTAGAAAGGTCACCTCACAGAATGATCAGAGAATCTCTTCTAACATTCCTTGCTCTGTATAAGGCTTCTGACCTTTCAGTGATCCTAATTCCACACCCTCCCTTTTCTTTCTCCTAGGCATGCTTATTATTTATTGAACTTGAACTGGTCTTAAATTTGGTAATAATAGTTTCTACCCCCACCCACCCCACCACACACACACACCAAAATCTGGCAAAAGACAGTGATGATGCAAGTGAAAATTCAGGTTCTTTTCATATTTCACAAATTAAAACATTACAGTTTGTTCCGGCAGGGTATTTTATGATGTGAGACAGCACTAACTCATTCAGCTCCACCTAATTCATTATCATATCCTATTTCTGTTAATATTCAACTCAAGATGAGCATATTCTTTAATGGATGTTGACATAGGACCTTCTCTTGAGTCTGTATTCCTGACTTGCTCAGAGTTGCCTGGGCAGAAGGTTGATGTTCTACCATGACATTGATTGGCCTTCATTCTCTCTGGATACACAAAAGGTGTGACGTGGTTTTTGCAATAAGACCAAAACAGTTTCAGAGCAGGGCTACTAGAGTGCACAGGGAGGAACTGACACTTGCAGTCCTTGTTAAATTACAAATCTTCTCCTTTGACCCTCTTGTTGTGTAGTGCTCCCCACATTCCCTAGACTAGGCATGCTAAATATATTTCTTTTTGAGGAAAAACCATGGTGGAACAACATGGTTTTTACGGGCAAAAGACTGGAATACAGAGATATAAGAGTTATTGTGAGCCAGAACTATGAGGGCACATACACAAAAATCAGGAAGTGACTGGGAATCTTAGCTGTCTTCAGTTCATAGGGAAAAGACAATCATATCCTATTCCTGCTTAAATACATTGAAGAGTTTTTTTAAAAATAAGTTGTCTAATAAACATCAAGAAAAAATAATGACGACAACAACATATAATATTCTTATCTCATTTTTAATAAATAGTTAAGAATATTGGGGTGCAGAAAGTGAAACGCTCCAAATTATGGATGGAAAAGAGTTTCAGTGGATTCAGTTGTTTTGCTATAATTATCCATTTTGCACCTTCCGAGGCATGCATTTTTAAAAGGCAAACAGCTACAAAACACATATAGATGAAAATATGCACAAATATGTTTCAGTCAAATGGAAAAATGTGTACCAAATGTGGACATTTGGAAGAAATGTAGCAATATATGCACACGCTATATTAAAATTTTGAAACATTGACTATTTTTTCACATGAAAATTTATACATAATAATGTTTGAAAACCACATTAGGAACAAAAAATTGGACAGAATTTTATAGATGGGATTTGGGAAAACATTGTGAGTTTGAAATATTGTTTTTTATTTTTTCACATGAAAATTTGAACATAACAATGTTTCAAAATCACATTTCCCCACACCTCTACCCTTAATGCAGGGATTTATATACAAACAAAGAATCCCTCTGGGAAAGGCCATCAGTTGAGACATAAATAACTGGCAAAGTAAAACAGCAACATCCTTTCATCAGTTAAACAGTGGTCTTGTGCAGTGAAATGCACAACTCTCTGCCTCCATACAGTGATTGAGATAACATTAGCAGAAGACTATCCTGCCTTTCTGCAACATAGGGGCTGTTCAGACTGGCCATTTGGGCTGGCTTGGAGACATTCCTCCAGCACTGTGTACAGATGACGCCATGCCAAAGGAGGGCAAGCTGCAGCAATGTGATTATTGTGCCCTTTGCAGGGCACAAAAAGGAGCTGCTTTTTATGGCTCCTTTTTGTGCCTTGCAAAGGCCAGATTGCTGCTGCCCCAATCTGACTCAAACAGGGATGGCTGCATGCTGCATTCCCTCAAAATGGGAAGTTCTGGGAATTTGTCCTTTCAGTTTTATACTTTCTGTTCTGGTTTAATAAACCAAGTACGCTGGCTTGGCCTAAGCCTTCTTTGGAAATCATTTCTACTTGTTCTAAAAAGCCTTCCTCCAAAGTATAAAATCCAGGATTTTTCAGTGAAGTTCTTGGCGACTTGTTTGACTTGAACTCCCCTAGTTTAAAGATGGGAGTAAGCATCTTTGCTCCTATCTGATAATAACCACAGCTGGGTCTTCGGGTAAGTTAAGTCCTGAGAGATAAGCACTGCCTCCTACAGTTTGTTACAACTGGACATTCATGTCAAGAGAAACCTTTACCTTTAACTTTACCTTTAAGCCTCTCTGAGAGCCTTTGTGACTGAAGAGTGGGATATAAATACTCTAAATAAATAAATGAAATGATCATAGTTTTTTGCCTATTTAGGGGGAAACCTGTGAGCTCTTTGAAATTATCAACGGTAAAGATTAGCTGAGCAGCACTACTTAGCAGGTTCTCAAGAAAAACAACTAGGTTATCCGCATAAGCCTTAAGCTTATATTCATAATTGTTAATTTTAACACCTTTTATAGACGTATCGTTCCTTAGTTTAATATTCAAAAGTTCTAAGACCAAAATAAACAATAAAGGAGATAGTGGGCAACCTTGCCTAACTCTTTTATGCAAGTTGAATTCCATAGAAGTTTGTCCGTTAATTATTAATTGTGCTCTTTGCTCTCTCTATATACATTTAACCCATTGGGTAAAGTTATTACCTAAACCCCATTTTTGGAATGTTATAAATATGTTTCCCACTTCAAAGAGTCAAATGCTTTTTCTGTGTCAATGAAACACGTAGCAAATTTCCTATGTGCAACTTTCTCTTGGTATTCTATCATGATGATAACTGTTCTTATATTATTTTTCATATGTCTGTTAGTCAAAAAACCAGCTTGATCTTCGTGGATTAATTCATCTAGTATGACAATGACTCTGGCTGCCAACCGCTTAGTGACATATGCAAATGTAAGTCCAACATACACCTGTATGTCTTTTGTTGGTTGTTGAGAAGGTTGGTTTTCTGCAACAACTAACCCTTCCCAATACATTCTGCTGTAACACTCCACAGCCATTGGAGGCTCATAGAAAGCAAGGGGAAAACTGGAAAAATTAATGACTTGTAGTCATCATAGTACTATAGAATCATAGAATGATTGCATCATGCACCAAGATTCCTGGAGGATGGATCTCAGTGGATTATATCACTATTCTATTTCATTGTTCTTTAATCCCCTTCCACCTACCCTCAGTGTCCACAAGCCACTGAATGGCTTTGAAATGGGGGCTATCACAGCAAAATGTTAAGTCCTGAGAGATGAGCCATCATGCAGTGTTGCTTGTACAACTTTTATGCTATACTTGGTTATGCAGATTCTCAGTCACAGGTTGATTGCAAAGGTCTGATCAAACAAAATTCTGGAGAGCTCCTCTTGCCCAGGAATCTGGATGGAAAAGCCAGTGACACACTCTAGCTTTCGTCATCTATGTCAAAGAGTGGCAGGGTAGTGTGGATGAGGTTCAGGGAGTGGGCCCCACACACCAGGGTTGCAAGAATAAAATCATGTCATACCCTTCTATTATCCTGATGTGTTCTTCCTGATTAATATTTGTTATCTTGACCTCAGTCTGATGATACTTTGCCTCGTGTCTCTCAGTTTCCATCTGTGAAATGTCGGAAGATATGCCATAGGTGCTGTAAGTCAAGGAGCCATTAGAAAATGTAAGTGCTGCTAAAATTTGACCATTGGCATAGTCAATCTCCTTTGGGTTGCATTGCAATCCCACTGCAAAATTGTGTTGCCAACAGGTGCCTTGTTGTAGAAGTCTTTCTGTATGGTGAAACAACTCTTGTTGGGGGGGGGGGGGGGGACCCTGAGTATGAAAAGTCAAGAAATAATGAATTACTGAAGGCTCACCAAGTTAGTTCATCTGTAAGGAAAGATTTGAAGTCTGCAATCTAGCTCTCAGTGCCATCTGCTAAGCCATATACTTACACTCTAAGTCCTATTTCTATTTGCTGTGTGGCATGCAGCAATTGAGAGAGACCATCTTTTCTCAAGGTCATCCCATATATCTATGTCTGAGTGTCTTTTGAATTCATACCTCTTGGTCTAAGTTCATTAGATCATTGCAGTTCTGAATTACCAGACTCTGCGATGTGCATCTGGCAACCTATAGAGATCTGAGTATCTATATTTTTCCCCCTTGCGATTCCTCAGGTTTGTCATGCTGCAGCATGCAGGAACTACATTTCAAGATCTTTTCTTGAGTTTCTCATAACCAGAGCACTATCAGTCATTGTATCTATGTTCTTGATGATAATGATTTAAGACCTAGATATGGGACAAGTGCTCCAAAGGAGAGATATTAAAAAGAGAGAGATAAACAACAGAAGTGATGGCAACATAAAACTGGGTAAAGATCTGTTCTTTCAAGTAAATAACATTTTCTACAGCCTCTATTTCCTGGAGCAACATTTTGTGACATAAATGTTGCTGCCATAGTAACAAGAAGGGGGGACTGGCTTTCTTTGGTACAAGTGAATGTTGGGTTTTTTTTCTTTTTAATGAGAGAGACCCAAGGTTTATTTATTTATTTTATTTATTAATTAGTTATAATTACCTCTACTCTTTCCTCCAGTGAGCTCAAAGCAGCACACACCATTTTTCTTATCTGAAATTTCTCCTCACAACAACCCTTTGAGGAAGGTAAGGCTGAGATAAATTAGCATCCTAAGGTCATTCAGTAAGTTTTTATAGCTGACTGGAAACTGGAACACAAATTCTTCAATATCCCATATATGAAATCCAGGAATCAGTGGCCAACTGACATCAAAATGTGATCACATAGCCAAAATTATTAAAGAACAACACACAAACTAGGAGAGGCTGCAGCAGTTGGCTTTTACCTGAGCCTACAGGGAAGGGTTCACTTTTGCTCCATCCTCTCCTCTGTGCTTAGTTAAATGGATGCAAATTACTTTTCCGAATTGACCTCAGTTTACATTAAGTTGAGGACAAAGGGGGAAAGTGAGAGAAGGAGAGTAAAACTAGGACATTTGCAAAGTGGCTTGAAAGTGGGATGGCAAAGGATGAATCAGGACTCTCCTTGCCAAATCGGGACAGTCTGAGAGTATGAACTAGTCGCATACCAAAAAGTATGACGTTTAGGCCATTTTTTTTTTTTAAAAAAAAAAAAATTCAACCCCAAACAAAATGGCCACTGTTGCAAGTTCCTTTCCCCTGAGTTCAGTATCTTCTTACAGAGAAAGGATAAGCCATCCCTCTACTACTCTTGTGTGACTGAATTTAAAGAGACAAGGAACAAATATACAACTTTCACATTCTGGAAAGAGTGAATCAGGGATGCTGCTCTAATCCAAAGCTTTCCAACTAAGGCAGAAATCAAAAGAAGCCTTCTTTCCCCTCCTTCGCTATCCATGCTGTTCCTCTGGGCACCCCCTTCTGAACTTTTCCCCTTGTGGTCTCTTCCTTCCCTTCCTGCCCTCCCTCTTTTTTCCCTTCTTATTGACATTCCAGCCCTTGAAACAAGGTCTCCAGTCCTTTTTCTCATTTCAAGATCTTGTTTTGGGAGAGCAGTAACACCTGTCCACTGATCGCCTGCCAGTCTGCATCTGTGCCCAGCTGACAAGACTGTCTGCTTTGACTAATGATGTGATTGATGGACAAAATAAGGAAGAACACACAAAAAAACATTTCTGTCTGGTCTGGTGTGTCAGCAAGCCTTCATCAAGTGGCTGCTGAAGGTATATTTTGCTGCATGCCTCATTACACAGT
Organism: Urosaurus nigricauda; assembly: GCA_034509955.1. Lineage (NCBI taxonomy): Eukaryota > Metazoa > Chordata > Lepidosauria > Squamata > Phrynosomatidae > Urosaurus > Urosaurus nigricauda. The sequence continues at coordinate 15,433,912 of JAOEGL010000013.1, forward strand.
AATGGCATTCCCAGGCAAAGCTGTTTCTTTTCATGACACAAGACAGCAGGCAGCTTTATGGACTCTGGGCCTACCGCGCCTGGAGGAGCAAGGCACTAAAGAGTGGTCATTTCCAAAAACGCCTCAAGTTGCTTTTTTGTTGTCATGAATTTAATATGAATCAACACAATATGAAATGAGCATGAGGAATTTTAGTGACTAGTCATTTTTTAAGGCTGCTGTCTCAACAGCCATCAAGGAGAGGGAAGGGGAGGGAAAAACATTTTCTTCTACCAAACCTGTTTCGAAAAGAAGTCATCTGTCAATTTTATTACATTAAAAAAAAGTACACAGAGGCATATAGTCCAAGCACATGACTGCTTTGCTGATAAACATGTGGAAAATTCTTCATATTCAAAGGAGCAGGAGGAGAGAAGGAAAAGAATCTAAGTAACAGACAGGCAACAATGACAATTCATGGGCTTGAGAGACCCCACACAGATAGGACTTCCAGGCAATGGTGTCCCAGTCACTCATGGTGGTTTGGATTTCTCCAGCCTGGTTGATGGAAGATAGATACAGAGTCTTCATATAAACTAAGTTTAATATATTTAAAAAGCAAAACAGAGGGGAAATTTACTGACTGACTACTTCAAACCATCGATCTCTATGACAACTCTTACTTTAAATACATCTTTTCTCTCTATCTCTCGCTCTCCATATATGTATGTATGTGTGTGTGTGTGTGTGTGTATATATATATATATATATATATATATATAAAACTATTGCATAAGAAAGGAGACACAAAAGACTGCAGCAACTATAAGACAATAGCACTAATCTCACATGCAAGCAAATTAATGCTTAAAATTCTGCAGCATAGATGCCTACCATACATGGACAGAGAAATTCAAGAGGTGGAAGTAGGATTCAGAAAAGGAAGAGGCATTAGGGTCCACATCACAAACATAAGATGGCTAATGGAGTGCACCAAAGAATTTTTTAAAAAAAGAAACAGTATGTGTTTTATAGACTACAGTGAAACATTTGAGTGTATAGATGATGGAAAGCTATGGAATGCACTCAAAGACATGGGAGTCCATTTGATAGTCTTGAAGAGGAATCTGCACCAAGGACAAGAGGCCAGCATCAGAACAGTATTCGGAGAAACAGTGTGGTTCCCAATAGGAAAAGGGGTCAAGGAAGGCTGCATCCTATCACCCTACTTGTTTTAACTTATATGCTGAAAACATCATAAGAAAAGGAGAATTAGAGTCAGAAAAAAGAGGAGTGAAGACAGGAGGAAGAAACATCAACAACGTAAGATATGTGAATGACACTGTAATATTAGCAGAAGACATTAAAAAAATGGAATAGTTAATAAGGAAGATCAAAGATGAAAATGCAAAGGCAGGTCTGATGCTGAACTTAAATAAAACAATAATAGTGACCGTAGAAGAAATACACAAATTAAATATAGACAATGAGGAAATTGAAATAGTTAAAAGAATTCCTGTATCTAGGATCAAACATCGACCAGAATGGAGACAGCAGTTAAGGAATAAGAAGACAATGGCCCGGTTTAAACTGGCAGGAAGTGCTGTCCTGGTGCCAATTCTAGGGTTTGGGAGCGTGCAGAAATTGCATGCTCCCTAACCCTGGTCCCATCTACATGGGGGCCACCATCATGACACAAGCACGGTGCAACATCTGCATCTTGCAGCATCACACTTGCATCATTGATGCATGCCAGCGCACCAATGGCACAGTCATGGCGCCCAGTGCGTGCAATAAAAAACCGCTTCTTTTAGCAAATCAACTTATTCAAGATGTGGTGCTGGAGAAGAGCACTTAGGTTACTGTGGACAGCCACAGTAGATGTGTCTTTAAACAAATCAGTCCAAACCTCTCCTTGGAAACAAAGATGATCAAGCTGGGATTATTGTACTTTGGCTATATAATGAGAAGGCATGGATCACTAGAAAAAACAATAATGCAAGGAAATGTAGGAAAGGTAGAGGGTAGTAGAAAGAGAGAAAGATCAGAGACAAGATGGATGGACTCAATCACAGGGATTATTGGCAAGTGCTTGCAGGATCTAGGCGAGGACATAATGGAAAGAGGTTCTTGGAGGTCATCATGAGTTGATATCGACTCAAGGGCAGCTAACAACAACAATTATTTGTTAGAATTTTTTAAAAAATATTCTTTATCTTAATTGAACAGTGGGTCCTCCACATTAGCTAGAGTTTGGGGGTACATGTAAAAGTGAAAGAAAACCACTCTAGGAATACTTAGGTCCTCCATTGCAACTCTATGGCCAACATCTGGCATAAGATGACCATAGAATTACACTGCAGGACCTACAAATGGTCCTTCAGGTCCTCCAGTGTAACTCTGTGGTCAACTTATTGCAGAGTCTCATTGGAGGACCTAGAGAGTCCTAGAGAGAACATATAAATCAAATCTATGCATAATCAAATCCCCAAAAGTCAAAGCAGCAAATGTGGAGAGCTGACTGTATTTCAGTAACAACAATGTTGCCTTCCCTTTCCCCCTTTCCTGCCTCTTCCAACAACCACCTCACCTGCTTCTCCAAGCCACTCTTGCTGTATCCCGCTCTGAGTATTTCATTAGAGGAGCGAGTTATAAATAAATTATTATTATTATTATTATTATTATTATTATTATTATTATTAGTCCCATTGCCTAATTTAAATTAGGCAATGTTTAAATTAGTTTAAATTAACCCTGTATTTTCTGAAATAAAATGTCTCTGTACTTGCCATGTGTATTTGTGTATTTGTGCTCTCTCAGAACAAGCTAGGATGGCTTCCGTCAGTAAACACACTTTCTGTTTTTTTCCAGGATCAACAGAGATCATGTGACGGAAAGAGGGATGTTAGCACTAAAACAAAATGATCCTAATGCTTAACTAGTGTAATATTGCTAAAGCACTTTACCACTTTGACTATAACTCCTGAAGAATAATAATAAAAGGCTGAGTGGAAATAGGTGAAATTCAGTTTCTGAAATGTTGCTTGAGATTGCATATGACATGTGATCAGTGGGAGGGGGAGAAGGAAGGACACAAGGCAGGGAGGAAAAGAAGGAAATAAGGTGTATTTCAAGAAGGAGGCTGGATACATTTTATGAATAACCGGGGTGGGGGGTGGAACTGAATACTCTGGAGACACCCAGAGATCTCTCCCCACTTTTCTGGCGGCATCCTCAATGTAAGGATAGTGCAAATCTCTATGAACTTAGAAAAATGAAAACAATGATAAGATCAAACTTGATAGGTTTAAACCTCTCTACTAAAAAGCTGAGAGTCATTATAGTTTAGTGGTTTGAGTGTTGGATTAGGATCCTGGGATTAGGGCTCCAGGCTTGAATCCCTGCTCAGCCATGGAAACCCACAGAAGGGATGTACATATGGGCCAAAATACCAATACCAATTTCCCCCCGGCCTGGAATTGGACTCTTCAGAGGACACAGGCCAACAGCCTCAAAGCCAGGAACAGGTACACTAGATGCCATTTTGGTGGATCCAGCAGGACCCTGGACCAACCAGCCCTTATCCCATTTTTTTTTTTAAAAAACTGGCTGTTTGTGGTAGAGTTTCCTAGAAACCTTGCCACAAGAGTTCATAGTTCACCACCACTCATCTTGCAGGTCCCAGTCATGGTCTGTTGTATTGGAAGGAGATGCCTGGGCTATGTGGGTGATGCCAGGTACTCCATTTCCAACCTTGCAGACTACAGCAGAAACCTGCAAGGAGAACGGTGGCTCAGTGGTTAAGTGTCACTTCTGCAGCCATAAGGTTGTGAGTTCGATCCCAGCCAGGGCTCCAAGGTCCTCTCAGCCTTCCATTCTTTCATAGGTCAGTAAAATGAGTACCCAGTTTGTTGGGGCAATTGGCTTACACAGTGTAAACTGCTTAAGGAGTGCTTGTTCACTGAGAAGCAGTACAGAAATGTTTTTGCTAATGGTGGTGGTGGGCACGGTGGAAGTGGGTCTAGAGCACAGTGGCAGGAGGGTGTCTGAACACCCACCTCTTGCCATGCCACACCAGGTAAGTCCTGAGGGCAGGAACAGGCTAAATCTGGGGGCAGAATAAGATGGGGTTGGTCCGTTGTATTGTGCCCATGAGTTTGGGCCTTGGTTGGCTTTGGGAAAGTCATTAGAAGACAGCAATGATAAACCTTCTTTGAATAAATGTTGCCAAGAAAATCCTAAGATAGGGTCACCATAAAGTGGAGTTGACTTGAAGGTATTTATGAACAAGTGAGAGAAAGGGAACACTGAAGACACGTAGCTTAGATTCATACCCTCGTTCCTTGCCTCTTTTAGTCCTGACATGAGGAAGCTTCATGTCTATATAGTGCTTGTCTATTAATCATTTCCAATTTGTGACCGGTTTAAACTTTAAGTGTACATTTCATTGTGTCTTATATCACATTTCTTTATATCTCTTTTTCATAAGTTTCTGTTCTATGGCCGTCCATTTTGAAATAAATTGTAACTGGATGTATTGATTTCATATGAGACGTAATCACTTAAAGTTCTTAACCTTCAAATAATCATACACACCCTTCCTCCCTGTTGCCCTATTAAGTCTTTTTGCCATGGGTTATTGTGAATAATACATAATTATAATGAGTCGTGATTAGACAAGGAACCTGCTGTATGTAATAAATACTACACAATAAATTAGAAAATGTATATGAGTTCTTGACTTCCACTTAATGCAGGAGGAATGTAAATTCTTGTTATGACAAATGTAAGAGATAATCTTTTAAAGTGCATTTCATTTACTCTTAATAGTAAGAGCCACTTTATCGATGCCTAAGAGTATGGAGGGGAAAAAATTGAATACAGGATAATTTAAAGCGAATAAATAGCATGATTAAATTCAAGCATGGTGCTTACTTACAGACACAATCCTGTTATCCCTACATGTGAGTTAAAAAGACTAATAACAATAATAATGGAAATACCAATTTTGATTTATGAATAAAAGGCTCCCCACATAGATATGAATAAGCAATGGAAGTTGTTAAAGGCTGTTAACCTCCCTCTTTGACTCCAGATACCTTCTGAATGCAATTCCTGACCGAGGGAAAGAAAAGAGTATGAAGATGTTCATGTTAATAAGTGTGTATAAGAGACAGTGAGAAAGAAATAGAGGAGGGGATGTCTTGATTGAAAAGTTTGAGCGAAGTAATTATTTGTCTCCCAGCTGCAGACACAGAGTTAAGCATTACAAAACTATCACACACCTGCAAATTTGCAGTTCTCCATCAAGAACCTCACACAGCTGTGTGAGGGAGAGGGCATTTTTATCAGTCACCAATATGTTTCTAGGCTCTATCAACCTTGAAGTCAATCCCACCGTCTTTCTCTCTCTTCTCTTCCTTCTGGCATTAGTCACCTGAAAAATCCTAAGACTGCCATCAGTTTACTATAAATCACAATTGAGTTGACCCATTGTTTTTGTTTTGTTTTTAAAAAAGCTAAGACTAGTTGTGTCAAGGAATGATTTGTAGCAGGGAAATGAGCTGAGATACCCTGGTGGAGTTCTGTTTCAGAGATTAAACCAGGAGGCTGGTTTATATTCCTCAGAGAAAGGGCAGCAAATAAATAAATCAATAAATATACCATACAATGCGTAGGGTTTTAAATACAAATGTTAAGTTATTTGGAAACTGCAGAGTACAACCAGATTAAAATGGGAAGGAAGGAAGGAAGGAAGGAAGGAAGGAAGGAAGGAAGGTTGTCTTCTTGTCATGGGGATGGGTTATCAATAAACAAACTTTCATGTGTAGCTATGGGGAGATAATAAGGACATAAAAATCCCCCCCCCCCCAAAAAAATATTTATAGCATTATAGTAGTTTAGAAGTTCAGTTGAGCATTTAGAAATACAGTTTAGGCATTTTAAGAAAAGGGGCAGGCAAAGTTACCAAGGGAATGTGAACCCAGCAAATATGAGTTCTAGGTGGAAATGATTTATAATGTCCCCAGTTATAGGGGATATATAAATCCCTTGTTGAAACATTTCCTCTGGTACTGGTTCGTTTGCAGGCATAATTCAAAGTGCTGGTCATGACTGATGACTTGTATAAGCCCTATACAACTTAGGTTAATGCTATCTGAAAGTCCTTATGTCTCCATACAAACCTTCCAGTGTCCTAAAATCTACAGGAGAAGGCTTTCTCTGGCCCCACCGCCATTCCACCTTTGCTTAGTGAGAACATGAGAGAGAGACTTTTTGATGGCTGCTCCCAACCTCTGGAACTCCCTTTGATGGGAAGCTAAGGTGGCCCTCTCCCTGCTTTCCTTTTCCCAGCAGGCAGAGACATTTTTAACAACCAGGATTTAAATGTATAAAAAGTAAAGGTTTTCCCTTGGCGTGAATGTCTAGTTGCAACCAACTGCAGGGGCACATCTCCATTCCTAAGCCGAAGAGGCAGCGTTGTCTAAAAACAACTCTGGTGATCATGTGGCCAGCATGACTGCACCGAACTCTGTTACCTTCTCACTGAAGTGGACCACTTCAGGCAACCGATGCTGGTGGCAGAGCTGGACCATCCTCTTGGGTATTCCTCCTGGTCTCCTGGCCTTTCTCCTCTCTGGAGGACAGAGCTGTGGATATAACATGGTGTCTCCTGGGCTCCCAACTGAACTTGTTCAGGTGTAGAAAATGATGCTTTCCTGTTAGCAATGTTCAAGTAAGATTCAATTCAACTGTCTGATGAATTAGCTTCTCTGTGTTGAACAGGAGTGTGTGGCGGGATGGTGGTCACCCTCTTGTATTTCACCCCAGGCAACAAAATGCCATGTCAGCCTTGCATTACAGCCCTTCCAGCATGGCTTCTGTCAGTACTCACTTGGTCACTATCATCTCTAGGGAGTGCTTTAGTTGTGTATTCCTGGCAGGGGATGGAACTAGGTGGCTTTTGCAGTTCCTTCCGGCTCTGTGATTCTATGTGATTTCTGCTCTTATCCACTCTCTCCCAGCTTTACTTTTTAATGTAAAAGAAGAGGGGATGGGGAAAGAAGTTGTACTGAAGGAAAGGCAGAGTGAGTTCCTTGTTCTTTTCAGCTATTCATACAAGTCAGCAGCAGTTGTGAGTGAAGTAGAAGGCATCTCTTTTCAGATCCCTGTAGCTATCAGTTTTGATAGCTGCTGCTACAGCCTTGAAGGCTTCTAAACACATGGCAGTTGAATCATATGTTGTGGTATGATCTAGACCAGAGTTTTGACAGTTCTGTGAGACATCTGTATGTGCAGAAGCATCTTTCTCTGTTACCTATCCCTCTTCCAGTTTCAGAATTTTCTGTACCCAGACACTTTAACTCTTCACCCTTGTTGTTTTCCATCTTTCTGAGCCTAGTAAGGACAAATTAATTTTTCTTTTCATTTGGGACCTTTAGACAATTATCATTGGACCCATCTGTTTAGCTGTAGTAGATATGAATGTGGATGATGGAAATTATTTGGAAAAGGTCACATCCTCACTCAACTTCCTGGCATGTTGGCATAAGTATAGTATGTGACTTTGGAAGTCACTGAAAAAACGAGCAATATTTTGCTGTGTGAATATCATTTTTATCAGCTTCTTGCTTGGAGCCATAGGAAACAGGTTTGCAGTTTTGTTGATGCTGGCACATGAACTTAAAGGGAGATCTTACCTTAGGTTATTTTCTTTAATCTCAGAGGGAACCAGCCACGCGTTAACGTGCCTATCCGTATATGTTGCCAGATACATTTTTTTCCTAATCAGATTTCTTTATCTTCCTTGATTTTGATTAATTTTTCTTTTACCCAGCCCGTCCTATTTTGCTTTCTCGGATGGCTCTTGCATCCTGCCCTGGCTTCTCCTTGCAAGCTCCATATGGATTCGAGCCTGTGATTCCAAAGGATATATTTGCTTGTTTTCTCTGTGTTCCTGAAAGTAATCCAACTTCTTAAGATCACAAATTGTTCACTTGGCTCTCTGATTGTCGTATGTGGTGAGATTTTTTTAAAAAATAACCTCCCTTTTTTCATTTTACAACTTGTGTGGTACTTTTCCTTGAATGTTGAATTCATCGTTGAAACATCCATTATTGCACCTAACAGTTAAAATGGCAATCAATGGCTGACTTATAAGTAGACCTAGCCAGGGATATCACTTGTAAGGAGTGCAGACTGCCCAAGGTGACACTCAAAGGTGCATGTGTATGACACCACTGCTTCCCAAATATTTGCCTTTTGGCAGAAATGGGCTATGGCATTCACCTATGTCCCTTTAAAACACTAAACAGATGGAGAAAGGAGAGGTCTTAATTTTTTTAAAAAAAAATGCAATTTTAAATTTAACTTTTTTAAAAAATTTCAATTTAATTTTTTAAAATATTATTTCAAATTTTTCTTTTGAAACATCACATCTTACAAAATTTTCACTTGACCCAGAAGAAACTATGTGATAATAATTTTAATTTTGTTTGCTGTTCATGTCACAACTATTGCCATTACATCCAGTGGTATTTGGAATGAATGGTCAATGACCAGTAAAAATAAAAAATGCAATGCAAAGCACAATACAAAGTGTAACAACAAACTTCAAGTGATACACAATAAAGTTAAAATAAAAATAAAATGGAGTAATGTAAAATACACTCTCCTGTGATTTTATACATTTCATAGTTACATTATTTATACAAAATTTCAAAGCTCAATACATAAGTACAACAATGGATTTTGAAATGAGCTAGATATGGGAATTACGATTCATGAGTAACATTAGTACAAAAAAAAATTGCTAAGTATTCTGTATGATGTGGTATGGAAGGAGGTTAATGTGGTGGGTGACACCATGAGTTACTATACAGGATGATGCCAACCCTACTGATGCCACTGTATAGTACTGTATGAAGTGGAGATAACTGAACAGTATGATACACAGTCCCAAGCTGCACAGCTTTCATAGCTACTGATCCAAGTGCTTGCTTACCTTTTAAATTGGTATTCCCCTTTCTCTGAGAGAAATAATATTAATTAAATTAATTTATAGAGTAGGAAAGCACATCTTAGACCAATTATTAGTAGCTAAGAGTGGTTTGATTGTTAACTTTGACTCTGGAGACCTGGGTCTGAATCCTGGTTTTGCCTTGTAAACTTACTGGGTGATTTTTGGCAAGTTTATTAATAACATCGGTACAAAAAACATTATTAAGGATTCTGTATGGTGTGGTATGGGAAGAAGTCAATAGAGGGGTGACACCATAAGTTACCGCAATTACAAATCCATGTAACAGTTACCTTGTCTAGCCCACATTTTACAAGTTTGTGTGCAAGAATGTCACTGGGAACCTTGTCATTCTTGCAAACAAGCTTGAAGTTTTTGACCATTTCCCTCTTTATTCCTATTGCTACACCGATCAAAGCAAGTGAAGTGGATCGAGCCCTGGATAGGTATACATGCATTGCCTTCTGGAGTTCACAATTTATAAATGGGATAGAGTCCTCCCCTCAGAACTAGATGAATGTTTTTCCTTTAACTTCAGCTGAATTATGTTCTATACTCAAAAACACTATGCACTATGTCTTGTGCCTATCATATATCACATATTATAGAAGGGAACAGGGCATATGAACAAATGCTGTATAGCATATTGCAAAGCACAAGATTAAGTTCAATCTATAAATAGGGCCTGAAATGTCTTTTTTAAAATAATCCAAGAGCAATGGTAGAATATAAGTTTCTAAAGGAGCTGGGAGTGTCTGTGACTTGTTATCTACCTCTTACATTTGCAAATTTGTACCTTTGTTGCTTTATAATTAACCTTTATATCTACGGGCAAAGTTTGGAAAGTAATTTGCTTCTACTACTTGTTACAGTATTTATAAAGGTAATTCACTGTCATTAACTCATTGAAATACATGGGAAGTAATTAACAAGTAAATCTTGTTAATAAAGCCCCATGGCACTTTCCCTTTATGCTTGCCCTAAGTCAGAAATGCTTTGAAGGCACACAATAACAAAACATCATGTTGTTTATCATAGAATCATAGAGTTGGAAGAGACCTCAAGGACCATCCAGTCCAAATCCCTGCCATGCAGGAACTCACAATCAAAACATCCCCAATAGATGGCCATCCAGCCACTGTTTAAAAACTACCAAAGAAGGAGACTCCACCATACTCTAAGGGAGTGTGTTCCACTGTCGAACAGCCCTTACTATCTTTCCAACTTAAACATACCCAGCTCCCTAAGTCTCTCCTCATGAGGCATGGTTTCCAGACCCTTCACCATTTTGCTCACCCTCCTCTGGACATGCTCCAGCTTGTCAACATCCTTTTTGAACTGTGGTGCCCATGGCTAGTGTGAAAAATACGGTGACCACGGCTCATGTGAAATTAGTTGCTGCTTGAGATGGTTGCTTTATTCCATCTAATGGTCGTACTGGCCCGACTCTACTTTCTGAAATTTGGGGGATGTTGGAGGTGGCACTTTCATTCAGCTTTAGGATTACTATCAAGCAAGGTCCATTTTTCTTTATAGCTTTGGGCATATACATCCCTGGCTGCAGCTGGTGTTTGCCTGCTTTCCTTATCTATTTGTGTGCATATCTTTTATCACAGTATTTCCCACCTTTCTTTGGAAAAGGATGGCTAGAGCTACAGGTCAGCTAGAGTGGCAGCCAGATACAATTTTCACTCCCTCTTGCTGCCCCGCCCTTCACCCTTCACTCTCGCATAGATGAGATAGTTCATCTCATCTTTTAGTGACTGTACTTCTGAAAGATCTCATCACTCACGTAATTCCATGGAGGGATGTCTTTTAAAACAAAACAAAAATAAGAAGTAAAAAAAAAAGTGGGGGAGAAGTTGCAGCAGAACTGAAGCTGAGTGTTTTAAAGCTATAACTAGACTGCTGGCACCTTTCTTTTTTAGCAATCAAAAAATCAAAATAAAGTTGTAAATATGACCACAACATGGTAATGTTTAAAGAGAAGGTGTTATAGTTTCTTCCCTTTGCCACTGGGGGGAAAAAATGTTTACACATCTTTGCAGAGCCGTGCGTACTCAAATTCTTTGATCAGTAAGTATTATATTTTCCCCACCAAAATAAGAACAATCAAGCCACACATCCTCCTCTCCATCTCAGCCAGCCGGCTTGGGTGACAAATATGTCAAATTAATACATCACCAGGTATGAGAGCACCGTTAGAATTTGACTGAGGTACTTCCAGCTTGAGAAAGGGAACGATTTATCAATGCAAACTTAATAACATCTATTTGAATCTAACTAAAAATCAATATTTCATTACCAAATTGTTAGCGAGAATGAAGAAAAATTGCGGAAGTCGGGCAGTTTGGTGGAAGAGAAGCATCAGGAGTTCAATGTGGAGACGGGATGATTCATGAGGCCAAGCTGGGAGAAGGGTGAAGGAGGACAAATGCAGGGAAACTTGGAGGGCCCCCATTCTCTTATGACCTTGGTGGCGAGAGAGGAGGGGGGGAATACAAGAAAATGAAAGTGACTGTCAACTCCCAACAGGGATGGATCATGCTATAAATCACACACAGTCCGGAGGGAGGGAGAAAGGGAGGGTTGGGAGGGGACTGCCTACTGGGGGCAGCATTGACTGAGGGAGGGAAATGGTTGGTTAATGTAACTGTTTGAAACATGAGTGTCTTTTGTTTATAGATCAGCAGGAGGGAGGAGGCCATCTCTGAATCTCTCCCCCTTTCTAAGCAGACCGTACACAGAACAGCTCAGGGTCAGACAGATGCAGAAACATTGCTTTCTATTGGCTGGGATTTAAAGTACAGATCCAATAAGCATTTCCTTCAGTCCCTGGAAGAGAGAAAAATGAGAGAATGAGGTTTGCTTGACACATAACTAAATCAGGAGGTAGGAGAGGCCCAATTCTTGAGAAGGGTTTTCCCTCTCCTTTTATTTGCTTCCCTTTGTAGATGTGATTTGCACAACCGCCCCCCCCCCCATCTATTTAAGGACATTAATACTGCTGTTATTATGCTGTTCTGTACTGATCTAAACAGAAAGCCAGAACCATTTGTTTAAACCTTAACTGCATGTAGTGTTTAAAGGTGTAGGTTCTTTTAAAAAACAAACAAACAAGCAAACAAACAAAAACAACTTTCACCACTTTGCTTAACGCTGGTTTTTTCTTTCCCCTCTTTTTCTTTCTCTTTGGTGTATATATTCTCTGACGACATGGTAGTTAGCCAAATAAAAACACAAAGTAAAATGGAGAAATTTGTAACTGTCTTGGAACAATAGATATAGTGAAGAGCCGGTTTCAGATATGAATATCAGACCCCTTCACATTAAGTTACAATTTATTCTCGGGAGAAGATTGTTTGCTAAATTGTGACAGAGTCCTGGCTGTGTCTATCCATCAGGCATCTCTTTTTACACTTGCCCTGTCTCTTCTGATTGAGTCTTTTTTATCCTCCCTAATCCATCAGCATAAAAAGAACTTGTGTTTCTTTCATGAGGCAAATGAAAGGATATCCATTTCAATAGCCAACCCTGGAAAGTGACCCTTATTCATTTACAACTAGAATGGATGGTTTCTTCTTGAGTGATGAGGCCTGGTGACTACTGGAAATATGGGCATGGTCCAGTTGAAACAGCTTTTCTGAAATAGCCATCTTGTTCAGTTAGGCTGTTCTAAGAATTGTTTTTTGTGGGTTTTTCGGGTTATGTGGACGTGTTCTAGAAGAGTTTATTCCTGACGTTTCACCATCATCTGTGGCTGGTATCTTCATTCTCTGAAGATGCCAGCCACAGATCCTGGTGAAATGTCAGGAATAAACTCTTCTAGAACATGGCCACATAGCCCGAAAAACCCACAAAAAACTATGGATGCCAGCCATGAAAACCTCCAACTTCCTATTCAAAGAATTGCCTTCAATTTTCTCTGGAAGTAATTTTATGGCAGATTTGGAGGTTCATGTTTTGTTGAAAAAATTCAATGGTACCTAGTTTTATGAGAAGACTATAGACAATTATTGTAGGAGGAGATTCCACTCATGCTTAAGGTGCCACTAAATTTTGCTTCACGGAGAGCAGAACCTGTGGAATGAGCCACATGAAGACCTTAACCTAATTTCATACAAAACCTGGGAAAGTTACTTTTTCAGAAAACTACAATTTTCCAGCCAGTACGGCTTCTGGCCCTGTGTGTCACCATTACTGGTTCTGATTCTACCCATCATTAGCCTGTATTTCTTGACAGATTAACCCTTGAGAGAATGTAACTCTGAATGGGACAAAACAGGTTCCCCTGCCTAATAAGGAGTGCTGAGGTGAGCTATAGCAAGCATTTTTTTAAAAATGGCAGGAATGTAAATTACTTCCCCACCCCCCACCCCGAACATGGTAAAGGTTTTGAAGGGTTCAAAAATATATTGAACTGTTGTTGTTGTTTTTTGTAGAGTCACTTGAAATCCTACAGATTTCAGTGGAATGAATTTAAGCACATCCTTATGCTCACACTGGAATAAAAGGGTCTAAAAATTATTTGGATGGACTTTGGCTTCACATACATTTGGTCCCCAATCGCCACATTACTTTCACGTGCTTGTTCTGAGTGGTAGATGCATTAATAATTCACAATACAACCTTATTCATTGCACGTTATTTTGTGAAATCAAGCTATCTCGGATGGGGCTTCCTTTCCAAATGATTGGGTTACCAAGAGATGAGCTGTTTCAGTAATGAATGTATTCATTGCTTAATCAGTTTTGGCATTTATTTGTTAACTATGGCTATGTCCCTGGCATGGGATCAATCTTACCAGTGATCCCCCTGCACACATTCTCTTCCAAAATCTTATGTTTCAATGTGTTACCCATACTAATTGCTGCCCTGTGGCAAGGGGGTCACTTGCCTCTGGTTCAGTATAACTGTCCTTCTATAGTAAGCATGTAGATTATAAATTAAGCATATTGTCCTGCAAGGTGATAATTCAAAAGCGTATAATTAAAGTTGACTAATGGTCACAGTCAACAGAGTTGTGTTCTGGCATGCTTTGCTGAAAATATTGTGGAGGACCCATTTTATCAAATTTCTAACATTGTTAATTAGTACAGTGGCAAGTAAGATATCCCTTTCGATAAGAGGAATATAAACAGAAAATTGTGGTGCATGGTTTTTCCAAAACTGATTTGATGATATCTCTGAATTATAGTGTTTCTGTTGAGGATCTTATTGTAAATGTGCTGTAAATGGCCATATCATGTACAAATCCAGCAACTCCAAATGGTTTGAACAGGCCATTTCCCATCCAGTCAATGCAACACACACAGAAAGACCTTCCAGATGACCCGGGAAACTCTGGCATTAGCTGAGAATGGGTGGAAATTGGTGCCCAGACTTTAAATACAAGCTTTCTCCTCATCAGGTGCTTCTCACCCTAAGAGTAAATTCCCTGCCGATAAATTCCTTAAGACTTCACCTGGGTTCCTGTGGCCCAGCAACCCTATTAGCAATTCAAAGAGATTTCAAGGGAAAGGAAAACCTTTATTCTTTCTCTTTTCACTATCCATTCATTCGAAGAAGCCAAGAAAACAGCAGTGATAGCAAAGAGTACAGGTTCAGGGCCTCCTAGCATTAGAAATGGACATCTGTCTTAGACATAGACTATTGGGCTTGGGCCTTATGATGATAAGCTCTGTTCTCAGACCTGATCATTTCCAATACAAGATTCTAGTATTCACGTTGCACTGAGAACAGAATATTAGAGTAGTTCATTTGGGCACTTTTGACCAGAGTTTTGAAAAGTTATTTTTTGGATCATAGCACAGTAACTCTATGCATACTGGCCGGTAAATACTGAAAATTTCTGCCCAAAGGGTTTTCTAAGGTCTGATTTAGGACTATCATTAATTTCTTCTTAAAAACTAGCAATTAACACCCACTTTCTGTATATGAAGACACTAATAAGTCAAGAACAAAGTCCTTGGAATGCATTTTGTTTGTTTACATTTTCCATATCTGTTAATCATGGAATGATGCAGTTTGAATTTAAGTGTCACCCCTTCTTCTTCTTCTTCTTCTTCTTCTTCTTCTTCTTCTTTTTAAAATTACTCTTCTGAATTCATGCTGCACATATAGGCTACAGTCCTGCACAGAGAGAGGTTACTTGGCTCCATCTCAGAGGAATCAATGAAATTTAAAAGGCCTAGCTGTGTAGGATTGCAGCCATAATGTTTAGATCAGGGGAGGAAACAAGGGAAGAGACTCCAGGAAAGAAAGAGGGGAATGCAATTGGAGCATGTGAGAGATAGCTTTTGTCTTCTTTATCACCACTTTCATGCAGTCTTTGCAGAAGAGATATTAATGTATTGTGGAGATTGCAAGAAAAGTGTGATCTCTTTTTTAAAAGCAGATTTTTATCAAAACTCCAGATGGTCAGCATGTGATCAAAAGTGCCATAGGCAAACAGGATATTCCTTCATGTCCATATCCAATTTCTTTACCAAATCCATACCTTCTTGCACTCCCTTCTATAAGCCTGTATTCATTCTTTCATCATTAGATTTACTTTTTAAAAAAGCAGTTATGTCCCACACATGTTCATAGACGATGAAGATAATTAAAAGCATTAGTGGTGTAGATGTTCAGAGTGAAAGCTCAGTCTTCCACTGACTTATTTCCAGGAGTACCTCTTTATAGTTTCAGAGATGGGGGGTAGGTTTAAGATAGAGGTGAACAGGCCTACCCAAATCAATTGGGAGAGTGAGGCAACTATCTCAGGTGGCAAACATTTGGTCCACCTGGCCATTTCTCTCTCTTGGAGGATGAAAGTACTGTGTGACCTACACCTGACTTGTCCTAACATTCGGATGTTGTGGAGGACCCTGTATCACTGTGATTGTTCAGAGTTCAATTGCCAGACCAATCAACTTCTGCATAGAGATTGTAGAGGGATGCATTTTCCCTCTTTATCTCAGGTGGGAATGGATAGAATATTTAAAAACCTTTGATTAAGGGTCACGAAAGAGGTTGAGAATTCCCACCTGTTCAGAATCTGTACAGCTCTCAACTTTTCTGTGTGAGAAACCTTGCCAGAAAAGATGTCCTTTTAGTGCCGGAATCTTGTTGTTTGTGCAGAAAATTGTATTTGTATGGGAAGCTTGTTGTTTGTGCAGAAAATTGTATTTGTATGGGAAGCTTTATTTACTCAACAGAAAACAAACTTCCTGAGCAGAAGTTGTACCTTTCTGTACAAAATGCCACATGGTTTTAGGGTTTTTTGCACAGAAGAAAAACCCAAACTGAATAGTTATTTGAAATCTGCAGTTTTTGAGAAATTTCTAGCAGAAGAAAGGAAGTTGGTTACAGCTTCTCCTAAGATCAAAATTAGCGAAGGTTTATATCCCTAGTTTCCGATTTACATTTTAGTCCCAAACATGTTGGGGGGTCTGAAGAATGAGATTTTTCTAAAGGTTCAGACTCTCACCTTTTGCATGTAATCAAAGCTAACTAGGGGAAAAATAAACACCTGTGGGCATTTACTGAAAGGGCAATGTGTTAAGCAATTGTAGGATTTGTTGCTGTAGTTCTTGGGTTTTTTTTTTATGAATATCAAAATAATGTCCTTCAGAAGTCATGCTTCTTTAGACCAATTTGGAAAAGCCCATAGGCTATACCAGGGAAACACAAGGGGGAAGCAAAACTTCTGTCTCACAAGAACACAAAAACACACATAAATAGCTTGCTGCCTGTCCTTTCTCATACTACTTCTGGGTTTACTTGAAGAGAAGGCAATTTTCATATATAAATTGAAGCTGAAACAGATGTTGCAAATAAAAAAAAAACCCTGCATTCTTAAATATGCCTGAAATTTAACTAAATGATCCTGGCCCAGTATAATATGTAACACTTGAGAGAGTTAATGTGAAATATATCATCTATTTCTCTGTTGGACGCACGTGGGGCGAAGCTGACCATACCATACAAATGAATTTTGTGCCTTCTGTGCAGAGGTGTCAGTAAGGAAATGAGTGCTTTGTCCCCACAAATATGAATTTTATCCCCTAAATTAAAATTCCCTTTCACTCCCCAAATTTCGAACATTGCAGAGAGTGAGGCACTGAAAATCATTCACACCCAGAATTCTCATATTTGATGTGTTCTCATTCCCATTCACGTTGCTTCCCGTTTTTGTGGGTGCCTAAATTGCATTTCTAATGATTTTTTTTAATGTTAATAATGAAGTTTTACTAGAAATGTGAGGACTGAAAGAAAAATTCATTGAGGGAGCAGAATTCTGATTTGGAGATGGCAGTGCTCCCCATTTTGCCCCCATCTCAGTTCATAGCAGCTACGCTCTTGCTTCTGTGCCACCTGGAAATATTTTCTTTCTCTTAAGGACTGGATTTTAAGAATATTTATTTTATATTGCCCAGGAATATAAAGCCTACTGAATGATTTTGGCGTGGTTTGATTTACAGAGTGCAAAAAGCTTCTCCCTCTTTCTCTCCCAAATGGTTCCCTTTGCTTATAAAACACACAACACACAAACAGGTGTCGCAGGTACTTATAGATAGGAGACACAATGACAAGAGCTTTCAAGAGCAGTCCTTTTCTCCATTTGTATCAGATGAGCTTTCGATGTATTGATAGCACCAGGCTTTAAGAAGTAAAGGCTAGGCTTCTTTGATTCTGTGTGCAAGGAACTGTGAAACATTGCTCATGAAAATCCATTCAGCCAAGGCCTTGTGGAGTTGCTACTTTGCCGTGAAGCTTTTTAAATATATTCTGATAGAGGACTTTGTTACAGTCGCCTCAAAGCCCCAACAAACTTCAAATTATGCTTGAAAAACTAAGCCACCATTCTAAAAAGATGTCCCTCCTCTCCTGCCCGTTATGGTATATTTAACTGATTTCCCCAAAAGAAGCTATCAGAAAGTCATATTTATAATCTGAGATAATTTACTAATTTTCTTTCAAATCACTTCTCATCTCAATGACACGATCTGTTAAATACAAGACCCTTCAGTTTCAGTAATGTTGAGGTGGGTAAGTTGTGGGAGGAATGGAAGCACCACCGAAAATGGCTCCTTTTCCTTCTTTCTTTTTTTAAAACAATATTTTTTTTTCTGTCATAAAGTGCCACAGCACTCTAACTGCAAGCAGAGAAGAGGAACAGATCCTCCAGTGTCTGAGGTACTCTGTGCCATAAACTCCCATAATAGAAACAGATGGTTAAAAATGCCTAGGATGTAAGAAAGTACTGTACAAGTGGCTCTACCCTCACAGATGAAGAGATTGAAGCCTGAAACTAAAGAGATACATTTGGCTTCACGCCAGCCATGTTCTATAATTCAGCAGTTGGTATTAGTGATCGGCAAAGGTACAATTTATGACAGCGGCCTTTTCGGCTGAAGAATCTTCTGGAACGACTGAAAAACAAAAACAAAACTCTTGCTTGATTTTAGCCTTGACTGACAAAAATGTCCAGGAGTGAGACGTTGTTGCTTATCACTGATAAATTCTTTGGAATGGGGGTGTTGGTAGTAAAAGGGAGACCACAATCTTCTAGACTTGTGGGTCATAAAGTTTAGGACAATGTGGCTGTGTTTCTGGCATGAAGGTATGTCGGAAGCTCCGTGGGAAACACGGCATCACAGTCAGTTGAACTAAAATAAAAAAAAACCAGTGACTTGGATTATGGAGATTCAGAAAATTCTACCACTGACAAGAAAGTTAGCAATAGCTGGCAAACATGGAGAGGGAGGGAGGGAGGGAGAAGTTTCTTGAAGCTTCCTTATAGCAATTATGTTAACATGTGTCATGATGAGCTAAGTGGCAAGTATCACACCTAGGAGTGGAACTGGCAAAGGGATTTTTATTCCTCTCTGAAAGACAGCTAAAGAAATGTCACTCGTTTCACTTGGCATTGTTTTACTAGTTTTGCCATGAGTGAAGGGAAATGTAATGCGAGCATTGCACTGGAGGGGCAGCTGAAGGTCACAAGTGAAATATAGCTCTCTGCAGTGCTTGGTCTCCATCTGAATGCTACCTAGATTATCATCAGGACTCACTGTCATGATGGGGAGACCTTGTCAGATAAAAGAGGTCGCCTCGAAGACGGAAGAAAAATTGTGGGGTGCAAGCCTCAGCATGATCAACTACATGGGAAGCAATGTCTCATGAGTCTCTGGCCCACAACCTTGTGCCGCAAATGCTGCTGCTGCTGCTGTGTGTGTCTGTGTGTGAAAGTATGTCTATGTGCAGTTCTGACAGCAATAAATTGCTGAGCAAAAGACATTCTTCTTCTCCTGCTAGATTTCTATTGGAACATAAGGTACTGCTTGGCTAGTCCTTTCCAAACTGTGCAACTCTCTTAGCATCAGCTCTAGATCAGAGGTGGAGCACATGCTCTGAATGCATAAGGTCCCAGGTTCAAATCACTATCCTCTCCAAGTATGATTGGAGAAAAAAGACTGTGGTCTTTTCATTATAAATCAGATTCATCTGGCAGAAGAAAACAAAAGGCAATCTGTAGGCAGCTTGACTACATACACTAAGAAGCAGTTTTGACCTGAATGTTCTCATAAACATCAGCAAGTGTCCCAAGACCTGCCCTGCTATTGCTCAGGTCACTAGTTCAGTACCCATTGTGGGCTTGAAACACAAGAAAGGGAAACA
Source organism: Urosaurus nigricauda (assembly GCA_034509955.1). Taxonomy (NCBI): domain Eukaryota; kingdom Metazoa; phylum Chordata; class Lepidosauria; order Squamata; family Phrynosomatidae; genus Urosaurus; species Urosaurus nigricauda. The sequence goes on from JAOEGL010000013.1 coordinate 15,453,575, forward strand.
ATGATTTGTTTCCCCATCACCCAATACACGCCGAACGAGTCTCAAAGAGAAATGACAATGACAACCGAACTTGTTTATCTCGGATCGGCCTTTTTAGTCATCAACGCGCTTGTAGAAAACATGGGATGAGTCCTTCCTGAATCTTCATTAGCGAAGAAAAGCCAGAGAACAATATACTCATGTACGATATTGTGGGGGTTGAGCAAAAAAATTTTTTTCTGGTGTTGGTGGTGGTGGTGAAGCAGGAAGAAGTGGCAGTGAAGATGACAATGACTACAACAATGGAGGTGAATTGTTTCTCTTGGAAGCTTTGTGAAGAGGCAATTCACTTTTTATATCAGTTTCAGTCCCTCTTTGTACTGCTTAACTGAAATACTGAAATACACACACACACACACACACACATAATTTTTCAAAAGTATATTTTGGTAGTGTGTATGTAGCCATCAAAGGGACCCGGAAAGCTCAGAGAACATCCACCACACTACACAACATGTTTCTATGGGTCAATGGAGCATCTCAATAGCTTGCCTTTTATACAAAGCATTGCCTATGATGTGGCCTTCAGGGTCTTACACTGGAACTGTAGGCAAAAGGCATCTGGAAATTCTCCACCTTCTTTGTGGGCATGAAAACTGGTGTGTGTATGTTTACATGAACAATCATCCCAATTGGCATGCCTTTGCTACAAGTGGTACTAGCAGTTAACCATCCCCAGCACTTTGTATCTTCCATAACATCAGGGACACATAACACTGTTTCAGGTCGCTATATAGGCAACGTGGTGGCAGCCACATAGAAACAACCTTGTAGGATCCATGGAGAATATTTAAAGACAATTCTTAAAAGGGACTTACTTTTTCTATTGGTGAAAAATATCTATGGACCCATTTTGTTCCAAAACACACTGCAGAAATAATCTAGTTTGAGACCGCTTTAACTTCCCTTGCTCAATGCTAGGACCTGTAGTTTTGTGAGACATTGAGCTTTATCTGTCAGAGAGCTCTGGTGCCAGAACAAACTACAAATCCTAGGACTCCCTAGCACTGAGCCAGGGCAGTTAAAGCGGTCTCAAACTGGATTATTTCTGCAGTGTGTTTTGGATCTTTGACTCACCTGTTTTATTACAATATGGAAGAAGGAGTGGGACTGTGCATACTCATACCTAGCCAAACCTAATCTCTTACAACTGCTTGAATGTGAGTAGAAGACTCCACATGATTAGAAATCCAACTTGTCAAGGCTCCTCATTGTGTAAAGAGATTTATTCAAGTTAGTGTTGCTGAGCTGCATCTCAATGATAGGGCACATATTCTGAATCTAGAAGGTTCCAGGTAGTAAGTACAAATGCATCAAAGACTTCCTCATTCGACATAAGTTTGGAACTGAAGGGATGGAGCTGATGTGCTCATCTTATCACCTTTCTTCTCACTTATGTTGCTTGAACCTTATTAACATGTAACACATTAAACTGGGGCTAAATTACCCAGCTGAAAGGATACTGAAAGTTTGCTACATGTATACTCAACCAAGAGTAGCACTTCTTCACAGTACTTCTGTGAAGTTTGCTTGAACAAGACCGCACTGCTTTTATGATTGTAGCTAATAACATTAGAAATAAAGATTAAAGTTTATCCTGGCATTATCGTTTCTCTGACTCCCAAAGATCTAAGCAAAACCTGAAAATGCATAAACCTTTCCCCGAACATTATATTTTATGCAGTCCAAAATGTGACACATGGGGTCTTTAATAATTCACTGCTTGTTAACATTAAACAACTGTTAACATGCTCAAATAATTAGTTATGCTTGCTTGACATGTTTGCATCTTTAATAATTGATGCATTTATCTTAATTACTAACAGTATTATGGTCGTAATATGCATCTTTTTTCTATCTTAAAATTTTAACAAAAACTGACTTTTTGCCAAAAATGATTATCTTCTAAGTTTTAATTACTCGTTGTAATTAAATTGCAAGCCACTGTATTTTATTAAAAAAATATCTTTCATGAAAAAATGTTTAATGGAAATGAGGTGATTTGTTGTTTATGCATCACAGTTAGTAAATATTTCATAAGTTTCATATTACCCTTTTGGAGTGGATATACAAACACACACACAGACACACAGAATTCTTAATCCAAGAGACACATTTAATACGGCTAGGGTCATCCTCATTTTTCCTCCCGCCATAAACAAAGATTGTATGTAGGGTATGTGGAGCAACAGGCATGTAAGATCTTGGGATGATATGGGCGCCTTGAGTGTTCTTTATTTTTGCATGAAATGAAGATGACTTCTGGATGAAGGAGGAAAAAAATCTTTATCAGGCATCCCTGTCAAAACCTCTCTTGCATCCAACTAATAGCAGTGGAGGCTGAGCTGCATATACAATCAATTCTTTATTTATTAAATGCTGCTAGAGATGGAGAGAGGCTTAATTTTACTGCGTCCGAAGAGCAAATGACATATTTTTGGTGGAGTTTTTATTTGCTTGGGTTTTTCAAGAGGTTCAATGGTATCTGGTTGGGGAAAAAAGCTGGTTTCTTTTTTAAGTATGGATAGACAGAAGGATCGGATGGATAGATGGATAGACTGAAGTCATCCTGAACAAGAAAATAGCTAATCTGCCTGTATGTGGTGTTTAGGAAATTTCTAATGTTTTCTTCAAATGGTAACAGTGCCATGCGGAATGTGTTAGGAATCTAATTTCAGTTTGAGGTTCTACAGGGCTGTGTTGGTTCACACTTTCTGGGCATCTGTGGCCCAGATACAGATTGTACTCTGCAGTCCTCCTGTTGATGGATGGCTGCAGATATGTGTGTGTGGGGGGGGGGGGGAGAACCCTCCTTTGAAAAGAAAAATATGCACACAGAAAAATATGGACATTTGAAATGTGTCCAAATATTGGTTAATCTACACTTGTTATGTTAGGAGGGATGTGCTTCGGAAATGCATAGAATTTTTAAAATGTGCTCAAAAATTGCACAATTTTGAGACAAATGTACAAGAAAGGTGAATAGATACTATCCCCTAAATAAGTGGGAGGGGAGTCCCAACAATACTGGGAACATACTGGACATGTAAGAGGGAAAGGGAAAATGTCCACCTATCAGAGTCTGTTTAGTTCCTAAGTGCAATTTAAGAGTATGTGTGTCTACTGAGATTAAGCTTCCTATTGAGTTCATGCTTTTGAGGAACAGTAAGATTTCAGCCTTATAGTTGTTGTTGTTTTTAATTAAAGAAGTTATGATTAGTCAATCAGCCACAGCTTTCATAGTTAAGTCAGATGGCTTTCCATGTTCTGTTTTAACTTTCCCCTGAAACGTGAAATGAAACTACGATGGCTTCAACGTTTTGAAGGCTTGCAAGAACATTGACAAAGAAACTGTGAGGTGTATTCAAGTGAAAAAAATAGAAATTTAGGACCTTTTTATATAACAAAAAACAACAGAAACATTCTAAACCATATATGGCCAACTTTGATTCAGCTACAGCAACAGGAGGTGCAAGTATCTTGCACATTGACAAAAGACTACTAGCTCAGAGTTAAATTTTCCAATGGCTAGATGATAATGTTGCACAATTTAGGGCCATTGTGCTGAGTAGAACCAGAAACCTACCACAAAGTTCCACCTGGGTAAGGATTCAGTGGCATCTCCTCTTATTAAGCCATGGATTCTAAAGCACAAGATATTTCTACCACAGACAGCAGATTTAAACTAACATCCATATTGGGTCTAAACTCTCTCTCTCTCTCTCTCTCTCTATATATATATATATATATTAAAAAAGATTTGTGCTTTGTCAGTGATTGAATAGTTTTACCATGTGTACCTATCCTTAAATACTGGTAGCTCAAAATTAGGTTAGAGGCCTAAGAAAGGAGGGAGAGGGGGAGAAAAAGAGAAGGAGGCAGTTCTCATTCACCCTCTCTATTACCTTGATGTCTATTCAATTCATTTCAATAAGAATGTAGGAATATCATATCTGAGAATCAGTTAGTTAAATGTCTGCACATTTTTAATGCTTCACTTGCTGATAGTGCCCCGCTAGTCATGCGTATTTATTTCTTGTAGAGTCAAGTTCAGCAGCAGCATTCATTAGGAATTTTCTTCTCTCTCTCTCTTACCAAGTATTTTTGATTTTATCACAAGCTCAGGAACGGCCAACAAGGAAAGAAAAGGGTTCTCTCATCCAGATGACATTTTAAAATCTCTGTTTCATTTTCTGTTATTTTTATTAGGCTTAAAAGAACCAGCAGCTTGAGATCACTGACAATTAGCTGAGCATTCTTCTGGGACTTCACAGAATAGCTTAAAGAATCTTTGTAGAAAAACTCTCCATCCCATCTCTCTAGCAAGCATTTGGGCTACCCTTTACAGAATTGTTTCCATCTTTTATCAAGGATGATGATGATGATGATGATGATGATGATGATGATGATGATAACAACAATATTTTATTTATAGCCCGCTCCTCTGTCAACCAACTGGAGCGGGTTACAATAATTAAAAATGCAAGGTAAAATTTACAATGACCCATACCCAACCACCCACCCCTTAAAATTAGATTAAACTAACATCAAATTTAAAAACAATATAATTAAAATTCTCACAACATAAAACAACAATCGATTGCATGGGCATCAAGGGTCGAGATGTTAAAAATTGAGGGGAGAGCTTGTCCCACTAACAGAGCCGATTCAGTCATGACTTAAGATGTTCCACTGATTTCACACTGGATGTGTCCTACATATGTGTAACTTATGTCCTCATGCTTTAAATGAGTAAACATTATTACTTCTACTGGATCCAACCCATGGTAACAGCACCATATATTTTCAGATCTAGGACCAGCTCATGGACCAAGCCAGGGGTTGGGGGGCATCAAACTGAACTTGTAGAAGAAGAGAAGGTATCTGCCTATCACTTAGTCCCAATAATCAACTAGTGGAACAGCCCCCTTGTAGTAGTAGTAATAGTAGTAGTATAACTACCACTTGTACTATCTGACCAGGACTCAAGATGACTTGTTCTAGACAAAGCAAAGATAGCTAAAACACGGGGCTGGGTGTTATCAGTATGCTGATGACACTCAAATATATTTCTCCATATCTTGGTCTACATTTCTTACTACAGATGGCATCTCTTCTCTCAATGAATGTCTTAAAGCAGTAATGGACTGGATGAGGAAAAACAGATTAATACTGAATCCAGACAAAACGGAGATACGTACAGTTGGGACCCCTAATCCAGGTATTGAGATTTACCAGTCAGTCCTGTATGGGGTCACACTACCCTGAAAGGATTCTGTTCACAGTCTGGGAGTGCTCCTAGACCTGTTGCTCCAGATGTCAAATCAGGTAAATGTGACGGTCAGGAGTGCCTGTGATCAGCTTCAGCTGATATGCCAGCTCCATCCTTTCCTGGAACTGGGGGACCTAGAAACTGTGGTACATGCGCTAGTAATGACTTGATTTCTGCAATGTGATCTACATGGGGCTAACCTTGTTCCTAGTCTGGAAACTTCAGTTAGTTCAAAACATGACAGTCAGGTTGGTCGCTGGGAGACTTAGAAGTGACCACATAACACTCATCTTAAAATCGCTTCACTGGCTGCCTATTAATTTCCTGGTGCAGTACAATATTATTTATTTATTTATTTATTTATGTATTTATTTATTTATATCCCGCCTCTCCCTGTGTTGGATCAAGGCAGGTAACAGCAAGCAAAGAACAATAAAAAAAGAGAAAAAAAAACAATGTGATACAAGCATTAAAAATATAATAATCTAAAATAGCAATTTTAAAAAACATTAAATTACAAGGTGTTGGTTATCACCTTTAAAGCCCTACATGGCTTGGGTCCAACCTATCTAAGGGATTGGCTTCTTCTGTATAATCCACTCCATGAACTCAGGTCCTCTGGGAAGAATTTATTGCCTCCTATAAAGACCAGGTTAACTGCAACTTCCCAGAGAATTTTTTCTTCAACCACTCCCAAATTATGGAATGACCTGCCTGAGGAGATCTGTCATATTACCAGCTTAAACAGCCACCAAAAGAATGCACCTTCCTATTGAGTACTTGTGCCTCATCTGCGTGTCCCTGATTATGTTAATTGTATTTCATATTTACATTAATCAAGAGATCAGACATTTTTTAAACAAATGCTTGACTTATGGATGGTGCATTCTATTTATATGGCTATTGGCGGGATTTTAGCAATGGAAATTGAGGTTCTATTTGAAGAACAGGACCTGGAAAAAATGTATGCAAGCAACAGGAAAAGAGATTCCAGCTCAACATTAGGAAGAATTTCTTAACAGTGAGGGCTGTTTGACAGTGAAACACATTTCCTCAGAGAGTGGTGGAGTCTCCTTCCTTCGAGGTCTTTAAACAGAGGCTGGATGGCCATCATATGCTTTGATTCAGAGTTCCTGCATGGCAGAGCATTGGACTGGATAGCCCTTGTGGTCTCTTCTAACTCTATGAGTCTATGATACAAATGCTCAAATTGTACTACCCCTTACTTGTAAACCTTCAAGAAACCAGTTAATATAGCTGAGCAAATTGATTTTGTAAAATTAAATAATAAGTCGCTCCAACATCAGTGTGGGAATTGGTTCCAATTTAATATTTACATTAATCAAGAGATCAGACATTTTTTAACAAATGCTTGACTTATGAATGGTGCATTCTATTTATATGGTTATTGGCGGGATTTTAGTAATGTAAATTGGAGTTCTATTTGAAGTTGTTTATACTTATTTATTCTTATTTCTATTTTACTTTTAGAATGCAATATAATGCATAATGCAAACTAAAAGATGTATGTGTGTGCGGGTGTGTTTTGATCTGGGATGAGGCTTGATGGGATGCCTTGAAGCATTTATTCATTCAATTGAGAGTTGCTGTTTTTTCGTTTTCTGTTTTCGAATAAAAGTAATTGTAATGCTTATGAAGAGCTCAAAAAGTCTTAAAATATATATTGCTCTGGAATACATTAAAAATACACAGAGCAGAAGGAAGTATTCTGGTTTTGAAAAGATGCACTGAAAATATCTAAAATTATTGTGTGAAGTAGGAAGTCAGCCCTATTTGAGTGTTCAGGAATCCAATTGCCCAAGTGATGATCTGGCCCATAATCCATGCCTCCCCCCTTGTCCCACACCTGACATAGCCTATCCTCCCCAATGTCCTTACATATAGTACAACTAGAAAAGGAAAACCTATAACAGTCTGCAAAGCTGACCTTTGGGACCTTCATCTCCTGAAATCCCTCAGTGGTTATGTTGGCTTGTGGATTCTGGTAGTTGTAGTCCAAGATAACCGTTTCCAAATTCTGACATCCAAGTATATATAACTCTACAAGCATTGACCACAACACAGGGGAGAGTCCCATTGTATTGATACTGTGATCCATGCTTAGCTGAACATCTGGAGGCCTTCTACAAGATGGTTGTCTTCCATGCACAGAAGGACCTTCCATCACAGGCACAACCTTTGGGCATGGGGTTATGTGCAACAGCCTTGCTCCTTGCTTTCCTGTTTGTAGTGTAGGACTTAATTGAATTAGTCTTCATCCCTGTTCTATAAAATGAAGTTGAGTAGATGAGAACCACCCTGTTGACTTGGACGAAATAATGAGATAGGGATTTTCTCTTTTGTAAAGAACCTATTTCAGACTATCTTGGATAGCTCAGAGTGTGTAACATGTAGGATGATTGTTTTGATAGTAGGAATTTTTACTCTCATTGCAACGCATAGGTTAGCTACTAAAGTATAAAGGGAGTTCCACACTGCACAGTTCTATGTATGATTCTCTGGCAGAGAATTCCAAGTGTTTTACAAAAGTACAAATCACAGGAGTCTAAAGAATATCGATGCAGCAGTAAAAGCGGTATCAAAGCATCATAATTGTGCAGTGTGGATATACTCTAATGATGCCACTCAATGCAGGTTGGTTCAAATTTAGCACAAAACAATGGATTGGCAGTATATGGAAATAAGATGTCTAGACTTTGGCTGCAGAAACATGCTCCCTCCTTCTGCCCCACATTCTCACATGAAGCATTTCCGGCCCATGTTATCTGAAGCCCCAGAAATGCCAATCCAAAATATTAGTTTTGATGACCAACGTTATGATCTGGAAGGAGCTAGGTTTTCCAGGTTTTAAGCATTGAGATTGCTTTAGTTTTATTATTATTATTATTAAAGGTTTTTATCATAATTTGCGAAACTACTTAGTATTTAAAGTTGCTTCTTAACCTGAGCTGTTGTGAATAGGGCAGGTTATACAATTTAAAGGTGGTGGTAGGGAATCAAAGAAAATATATTTGCTGCATGATTAGGGATTATAAGTGGCACATAATCAGTACTGGCATGATCCCATGTTGTGCCAATCCGGAGCTGTTTTCAGCCAAATGAATGCATTTCTTGTCCTTCCCCCCTCCGTTCCTCAAATTAAATCTGAATTCCTGATTATCCAAATGTTTTAGATGTCCTTCAGGCTTTGTGGCTAAATTAGACTGTACTGTATATCTGATTATACCGGGATTTGCAATGGGAAATGTATAAGCATCTGTGATACAAAATGTGTGTCCCCCCCCCCCCATTTTTTAAGAAATGTGCATTACATTCTTTGCTCACTCATAGTGGTGACATTTGTAAGTTTTTGCTCATGCCAGGAGTATCTGTAATGGCCCGTGTTGATTCAAGATGTCCCTTTATGCACTTAATTTAAAATAAAGCTTTCCCTTTTTTTAATGACATTTCCATTTATTCGGGATTATTGTTTAAAATCCTAAATTAGCATGCTGCACTTGGGGCCTGACAGAGCGATTACATTTTATGCTGAATTATTCAGACCCATTGGCTGGACAAAATTGCATTTTAAAGCAAATTTGGAGAGCGGAAAAGAAGAGGCTAACCTTTAAGTGTGGCATTACTAGTAGGGTACCATTAGCAGTTCCTTGGCATAACATATGAAAGTGTAGCACTTCCCAGAGTCACCTTGGCACATGTGTATATACTTTTTCTAGTATGCTTGATTGGACAGTTCATATTAAGTCCACCTGCACCATCCATCCAATGAACCAGCCCTGCAGAGTGAAGCAATTGCCTTGGAGCAATTGATTGAAAGAGCAGTAATTTGTTATTCCATCAATATTCAAATGGTTTTTCCTCTGAGGGAGAGACAGTGGTGGGATTTTCTGACTCTTGTCCGGCTTTTGGACTACTATATGCCTTGAATTAGGAGGGAGAACTATCATCAGAGGTAGGTGCTGTCTCTCATGATGGTGTCCTGAGACAGCTCTTGGTTTTAGTCCAAATTTTCAAATCATCCAAAATAATTTCAGCACCTTGGACAATTTACAGATCATATTAAAATCTGTCATCTCACTGACATGGAGGCCACCAGTTGCCACTGACTTCTATTTATTGTTCTGCCACAGGTCAGTCTAAGGGCCTTATCACATTAAAAAAGAAAGAAGAGAGGTGAGATAGAAGTGGCTTTCTGTTCATGCCTCCACATGCCCTTGAAGCACATCCATTCCACATATTTCACAAAACAACAAATCCCAGAATTCCATAGCATTGAGCCATGGCACTTAAAGTGGTGTCAAACTGCATTAATTCTGCTGGGAAGATGCAGCCATATTCTATGTAACATTCATGTAGGGTATCGGACATAAGTCCCAAACTGGGAATAACCATCAAAACCAGTGCAGTATTTGAAGACTTTTTTCACACAGAGAAAGGAAACTGCACAAATTTCTCATCACTTCCTTCAAGAAGAAAATTAGCAAAGAATTACTTCCCTAAAACAATATTCTGGATGTTGAGAATTTACACTTGGACCTTCCCCATATGCTACAATCCAATTTACTTAATAAAAATGAAAATGAGGGAATAAACAAAGCCATAGGTTTCCATCATGGACACCAGATAATAAAATAAAAGGGCCATCAGAAGGAGAGGTTTACAATTATCTCAAGTACAGTCATGCTACACATATCTTTCTGAATGTGTGTACAATTGGCTAAGAGTTAGTGACAGTGGAAATATGGAAAACAATGGGGAAACTAGAAATCTACTGCTTGAGATGTAAAGTAATAGTTAAAGCAATGGTATATTCACAATTGTGAAGTCACACTTCTAATGTGCTGCTGATGTCTTACAACTGTTCCCTAGCAGACTTCAAGCTGCTATAACTTCAGGTGTTAAAAGGCTGTAGATCCAATGCTTTTTATAAAACTTTTATTTTAAAACAAGTGCTATCATTTATATGTGTTGCTAATTCTCTTGTCTGTTGTAACTTCAGCTGCAAGTTTGGGTTTTACAGATTCATCAAGTGAAACAATTGGGTTAATATTGCCTCCATTTAAATAACATTAATTTCAAACAGCTTACCAGCATTCTTACAAATGTAACATATAGAAGATGGTTTGAGAGGATACATATGACTTTGTTGCATGAACGTGTCAATATGGCATGGAACTATCTTGTTAGCATGAAAGACCCTTTAGTGATTTTAAAGAGAATATTTTTGTTTAGCCAGTAATCCATGAGCTAACCTTGTCTGAAGTGGGAATGGGAGCAGCAAAGAAATTTTTATAGTGTCTGCCTAATTTCAGCCCATGTACTTATCCAGCAAAACACACACTTCTTTTAGGCACAACACCCCCCTCCCATAAATGAAATACTTCCAGACAGTAAAAACACATTTACATTCATGGCAATGGACATGGGGCCAACCCTACCATTAGGCACTGTGAGGAGGTCATTTCATGTGTCTTGGTGTACTATGGAAGGAACAGCAACATTACTAATCTATAATAGTGTGTTAGAAGGAGTAAAAAAAGGCTTGTGAAATTTTGAAAAGCACACACCAAAAATATCCAAGCTATAAACCACAAGCTACAAGGAGCAGCATCTACAAAGGCAAAAGCATAAAGAACCCAAACTAGCAGTCCGTAATTGAACTGTAACTCTTAAAAAATGATATTTTTATATAATCTGTAATTATATTTTTACTGCCAGGATAGGGTGTTCATTTTTGTCATTTGGTAAGATTAGGTGCATAGTTCTAAGCAGGCAACAAAATGTTTTGGGCTGGTCTATTATGGATGCAACAAAAAAATCACATGGAATGGGAGAAACTTTTTAAAAATGACTTTTTGAGTATTGCTCAGCTGGGAATAATGCACAGACCTTGTAACAGTTAGTGTAGACTATTTATCCTAAGTCATGAGCTGCTGCCACACGGCTGAATTAATGCAGTTCACCATTGGTTTTAACTGTCATGGCTCAATGCTATGGAGTCCTGAGATTTGTTTGATGTGGCACCAGAGCTCTCTCACAAAGAAAGCTAAATATCTCACAAAACTACAAAACCCATATTTCCATAGCATTGAGCCACGGCAGTTAAGGCAGTGTCAAACTGCATTAATTTAGCTGTGTAGATGCAGTCATAGTTAAAATAAAAGGCAGTAGACTTAAACTTTTAATCCAGTTATTAATTCCAACTTGAGTAGATTCATCGAATCAATGGGAAATTGGTATGTTAACACTGATGTAAGTTCCGTTGATTGAGCAGGCCTATCTATTAGCAATTGGTTTTATGCCAGTATAGATTCAATATTTATTCTATTGATTTCATATATATATTATCTTGCTTCTCGATTGAAAAGGATTTCAGAGTAGTTTACAGATAATCAATAAAAGACCGGTCTTGCCCACAGGCTTACAGTTTAAGGAGACATGACACTAAAAGGGAGAAAAGAATGGGGAAGAAAGAGGGAGAGGAATTATCTGCCTTTTGACAAGGCTGTTGTAACAAGAATACCTTATACTTCCTCACCTTCTTTTGCTGCATCTTGTTGGAATGACTGAGGGTGTTATCTCTGTCCCTTTCTCATTCATGTTATTGTTGTCTGTTAAAGTAAGCCCTTGGTATCTGCTGGGGTTTGGTTATAGTACTCTTGTGGGTACTAAAATCCATGGATGCTCAAGTCCTATTAAATACAATGGCATAGTCAAATGGTGTCCCTCATATAACATGGCAAAAACAATGTTTGCTTCTGGGGAATTTATATAATTTTTTAATATTTTCAAGCCATGGATGACTGGATTGGTGGATAAAAAAAATTGTGGATAGAAAGGGCCAACTGTATTTCTGGCTTTCGGTAACTCTGTCACCGGTCTTTCTTTGCAAGATTTGTTTGGAGAGAGTCTTCCATTGCTTTCCTCTAAGGCCGAGACAGTACGACCCTGTGGGTTTCCTTGGGTGAATTGGGATTTGAACCCTGGTCTCCCAATGTCCAAGCCCAGCACTCATGCTATCACACCAATGCTGGCTCTTGATACACAACACAAAGTATCTGTACCCCCGTCTCTGAGTGTGTATCTGAAAAATTATGATTTATTTTGAATATTCGGCTGAATTTTCTAAAGGGGAAGTGTGCAGCTGAGGTTTTAATTTTCCCTGCCTGAGAGGTAGTGGGATGTAGAGCATCATTGGCTCGGGTAGCTGCAAAATGCTTACATCTATCTGCTTCCAAAGAGGCGGTATGGCACTGAAGACTTGTCGTGTTGAGTTTTAAAATGCCACAAATAAGAGATTTATAGATTTTTCTAAATACATTATTTTAGCTTGACAGCATTAATCATTCATGCTTCCTTCTTTCATTTTTCTACCTGCAATGGATTATTGAAACAGAAAATAACAACGGGAAAGGCTACAAGCAGTATCAAAATGTCAAGTTTGTACTTACAGTTGTATGCGCGTCGACGGGGTCAAGAGCCTCAATTATTTGTATATGTACACAGTGGTACTACATGAAAGGTTATGTCACCTGCAGCTATTTTCTTGCAGATTTAAATAGGACTGATATTCAACTCTACAGTCAGCCACTGACATGGAACATAGACTTGTAAAATACTATGAACTCTTGTGGCAGGACCTAAAATATGAACTGGGTGATTGCAAGGTGTAGCTGTGGGCAATCCCATGTATTGCAGTGTTAGTCCTTTAAATTACTTTGTGTTATCCCTGACCTGTTATTTTCATTTAAACATAAGCTAGGAACAAGATCAGAGCTCCCACACACACATCATTTTTACCAGAGGGAAAATAGCAAAGCCTGCATTTCAAGCAGGGGTAGTATTTTAAAATAATCCTTTAAAGAAAGGAAAAAAAACCCATTTGTTAGTATAATTATTGTTAATGGAAATATTTCATTCATTCTAGGAAAATAAAGGGTCTGTGGGCTTAGGATAAAAATACAAAGGTCTAGTTTGTTAGGATTTTTAATAATTTCTTTTTAGGGGTGGTATAAAAGAAGCCCATGGGACTTTACGCTATCACCTAAAATCACTATTAATAATAAACAAAAATAGCATGTGAACAGACTGACGCTTTGCGCCGGCCTTGGGCCAATTTCAGGGTTTGGGTGTCCATACGCTCCCAGCCCTACAATTGGTGCCCATGCACCATCTTGCTGTCGGCCCCATTCACACAGGGCATACAATGATGATGCATAGCCATCCAAATGCCCAAACAACGCTCTCTGGGAGAGGCGTCTTTTTAGCCTCAACAATTACAGTGGCAAATGTGTTGTTGAAGAAGCTTTCATGATAGGTTTTCTATGTTTAATTAGCAAGCTAATATTTGCTAATAGGCATTCCACACAATGTGCCTGTCTTGCTTACTTTGCAAGCAGTAAACATAGTTGTGTGAGCTATCTACAGTGGTCTCCTGGGTTACGAAAGTAATCCGTTCCGGATTACTTTTCGTAACCCGGAAATTTTCGTAACCCGGGGGACTGCTTTATTTGATGGACTGCGCAGCAAATATAAAGGGGCCGCACGGTTTTTCCTTTTCGGATCCCGGGGTTTCATCCGGATCCCAGGGCCGTTTTTGCGGCCACGGCTCTTTCATTCCCCAGGGTTTTCGTACCCCGGGGGATTCGTAACCCGGGGGACCACTGTATAACCTTTGCACTCTAAGGCCAATTTTTTTCTATGACATTTAAAGCTCAGGCTACTTTCATGGATTCCTAGTCCATCCACTTATGCTGAAATAGCATATACGCTATCACTGTCCACCATAATTATCTCCTGAATTACACGCTTATGCTTTTTTTAAATGAAATTAATACAATCATCACTTTGTAAGTTCAACTAAACAAAGTTTTAGATGACTAAGGGAACACCAGAGTTGCTGTTGTTATATGCCTCCAAGTTGGCTTCAACTTACATTGATGTGATCATAAAGGTTTTTGTTTCGGCTACATTTATTGACATTGTTTCCTTCTTAGAATATGAGTTGTTCATGGGGACCCAGTGGATTTCCATGGCCGACTGGGGATTTGAATTTGGTTCTCCTGTGTCCTCATCCAACATTCAGACCATTAAAATACACTGGCTTAATTGTTAACAGTTGATAATTACATTATTAGTTGCTTATATTTTCTGGTCCCCCAATATAACAAAGATGAATTTATATACTGAATTTGAGGAGAAATTGTTGACATTTAATCAACTAAACATTATTTCATTGGCCGGCACTTCTCTGCAAATTCTTACACTTAAATTGGTTCATCTATAGTAGTCACCTTTTTCTAGTCTTAGAGGTACTACCATGGCTGTTTCAGTTCCCACTGATGGTAAAGATACTCATAGTTTCACATCGTTATATCTTGGTACATCATGTAATATATGTTTTAATGTAAATAAAGTTTATTTTAAAAAAAGAATATAGCACTTTCATTTTTAAAAAAATTAAAAATTGAAAGCTAGACATTCTTGAACAATATACTCCAAGTGATCTTCATATGAGCAACTGTCTTTCAGGACTTGAGCCAAACACTCTTTATATATAGCATTGACTTGTAAGTATTGGTTCAGCATCATTCTCCTGGGAGACAATTTATGCAAAAAGACATACAGAGAGTTGAAGTTTCTTGAGTATTAATAACAATAGAGTCTATTCCCAGTGCCTTTTTTTTTTTCATCAGAAGCATTAGCATCACTTTGTCTATATCCTAACTACTGAGTATAAATAATACTATAAAAATATCACAACCAGCAACCTTGTACATGTGTTTGTGTGTGTGCGCGCGTGTTTGTGCATGTTTTCTAGCTTTGGGTCCTTGCATTTTCATCAAAATAAGTATCAGGCATTCTTTCAAGGAAAAAAATGCATCTTGTGATAACCAATATATAGAGACATGCTGATAAACAAGATACATTCACAATTCTTTCATTACTACACCCTTTGACAAGATAAACCACATTTTGTTGGATATTATAACAGAGCTGCAACAAAGCTAAGCTACTGCCAAACAATGCTGAAAAATTTGTAGAGAGATGCACTTTATTTCCAGTCGTTTATGGACGGTTACAGTTTTTCATACTTCCACAAACTATATATGATATTATGAATATCTGTGGTTTTGCATTCACCTCTCTAATATGTACAAATCACTGGTTATTACTCTTGTCTCGAATGGACATGTAATTTAGAGTACATCTTGTCTGTGTGGTATGGTGTGATGCCAAAGAGTGTTGGATGTTGATCCTTCTCCCAGGTCCCCTAGTTTGCTGACTTAGGGGTAGTTAAGGGGCACTTCCCCGCCACCAATGCCAAATTATTCTCCTGATGGCCATGGGATGAGAAAAGATACTGTCTTGTCCTTTCCCTCGTGCAACAAAATGTCTTGTGCCCACACTGCTTATGACTACAGTGTCATACAAATTCAATGGCTTTCTTCTTTCTACCATTCACTGTTGAGAAGTCATTTTCAGTTGGGACACCCAATGTAACAATAATTGGCTCAGAGACATGCCTGGCATCAAGTATGATGTCTTTTTGGTGCCAGGTAAAGAAATTCATGCCCTAAATCCAGTTGCTAGTTCCAACTAGATAAAGTCTGTTAAATCAACTTTTATCATTTAAAAGGTGATTCATTGGAGAGAGTAGCCACACTGCAGAATTAAAGCAATTTGACACCACTTTATGGCTCTGTCTATAAAATTATGGGATTTTTAGTTTTGTGAGGACCCATAGCTCTTTGACAATACAGGCTGAATACCTCACCAAACTAAAAATCAAGGATTCAGTAGATTAGAACCATGGCAGTTAAAGTACTGTTAAACTGCTTTAATTCTACAGTGTGGCTACTCCCTTGCTCTACTCTATTTTGAATTAGTGGTTGGATGTGGTAATGCAAACATAGTATTCTATCTCACAAATAGAATAGCTAGCATTCACAAGCAGAAAATGAGCAGCAACCAGTCCTACCCACCACTACCATCTAGGTCCAGTAGAGAAATAATACCAATTTACTCTTCTTGGTGACAATATATTAAGTAGCTTTACTTATAAATACTAAAGGTTTCATAACATTTCAACCTGAGGGACATATGCTCTTCAATGCTGGAGGAGAAAAAGAGAACTGTAAATTTAAAAAAATAGGTGGCAAAGTCTACATCTGCATGGCTGAAATAATCCAGGTTGACACCACATTAATAGCCATGGCTCAATGCTAAGGAATTCTGTGAACTGTAGTTTTGTAGACATTTAGCCTTCTTTGTCAGAGGGCTCTGGTGACACAACAAACGACAATTCCCAAAATTCAATAGCATTGAGCCATGGCAGTTAAAGTGGTGTCAGTGTGGATCATTTCTGCAGTGCAGATGCAGCCAAAACTCATACCAAATGCAAACTGATGCAGGAAGAGTGTATTATAGCTAAACCCAATAAACAGGAAATAATATGAATAGATGGTTTTCCTGTTCTCTAAAAGAAATATGTAGCTCAACAATTACTGAGTATAGGCAAGATATATTTGCTGTTTCTGACGATATCCGTACTGCAAATTTACTGAAATATAAGAGGACTTGCTTTGCTTATAGTTTTTTTTGTTCTGCAGAATGTTAGGCGTTTATTTTATTTGTCATTTCTGCTGGTTAATTCCTGCAGTGTTTCATATATTTAGATGCTATTGAAACAGATATGTTGGATTCAAAGATACTCTTGTACATGTGCAAAGTGCATTCACCTTTTTTTACGAGGAGTACCTTACCTTTTGTGCAGGAGTGTTAAGCACATCTAAACTAAAGCCAGAACATTTCTTCTATTTTTGCAAGACTGAAGTATGAGATCTACTATAGAACCTAGACTTTGCAGCAAGAGTCAGAATTGTGTGACTATCCAGATATTGTTGGAATGCAGCTGCCAGCATCCCTCATCATTGGGATGCTGGCAGCTGCAATCCAACAATATCTGGACTACGCTGGCTGTTGCTGCAGTTCTATAGCAAATCGTATAGCAATGTATGAATTGAATACCATATACACTGCATATCTATCAGCATTTCACATTCCTTTTTGGGGTGTTTTTTTTTTTAAGCTAGCAGATTCTGGGTGGAAAATGATACTCAAAATAATATACATTTTTCTACGAGGCATGCTAATAGAAAGCCACTTATATGCATCTGTATGCGCTAAAATGTGCTTCTTTCCCTTTCTTTTTCATTTGCATCCCTTTTATCATCATGCATTGCTTTCAAAAGTAATGCAATTATTTTTCCACAGGCAGATACGTAAATATCTTCATAAATTTTGACTGCAGCAGATCCTGCCTGCCCATCCAGATTCAGTGCCAGATTCTCTCAAGACAAGGCAGCCTAAGTCTTGCAAGTGTGCCATCCCTTCAGAACAAGGAAAATCTAGAATCAGCTGATTCTGTGGTCCATTTTGCCTGCATCTCTAGTATAGAAGGCTATGCAATACCCACTCTTTGCATTAGAACACTGCACAATTTCTTTTGTGTTGTGTGTGTGTGTGTGTGTGTATGGACGCACACGTGTATGTTTGCTCTCTTCTACTCACTCTTCTTGCAATCCAACCCATTGATTTCATTCACACGCACATCACTTAATGTGGACCTTTTCAGTGGCTTTGTTCAAATCCTTCAAACCTGTCTCATCTCTTGTTTGATGGTCTTCTGCTACAGTGAAAAGATTATCTTTGCTTTTCGGTGGCTTAGCCACTGAAGTTCTTTCAGTTCAGTTCAGTTCTTCAGTTCAGTTCTTCAGTTCTTTCTAACCCTTGTTCTTGTTGTTGTTAATGTGTAAGTTTTATATTTGACATTTCCTCTTCTTCCTCTTCCTTTTTGGGTGGTCAGCTGCCTGGAACTTTTTCAGAAAGACAGGGTGTCTCGAATAAAGATTTTTTTGTGTGAATTTTGTATTGGATGTGTGGCGTGGCTTCTCTGAAAAGTGTGTGGACATCCGATAATCATAATTAGACTATTCCATCAGATTGCACACCAAGGCTAACTTCTGGAGTAGTCCCATTGAAACAACTGAATTTGCATAAGTGTTGATTTACCATTGAACAGTTGATTCATTGGATGAGGTTACATTGAGCTTCAGCCTCATCAGGCATGATGGAATCCTTTATCATCTAAAAGAAAGGATCATTCTCAGTGGTTGCCTATTATCTGAGATCTGAATAGATTTTAAGTCTATGATACCCATAAATGGATCCAGCAGTAATCTCAATGGATGCCTTGATTGATTATTATTTTGGTAAAAATCTCCTGCAGATGTAAATATTAACTTCCAAATCACATGGACCCAGAATAATATCATCTCGCCCACCAATTTCAATGTAGGGTGCAACCATGGCAATTAAAGTGGTATCAAACTGCTTTATATATATAGTATGAAAGAGACAGGTGTGGTAATTCCCCTTTTAAAAAGATTGCAGAGAGACCAGGTAGTGTTTAACCTCAAACAATGCTTGTTTTTCAGAACCATAAGTGAACTTTGGAACACCTCAATTTTTATGTTTTTGCAGTCTGTGTTGCCCTTGGAAGGTTTTAGAAACAGAAAATCTGCCCCTAGATCTGCCACAGATCTAAGGCATTACCAGAAATATATCAAAATATATCAAAATAGTATCCAGAACCCAACTACCCAGGACTGCTCACGGTATTATCTGCTTCCATCTATTTGATTGTGGGACAATGAGAGATAATTTTCCCCATGAACCTTGTGTTCTCTCAAACTGAGAAAACATGAAGATGTATCTTACCTTCTTGTACACTCACCACCGCAAAGGGCCAGAAATATTCTGGGTTTTCTCTTGGCATCTGTTTCTCCCCATAAGACATCTCAAGAGAATAATCTTTACTGAGCTAACATGAGCTACAAGATGGACCGTGATCTGGAGTTTTGAAATCGTCTTGGCAGCTGTCCACCTGTTGAATAGGTCTGTGACTTTCTCAGGGATTCTTCCCTCGATCCTGTCAAGACAGAAAGGAAGAAATCTGAAAAATACAAAAAGTCATCTCTGCTTTTCCTCTGTGATAATCTCCCTTCACAAGGAGCTCATTTCTGAAGCCTGACTTTACTGATGGGAAGAGACAGCTATAGCTTTGGCCTTAAGAATTTTTCTGCTTTGGTTGCAATGGTGGGCTATTCCTTAGGGTCAAGCCCATGATTTCCTTAGTTCTGCTTTTGTTCATGTTGGTCTCAGTGGTTGTTTTTCTTTTTTCTTCTTCTTTGGTGCCAGAACTTTAGCAGTCCTCTCCTGCAACAATATTGTTGTATTCAGCTATGGATAAATGAACGTTGTAGGACACAGTCCTGACAAATTTCCATAAAAATCCTATTCACGTCTACTCAGAGGAAAATCCCACAATGACATTTAGTGAAGAGCAAGCTGGTATAAGATTGTTGTTGTGTGCTTTCAAGTGATTTCTGACTTATGGCAACCCTAAGGTGAACTTACCACAGAGTTTTCTTGGTGAAGGTGAAAGTGTGTGACTTTCCCACGGTCGCCCATTGGGTTGCCTTGGCTGAGCAAGGATTTGAGCCCTGGTCTCCAGACTTGTAGTCTAAAGCTCAAACCACTACAACTGCTACCTCTCTAGGTATAGCATTTGTTGATTTGCTGTTAACTGATGTCAAATCAATGTCAGTTTATGGCGACCTCCAATTCACCTATCCCCAACAGCCCAGATCATAGCCTCCTTAAATCCAGCTCCTGTGAGACTGATCAGATATTTTGTGAAGCAATGGACTTCTGGCAATTCTCAATGTTGCAGCATACAAGTTTTAGAAATATATACATGTGTATGAGAGGCAGGATGGGGTAGCAGTTTGAGCATTTGACTGCAACTTTAGAGAACTGGATTTGAATCCGTGTTTGGCCATGGAAACCAATTGGGTGACCTTGGGCAAGTCATATTCTTTCAACCTCATAGGAAGGTAAAGGCCAACCCCCTCTGAACAAATCTTGCCAAGAAAACCCCATCACCTTACTTTAGCCATAACTCAGAAACAATAACAGCATGTCCCTAACAGCACACCAGCTATGGTGTTTTACCACTTGAAAAAGTGGTAAAACACTATACTATTTAAAAAATTTAAAATGTAACCAGGTAATTTGATTGTCAGTTTACTTGTAAACATGGACCCATTAAAACTATCTGTCCTATCTTTTCCTTTTCCAGTCAGCCAATATTTCATGGATAGTTAAAAATTTTAGTCTCTATAGGGTCTGTTTGTTTACAGGGTGGTAGAATTTTGTCTTTGGGACCTTTCCCTAAAAGCAATGTGTTCTTGGCATTTCCCCATTTTGTCAGGAGGGAAAAAAACAAAGAAAAATGCATGAGATAACAGCAAAATGAGACATTATTCCTAGAATCCAGGTGTCTGCATATCTTCCAACAGTACATCTCTACTTGAAAACACTGAAATGTTAACATGCTGATGTACAAATGTGGAATGTAGTTTGTAACTTTTCTCATCAATGGATAAAAAGGTGTTTTTCACCCCAGATCATATCTTGAAAGACTTCATGATGTCTAAGCTGTAAACTATACTAAGAAACTATAGCTGGCATTTATTTATCGGGTGTTCGGAGCAGAAACATTTTGATAAGATTAGCACAATATCACAGGTGAGTTTTACAGATCTCATCCAAGGATCTGCTGTTGTATCCAAGCATCACTTTGTCACATACAAAAAATCATCCTGTATTACAAATGATGGAATGATTATTCAGGGGGAAAAAACAACCCATAATATTATACTAGAAGTAAAATGGAATAGTGCTTATAGAGTGCTCCTTCCCGATTAATCATCCCTTCTTCACGGAATCAGTTTGGAGGGCATTTTGGTCATTATTAAGGGTAAGGAATATAAAGAGTTGTGTGTGTGTATGTCCAGCTTAACATTGATCATGGAGAAGTTATGTTCCCTCTCCATTTCTTTCTTTTAACAGTATTGATTACAGAGTGGGACCAGCCCAAGACATTTTGTAGTCTGATGTGGAGCAGCAAATGGAGCATACTCACCTATGTTAACATATATGCTACCCAAACCCAGCCAGGCATGTGAGGCAGAAAATGCTATAAGTACCATCTTTCCCTGATTCTGACAAAGTAAAATAAAAATAACTTAAATCACTGTGATTTGCTGATCTCTTATGACAAACCAAATCTGCTGACTAAGAAGGCCAGCTCACCAATCTCAAAGTACATATTCACCAACATTTCACAAATGAAAATGGAGACAATGGGGCAGTACAGACTGCCCTAAATGGGCGGTCTGTAGCCGCCCCAAGAAGCGGCGAGATGGGGCCAAGGCTGCGGCACTGGCAGCCCCAGAGGCCCCATTCTACCACTTCCAGAGGCCACGGGGTGCAGAGTGGCAGCCGTATGGTTTAAGGTTAGGGAGGGTGCGAATGCTGCACCTTCCCTAACCCTAATCGTGCATTAAAGAGCCCTAAAGACGCTATTTAGTGCACGTCTAGATCGAGCCCATGTGGCCAAGCAACATCAGAGTGAGGTCAAGATAGCAAAAGGTATTAATGAGGGTGAACACATAAGCTAGGAAATGCTGCAGCAGTTTGTTTCTGCCTGAACCTACTGGAAAGGGCAAGACTCCTCTTCTCCTTCCTGCTGAGTCAGTTTGAAATTAGTTTACAGCAACTAAAGTAAGCTTTGGATGTAGTGGGAAAGTGGGAGTAGGAGAAAAAAACTGTGACATTTTAATAGCAGCTAAAAAAAATGTGACACCAGAGGACTGTTAGGATTGTTCTTGATCTTGACAACTGGCCCGCATTGGGTCCCCTGTTCCTCGCCACCAGACCCTCTTCCCAAGCCTATACTGATATAATTCCTGGGGAATTCTGAGGAGCAAAGTGTCAACTACTAGCTGGCAGTTTCTAAAATAAATAAATAAATAAATAAATAAATAAAATTCTATAGTAATATTGAAAAATAAATAAAAATAAGAGAAAAATCAGTGCTGTTCTCCCACAAGAACAGTCATGGGTAATTTCTGGACATACATAGTCAATGCACATCAGAGTGTGGCCAAGATAGAAAAAAATTATTATTAATTAGGTCTGGCAACATCAAAATCTGCCTTGCAAGGTTGTTGTATGGATAACAACAAACTATATCATCTCGAGTAATATTTTTCAGAGTAAATTGTGCAAAAACATGTCAATGTATGCCAATTCATCATCATCATCATCATCATCATCATCATCATCATCATCATCATCTTGCTGAATTTATGAAGCTGGTAGAATACAGCTTGACTTGCAGAACTTGGTTTGTCTGGGGAAAGAATTTTTTTATCATTTTGGGCACTGAATATTCACCATATCGTCAAGGCCTAGATCCATGCAGACATTTATTCTAGAAGATTCCACAGTTCACTTGACAAGTTTAATTTAGCTTTTACAAATATTCCATCAGCGTTTTCAGACTACTGGTTTTCTTCCTTTCCTTTTTTAAAGGCAAGTAACTGAAATATTAGCAAAATGTTCTTTCCATCTGCCCCCTCCTCTCCCTAGGACTCCCCCAAGGTCTACAGTTTTCTTTTCCGAAATACTTTCCATTAAATATGCTATATGTCAACGCAGCAGTGAGGTGGTTAATTTTGACTGAATATTATGCAATATAACCACTTGGCATTTAACTTGAAAAATGACTTTCTGCTTCACCTGTCAGCAGCCCAGTTCTCATCAAATAAGTGAGTGAGAAAAATTTTCAAATTTCAATTTCCTGATGCTATTAGACACTACTTCTTCCATACTTAAACAGTTTAGCAGCGCATGTACATGTTTTGGTATTCATGCCATGCGTCACACTACATGCTATTACAATAGCTTTTTTGTTTAAAGAGTAAAGAGATGCATGGATCTTTATCTCGGGGTTAGAAAAATGTATCGCAGGAACATGGCCAATCAGGTTTCTGAATAACTTTGTAACATAGTACCATAACCCTGATGTAGTGCAAGGAATTTAAACTACTCAGAGGCACTGACTCCTGGAAAAGCATTCAAAATGAAGTGGTGTATGGCCTGCAGCTAGGCTTGCATTATACCAAAGTCCTTTTATATATTCTTTATGCGTGGAAACCTCAAATAGAACCAAGGAAACTTAAATCTGACAAGCAACAAGCTCAATGTTTGGGGTGGAAAATCTCCACTGTTAAACAAATACAGACTTATGTTGCATTTCCTTATTGTATTCTGACCACCAATGGGAAAGAAATATAAGTTAAAGGATAACATTAGGCATGAAGTGGAAGCTTGGAGTGATGTAACAGGAGAAGAAAAATGTTATTGCATAAATGTCCTGCTTGTGGGCTTTCCATCGTCATCTGGTGTATTATGAGAATAAAATTCACTTGGTCCCATCCAACACATCTCTTAAGATCTCATCTTCTCAACATTTACCTGTTGTTAAACAGATGAACACTAAGGACATTTGTGGCCAAGCAATATCAAAGTGTGGTCAGGATGACAAAATTTATTGATGGGAAAGAACACACACTCTGTTCCAACTAAACCCCCCATCCCCTATCATGAGTTGCCTTCAAATGGGTTTTAAAGATTTACTTGTAAACTTTGGCCTGTAACTGAGTTCCAACCATATTGGCTGCTGTTGCATATAGATTGTCTTGATTATCATTTTTGGTTTGTTACTGTTAGCATTTTTTTTCCTGTGGTGTTGGATTCCATGGTCTAAAATCTGGTCATATGATACCCCTCCACCCCCCCCCCCCAAATGTGATGAATAAATAAATACATAAAATAGAATGCAGTGTGGAGTGTGTGCAAATTGGGAATGTGGTGTTACAACTAGTGAGCACATTTATACATGGTTTTGTTTTGCTTTTTGGAAGTTTCAAATTGCAGCAGTTGTTTGGAGTCATCTTGAAAAAGACCAGCACTTGCTACCTGCTGCTGGTATGAAAAAAAAGAATACCATTGGCATTTACTTGGAATAAAAGAAAGCAGCACTTCCTCTGATCTGTGTCTCAACTGCTGAGTTCTGTTGCCTTCCTGTTGTGACTGGTGTTTATAGACCACAATTTCACAATACTGGCCATCACAGCTCATATACAATTCCCTAGAAATTAACTAAATGTGAAAGAAAGGCTCTTTAACCGGATTCCATTGTCATTCAATACCATTTCATCCCATATGTTTGGTTTAATTATCTAGGGCTGGCTGTAGATATTAGAAAATTTCCCCACTTCCTTTCTGTATTGGATTTTTACAGGAGTTTTATAATCGAGCAAATAACAGTTTAGATGAATTTTGTCTTTCTGTCTGGGAATTCTTCAGCAAATGAGGCTTTTCTTTTTTTTCCTTTTGCATGATAACCATTATGAAATTGCTTCCCTGCTGCTTGACTAATGTAGCCACCCCACATTTTATATTTACTGTGAACTCAATTTGTTTTTAAGAAATTAACAAAACAAATACTTAAGTGCTACACTGCACATTCCATAAACTTTTGGAAATTCATTTCGGGGAGAACGAGTGGATGGGGTAGGATGAACAAGACACTAGAGCCTTTATGAAAGAGCTTTTGAAAATGCTTTTAATGATGATATTGAATCCTTTCTTTATATTAACACAGATAAGGTATAACATCTCACTGTTCACATCACTCTATTACTCATGCCTCACTTCAGGGCAGAGCTTTATGATGAGGGAGCAGTGAATATTTCTTGTGCTTTTGTCTGTCTGTCTGTCTGGCTTGCTTTGCTTAATTTCATAATTTTCAATAGGTTCTCAGACAAGCTTACAAAGAAAAGGCAATTATTATTATTATTATTATTATTATTATTATTATTATTATTCTAAAACGACAGTTAAATGCAGGTACCAGAATGGAGGGGCAGATTCCCGCATGGATCGGGTGATTCCAAGGCATGTTCCCCAATCCCTGATGACACTGGGTTCCTCAAGCTGCATGGAGTTCCTACACTTGGTCTGACACCTAGGGATTAGACTTTGTTCCTCCTTCCCTTTGCCATGCACAAGAAACTGTCGTTTCAGGGGATGGCTAAACCCTTAGTGCTCAAATGCCACTTGAGATATTCTTGGTTTTGGTCCTTCTTCCCTCATCCCACAAGAGCAAGCAGGAGAAATAGCTAGGTGCGTACCACTCATGCTTCCAGATTTGACTGAGTGTGGGAACCAAATTTGCTGAGCAAAGAGCTTACCAAGAAATCTCCACTGGTTTGTTCGTTCATTGTATTCAGGAATGGGCAAAGTGTGATCCATAGTGTTGTATAGACTTCTGGGCTGCAATTTGTGGTGTCTGCTAGGGTTTAGTTCTAGGACCTCCCCTCCTGTGGGCCCTAAAATCTATTCAAGTCCCCTTAAATACACTGGATAGCAAAAATGTTGTCCCTTATATAAAATGGCAAAATCAAGATTTGCTTTTTAGAATTTATATATATATTTTTAATATTTTCAAGCTATGGATGCTTGAGTCTATGGATAGAAAAATCCATGGGTACAGAGGGCTGACTGTAACATTTCTCTCCTTATACACTAACTGGGCCACCTATTATGCCCCGTCATTTCATTGTAATGTAGCTCCAAAGCGTTCTGTTATCTGATGTTAATACAGAAGGAAAATTAGCCGCAAGGGAAGTGAGAACCAGATGGAAAAACTATTGACTATACTGAAACTTCATGAAAATATTAATCATAGAAAAGAAACTTCGTGCAAATGGAGTAGGTCGTAGCTTAGACTAGAGTGGGAGCAGATGTGTGGGTCTGCTCCTACTGAAAATGTGGATTCCTTAGCAGTATGCTGTGAAAAAGTTAGCATATCCTCAACTTGCAGCCAAATTTTCCCTTCAGCCAAAAGAAAATTAAAAAAAAGATGAGATTTTAATGCTACATTTTGTGTCAGTCACTAACAGCAGGAAGCTTTCTTTTATTATAAGATTTAAATTAACAGATTTTATTTACCACAATAGTTATCTCGAGACATATCACACTTCTGGTTAAAAGAGTTTTAAATTAGCAGCTTTTATTTATCACAATGGTATGCTCCTGGGCTGTTACACTTCTCCAGAATGTTACTTACTTATTTACTCAGGCCATCAAGCCACAAAAATCAGATGGTGACAACAACTGACTCAAAAGACTGAGTATCAAACTTCCAACAATGGAACAGCTCTTCCAGAAGCCTAGATTGTCAAATGTAGGCATGAGAAGGTGCCCTTTGGAACCGAGACAGATCCGGCTTGCTGATAATTCAAAGCAATAAATAATTGGATTACTTGCTTAACAGTGAAAGGAAGGGGAAAATGGTTTGAAGGGAAATTATAAGAAACAAACAAAGCCAATACTCTTGAGGCCGCATCCGTGCTGTAGAAATAATCTAGGGAAATAATCTGGGAATTATAGTTTGCTGTGGTACCAGAATTCCCTGACTGAGAAGGCTACATATCTCACAAGACTGCAGTTCCCAGAATTCCACAGCATTGAGCCATGACAGTTATAGTGATGTCACCCTGGATTATTTCTACAGCAGTAAACTGTTGTAAACAGTAAAATTATTTCTATCTAGCAGTAAACTGAGGCTAAGAGTATGCTCAGGCTTTGTCAGGGCATACCAAAGAAATGATTGGACTGCCAAATGCTTTAGATTATAAGTCTTATATTCTACTAACATTGACCATGGGGCTTTTGGGAACTGAAATCTAAAACACCTGGGAGGCAGGGTGCTAACCCTGGTGTAAGTTTCTCTAGTGTTAGCCATCCATAACCCCATACCCATGTACATATCTAGAATCATATAATCCTTGGAAAATGGTACCATGTAGCTTGCTGGTTTCTGGTTGCTTGGATGTGTTTTAAAGTTCTATAAGCCCCCTGTATTACAATCTCCATAGGCAGGCTTATCCTTTTGCAAATGGTGGTTTATATTCTACAGGAATACACTTAAAATATACAATTTGACTGCAAGAGGGAGCAAGTCCTCCTAGAAAGTACTCCTCTCTCTCTCTCTCTCTCTCTCTCTCTCTCTCTGTTGCTTAGTTCACATGGAACAAAAACCACATTGTACCAATCAGATATTTAATGAGCCTGTAACTCCATTTCCACCTTATCCCAAAGGTACAGCAAATAGTGCTGCTTTTTTAAAATATCAAGAAAACATCATTTGCTCTAAAATGCCCCTAAAAGAGGTCTAAATTGCCAATAAAGGCTAGGTAATTGTATCAGCATGGATCAGAAAGCATTTCTCAGAACTGATGGAAACAGTTTGCAGTATTACACAATCTGGAAGATGCTGCCTGTGGATTATTCTGGAAATACCAGACATGAGCCTCCATTTCATTTATTCACTCTGTGTCTATGGAGTCATCATAAATATTTTGTGTTGTTGTTGATGATGATAATGATGATTATGATGATGGTGATGCTTGAGTATTTTCTCTGTGTACCCTAGAAACAAAGACATGAAGAATACTTAATATTTACATTCTAGATGAAAAGGGGGCATCTTGACATGCCACAGAGAAAAAGGAGACTGGCCAGGAAGATACTGTGCACATATGGACATAGTGGGTGAAAAGGTTATTGTCCAAAAATACGTGCCATTTTCCTATGTAGAAGGCATGTTCTGTGGTGATAAATGTGTGTTTTGCACAAAATACACTTCCCAAACTTTATGCACAAGTTCCTGCACAAACGTGTGCACAGTTACGAGGTTGATTGATAAAACATATGCAAAAAACCTATATGTGCATGATTTCTAAGTGCAGGAATCTGTGTATTAGCACAAACACACAGATTACACAGTTCACAGTAATATTTATCAGATAAATATATCTAATAAATAATATTTGCATGGAGAAATTGCATATCTCATATTTATGCAGAGTAAGCTAGGGAGGCTTAAGGAATTTGATCAAGATATAGTGTGTTTTCTTGGGAATAAGTCCTACTTACAATCCATGAACTTTACTCCCAGTGAAGTGGATACCGACTTCTGCTTTAGTGTGTACATATCATTCTTTTTAGGACTACTCCTTATAAGGCAGATTAGAAAAAATTGAAACAATGAAACATCATATAATTAAATGTTTTGAATTAATACAAAATTCATGTGATCCATACCTCATGGATTCATGTGTGGAACAGAACTTTATCTTCCAGCTTCTGTGCTTCCAACAGAGTTTTCAGTTTTAAAAAAAAAAACCACAGTGAAAATACACTTAACGATATATATTTACATACCTATTTAAATGCTAATTTTTATGTGGATTTAAATGGGAAAAGTTGCAGATCAATATGGAATGCAACAGAACAGATTTTGCGATGGACAGTTGGGCAAGTTTCAGATATGGGAAATAACCTGATTTCCTAAATATGAGCAAGGTAAGGTCCATTCAGTACAGCATTTGTGATTTTGTAGAAGGTGAAAGGGGATCTGCCACAGGATTCAAATAAATTAGTCACTTGAACATAGAGAATGGAATTTCTTGTAGATGAATCTAAGGTACTAGATCACAAGTGGCCAAAACACAGACCTCAGGCCAAAGGCCTTTCAGATCAACCCTTCCAAATGCCTTGGGCTGTATCAATTATAACAGATTTTATACAATTAAACCAGTCAGTGTTCTAGAAACCTCCATAGGAATTGCTTCATACAATGATGTCAGAGTCAGGAAAATATAAACAATTTCAGCCTCAAAGTGTCATGAAAATGTGTCACAGCAAGCCTACTGAAGTTCTAATGTGTCCCTTTCCTGACTCAAGTTGTAATAGACTTTTTGCCACCTAGGCTGTATCTGGACTGCAGAAATAGTCCAGTTTGACTTTACCTGCCATGGCTCATTGTTACAAAATCTAGGAACTGTAGTTTTGTGAGACATTTAGCCTTCTCTGTCAGAGAACTCTGGTGCGATAACAAACTACAGTTCCCAAAATGCCATAACATTGAGCCATGGCATGGCAAGTGGGGTCAAACTGGATTATTTCTGAAGTTCAGATGCAGCTCTGGAAGACTTTTCCTGGTGATGTTGGGTGGTAGTGCAAGTATCATTGCTTCATAAGAATCACTTCTACATGTAGGTCTGAATACTATATACTGGATAAAAGGTTTCATTTGTGTTTGGTCATATTCATTGTGAGACTCATGCGAAGTCTAGTTTAGCGAATTTACGTGAAATCTAATTGCATTCGGAATGCGTTCAGAATGACTTCCCATTTCCCGAAAATGCCCCCCCATTGCCCAAAATTGCATGGCATACTCTTATATGCATTAACGTAAAACCTATGATTGCATTTGGAATGACTTCCCTTTTACCCGAAATTGTGTGAGATACACTCATACGCAATTACGTGAAACCCCATGATTATGTTCGGATTGCCATTGCATTATACTCCCAAATTCCGTCATATGATAAACTCCTGTGTGTTAGCTGCAGTTGGTTCCATGAGTCTGCTCTTGTTGGGACTAGCAATTAGGTTTAAGTCCAAGTATATAAATTTGTTGAAAATGCA
The DNA here is from genome assembly GCA_034509955.1 of Urosaurus nigricauda. NCBI lineage: Eukaryota > Metazoa > Chordata > Lepidosauria > Squamata > Phrynosomatidae > Urosaurus > Urosaurus nigricauda. The sequence continues at coordinate 15,483,444 of JAOEGL010000013.1, forward strand.
CACGGTTACTCTTCTGCCCACAGCATTTTGCTATTACATTCCCCTGACTGTTGGCTAAGATCTCAGCCTGCAGTAACTGACAGTGAAGATCTCCCAGGCTCAAGTGTCCACGTTTTCATTATAAATGCAAACAGGTTCTTGAAAACTAATAAGAATTCATAAAAAGTTGTGCACTAATGGTTACTTTGCCTTATCTGTTCTACCTCACTGATTCTACAAACATTTGATGACCAAACACATATATAGTATAAATATTTAAGAAAAAGTAAATTCCATTAAGCCACTGTGTGATAGATGCAAAAGTAGGTACTTATCTTTGAAATATTAAACTCTAGACATTTATACCCATGCAAAAAAAGAAAAAAAAAGAATTTCCTTCCATTTGATGAGAATTATGTGCCTGGCACTAATAAAATATTAAACACCAATTTAAAAGATAAGTATCTTATCTACTTTTTTTATAATAAAAGATTTTATAGTGTACATGAGAGCTAATGTGCACTAGAATTTCCATACAATACTGTATTTACAAACTTTTATGAAAGTTCTGTGAATGCATTTGTTAGTTGCTGATTCTATGAGTGCTTATTATTCCTCATAATGACTTCTTGTGTTTTCAATAATGCAAGATGGAAGGTGTATAAACTTGCTTTATTTCCGTAGCATTTTCTTCTTTTGATACAAGCTAAAGCTGCCAGTTAATTAAGTGAAGATAGCCACTAAAATGGCATTATCTCTTTCTGTCCCTATTATATAAATTAATGTCAAACTCATGCTAGGTTTCATGGATAAAATACTAGATTAAAATAATATGCAGACACAGACATACACATCCTACTATTTTCTCCCACTTGGTAATGTCTTAATCTTAAAGTATATTTTCCTCACTCCTTTCCACCAATATTTTGTAAGAAGTGATTACTACATGTTTGCAGCCTCCTTTCAAAAAATCTCAGTATCTTGTTAATTTTTTTGTAACAGGTTTTGAATCCTGGAGCAGGAATAATAGTAAAAGTAAAAGTAATAGTAATAATGTTTTTTATGAGTGTCTGTCATTATTCTTCAGCAGTTTGTTTGGCTCAGTAGGGTCTACCAGTGTGCCTTGGACTCTGTATCAGATGGAATAATAATAATAATAATAATAATAATAATAATAATAATAATAATGTTTTATTTATAACCCGCTCCTCTGTGCACACAATCGGGTATAGGCATGAAGTGGAATTTAAAGTTCCTATAAAGTTCCAGAGAGCCAGTATGGTAAAGTAGTTTGAATAACTCTAAGAGATCAAGCTCTGAATCCTTCTTCAGCCATGAAAACCTACTGGGTGACCTTGGGAAAGTCACACTCAGCTTCAGAGGAAAATGGCAAATCGAACTCCATGACAAGTTTGCCTTAAAGTGCTCTTAAGTCAGAAATGACTTGAAGGCCCACAACAACAGCATACCAGTCCAAAGTGCCAGTCCAGAATATTGTAAGAAATTAAAATGATGAGAACTACTGGATATATTGACAGGCAGAAATGAGAGGAGAGGGCGCACAGAGACATTCAACCATGCCATACTCTCTTAGAGTTACCAGGTCAGGGCTATTCCATGTCCTGAAATTTCAGATTCAGAACCTGAGCTCTAGGGAGAATCTCTTATGATGTTATGGGAGGTTACCTTGGGTGATGTTGCAAAGGACAGACCCTGGTGATGTCATGAAGCATGAGATGCTGAAATACTGCTGGGCGTCTTATGCTAATATAATAAATAATAATAAATTTTATTTATCTACTGCCTTTCCAAAGGATCAAAGTGGTTATCACCATTGCATAGAAAAAAAGTTCAATATGATTCTTGCTAGTTCTTTGGAACAGGAGGGGCTGATTTGTGACCCTCCCTATGTTGTGGTACTGCACATCCCATCCTCATAGACCATTGGCCATGCTGCCTAAGGCTAATTGGAGTTCAATGCCATCTGGAAGGTCACAGATTTCCAGCCCATGCCCTAAAACAACCCTTCTTGCCCTTGTAAAGTAATTGCAACAATGAAATGAAATACCCTCGTTGCTCATTGTACCCTGAACTAATTTCTAATATTCCTATGTGTGCTAAGTTAGTGGAAGAGGCAAGGATAGATGAGTGGAGAAAAGAACAATCTGTGTGAATGCTTTTAGATATAGTGTTGATTTATAGGGGAATAGTTATTCTCTATCTTCCTTTGTAATACGTTTTATTTTAACCTTGGTCTTACTACAACTTATAGGCAATCCTCTCGTATACTGCCTTGCCTTCCTTTTTTATATCGAGAGCTGATTTTGGAAAATAAAACTGATTCATAAAAAAAGTATCAAAATCTAATCAGGGCTTGGGAAAGAGTAGTTTGGTTACTTGACTGGCTTCAATATTACACTTTCTTTTGGTGGCCTTGCTTTTATGGCTTGTAAGCAAAATCAGTAAAATGTTTGAATAGCTCATAGCATTTGAAGTTTAAAAAATTAAGGATCTCTATTAATGTCTCAATCGGGGCTGATTAGTTGAAATATATGGGTGAGAGAGAGATTTGTTGTTGTTTCTTTCTTCGTCGAGTGTTGTTCCATGTTGTCAATAGACTTATTGATCCTGATAGTCATGATAACAATAACAAACCAAATTATTCCGATTAAGGCCCTTGTGCTATCAATCCATGATTCAGTATCTTCTCACAAAACTATCATTGCCACCTTTCATTTTCTTCCTTTGAAGGCATTTTAGACGCCTCAATTTCTCTAATCGCCTCGCATTCCTTCTGTCTTTTAGAAGGGAATTTGTAATTGTTGAGTTATTCTTGGCCATCCTTCATTTGGAATTTATGTTGTAATTTCAGCAAAAGCCAGACCTTGTACTGCCGTTTTCATCTTCTCTCTCTTTCTCTCCCTCTTCCTCCCTCCCCAACTCCATCTCACCAAGGCTGCTTCTATTTCTTGACATGCTGGAAGCTTTCCAATTACTCCTTCTGGTCTCGTTGGATGTGAATTGCAAAGAGATCATCAGTGAGTCGCAGTTCAACATTGTTAAGCTTATCAATATAAATATAATGTTAAACCCTTTTTAGATAATTGGGGCTATGTGTGAAAAAGCGACCAATTTACCCATAAATTGATGGGACGTTGTTATTTTTTACTCTCTCTTTCTTTTTGCCAGACGGATCCCGTGTGGGTTTTCTTGGTGCTCCTTCTCAAGGATCCTTCAGCACCTTTTAACTATTGATTAGGATGTTACATTACATCGCAGTACCTGTCTAACCTGATTCTAGTCAGCAATGCAAACAAAAATTCATTAAAGTGACTCAGCTTGTCATTTGAGTCTTTTTGAACTGGGGAAGGATCTGTATTTTAGATAGTGGTGCAGGAAGAAAAAATTAGCATCACAGTAGTATGGGTGCATGGGTAGTGGTGGTGGTGGTGGCTGTTATCAGGTATTTTTACTGTTTAAAAACACCTTGCTAGTGTGTATATAAAAGAAGGGAACAAGGAACATTTGCATCTGTTTCACAGCTTCATTGATGATGGATATTTGCTGTAGCGAAGTGTGGTTGTTCACTGTAGGGATATTGCTGCAAAGTGATCAGTCTTGAAAGGGAAATGATATTACTGGTAAATAGGGAAGTAATTCTGTGTTAATTTTCTTGTCAGAAGAAGCAACAAGTAGCCTTATCAATTTCCTTCTCAACGTCTTCAAAAACTGTGCGATTTTCACAATCCATTCCCAATTAGGGATTTATTCTACACTGCTGCCTTCCGATAATTCTAGGAAGACCATACAATGCTATCAGATGGCTGTGGCAAAATTGGGGTGGTGAATCCATTCTGGATTTTGGTCTGAATTTTAAAGAATCTCAAGATAGATTCAGCAACTTTGGTAAGTGCTTTAAAATTTGGACTAGAAAAAAGCCTGAGCAGATTCACCACCCTGCTGAATTGGAGCACCACCAAAGGCATACTTTCCGCTTAATCAGCACACAACAGTTACATGAATTTCATCCATAAGAAATTTTATTCCTGTTTGTTTTTGCCCACATTCGCATTTCTTATTCATATGAAGGAAGTCCATAATTATATCCTTTCTGACAGGTGGTCATCCAGCCCATGCTACTACCTTCTAAAACATACTGTTCCACCATCAAACAGTTCATACTATCCAGAGGTCCTCCTAATTTCCCCCCTAAAAATCCCTTTATTTATAATTTGAGCCAATTCATTCTACAAAAATAGAGAACAAATCTGCTCCATCTGTTTCACCATCCATGTGACAGCTTTTCAAAACTTTGAAGATGGCTATTATATCATATAAAAATAATCTCTTTTCCAAGCTAAACATGCTCAACTCCTTCAAGCTTTCCTTATCAAAACATGTTATCTAAGCTTGTTCTCCATCTCCATCCTATTTCTCAAATATGTTTTAGTTTCTTTTTTCTATATATATTACTATATTTGTATTGATTTCCATTGATGAAAAAATACGACTGCAATTTAAAGTAATAACAAACATTAACAGGAAAAAAAAGTAAGTACTGTTCTAGTATTTTAAATCAAGGACACAGTTCGGATGTTAGGAATCTGTGTGTATTAAACACATTAGAAGGAAGAGAACGTTGCTCCTTGCCTTCTCTGTCGCTGTTTTCATCACCCTCTACATCAGAAAGGTGACTGTCAGGAAAGTCTTATGTACTCTAGGACACTCTCCATGCTACAGTTAAAAATGAGTAGTTAATATTGAATTAACAATTACAATATTGCAGTATTTCCCATTGAGACAGTCACTGTTCTGATGTAGACGGTGATGCAAGGGACAGGATTCTGCTGTTCCATACCTCCTGTGCAGCCCACCCTATGAAAGGAAGATGGTTCTCCCCACCCTAAAATGCAATTTGAAATCTACACATTCCCAATCTGTCCTCCATTCTAGTAATTTTGCACAAAGTCAAAGAAATTCCAGTAAAACATGTGAACTGGAGGTGGGGAGAGTATTCATACAAGCCAAATTTAGACTGGCCAGAACAGGCACTGAACATCATGCTGAGTGCTGTATTTATTGTAAAGTCAACTTGATGGCAGTTAACAACAACAAAGGAAACCTAAAGTTCATCTGAGATACGTAGTTGTGAGATGGATCCCAGGGAGAGCATCCTTCTTTCCTGTCCCCAAAAACTGCAGTGGGAAATTTAATGGCAAAGCCCTGATTTCTGTCTCTTATCTGAAAGACAGCACTTTGAGCTCCATGTTGCCTGAGAGATAACAACATAAAAGATAATTTGTTCATGACTCTTCCCTGAGGAGAGACTGATATCAACTACATTCCTGACAATGTGAACAGCTGGCCTTTTGCTTAAAGAGGCCATGTATTGACCATTTCAGATACCACTTTGTTTGTAGCAGCTGATAAGATCTAAGTTCAAGATGGCAAGGATGTAAACCATAAACCAAAGGATGAAGGGAAGAGTGGAGTGCTGGTGCTAAGAGAGTTAAGGATATAAATTTTCTGAACTCACCTGCCCAGCCTTAAACAGAATGATTTTTTTTTTTTTGCCTTACTTGCACGAAGCAGGCATTTGAGATATCCTCCACCTGATGGATCTAGCAGATGTTTGTATAGAGACAAAATCTGCCCAAATGTACTTGGGTTCTGAGTGTCCTCAGTTCCTCACCAAACCTATTTTATATCCTTACATTTCCTCCTCCCCCCCTCCCCAAGTAAAATTCCTGAGTGTCTGCCTTGATACACCGAAATTCCACAAACAAGGCTATTCTTAAGATCTTTCTAATGGGGTGCAAACAATGTCGACACAATGTAGTGGGTAATAATAAAAAAAGGAGGAATGATCCTGGGCAAAACTTGACCAATCTTTTAGTAATGGTACAGAAGGCACATCATTAGTGCACACACCGTGTGAATGTGCACAAGTCAAAATGGTGCCCAAAGAGATCGGAGCGTGCAGATGCTCTGCTCTCCCTAACCCTAATTTCGATTCCAGGTCTGTACTGGGCCAAAATCTAGCAAATGCTGCACTCAGCGAAGGACAGAAGGGACCCTCTCACAGCCATAGGAGTTTACCGCATACTGTGCAGCTGTGGACAAGCCTACATAGGGATCACCAAATGTAGTGTTCAAAGGTGAATCAAGGAACATGAGAGACACTGCAGACTGCAGACTGCATTAGCCAGAAAAATCAGCAGTAGCAGAAAGCATTATGAACCAAGCATAAAATGGTATTTGAAAACACTAAAAATCTGGACCATGCCAACAGCTATCAAGTCAGAATGCATAGGAAAGCCATTGAAATCCACAAACACCTGGACAACTTCAACAGGAAAGAAGAAATCCTTAAAGTTAGCTAAATTTGACTACCAGTCCTGAAAAAAATTCCTTACATCTATCTTCCAGTCCTGAAAAACACTAAAATCAAGACCCAGCAAATACAAATGAAGACCACCCAGGGTCAGGGTCTTACCGGTATCTATGCTTGCCAAAGAACCCAGTATGTTGTAATAATTTGAATGCGGGATTAGAATTTAGGATTTAAATCCCTATGGAAACCTGAAGTGAAACCTGAAGTGTGACTTTGGGAAATGGCTTACCTCTTCTGAATAAATTGCACCAAGAAAATCTTGTGACAGATTTATTTTAGGCTTGCCATAGGTAGAAAAAGACTTCAAGGCATGCAACAAGAAAAAACATTTGAAGCCATGCTTATCATGCAGACTGTATACCATTGGTGAAGAACTGCTGTGCCTAGTGATAGAGAGCATATACTTTGCATGCAGTAGGTTTCAGGTTCAAGTGCTGGCATCTTCTGGTAGGAATAGAAATGTAAATCTGGGCATATATTCCTAATCATTGTAGGCAGTACCATGCTGAACAAACCCATGCTCTGACCCAGCGTTCCAACCTGAGTGCTCTCTTAATGGTACAACTTCCTTCACCTGCTTTATTCTACTTGAACCTACGATGGAAAAAAATCTGTTCAGCAAACTGGAATCTATTACATGTATAGCCAAAGAAAACACTGTGGCAACTGAATTTTAATCATTCAGAAGACTACATATCTCATGCTCAATTAAGCCAGTCTTCTGCTTCAGCCAGTAATATTGAACGATACACAGTCATAAGTTAAGTGGCTTGGTTCGTTCCCTGTTAAATTTCATATGTTGTCTGTCTGTCTCTTCCCCCTTCTCTCCCTCTCTCTCCCTCCCTGGAAATGTACAAACTGAGCTTTAAGAGCAGACGTGTTTCATGCAATTGACATTGCCTTTCTGAATAACGTTGCTCAAGAGTCTGAAGACTGAGATGGAGATTCCCTAGGGAGACTCAAACACTGGCAAGAGGAGGTGTGAGCTTTCCCTGATGTCTCCCTCAATGAACATCTTGGTTAGGCCAAAAGACAGATTCCTTACATCTCTCTTCCAGTCACTCCACATGATAGAATGGCTATGTCTATGACCCTCCTTTGGAGCCTAGAAGGAACTAGGTAATTGTAAAGAAGTTCCCTTTTGACAATAACTGAGACACACTTACATTATGAAGGCAGTTTTGTGAAGGTTAACCTCACTCCCTTTGTGAACTTTTCTATTACTTTTATCGTTATGCAGGTTTGATTTTACTAAAGAGTGGGAAGATTATTATATGGTTTGTGTGCTGGCTCATACTGTATCACATACATTGTTGTGGAAGTTGAGGCGATAATGAGGTTTATGAAACGAGACCCTCTATTTTGTATTATAGGCCATTGACCTATAACATTTAAAATAAAAATAAAATAAAACAACCTAACTATTATACTTTGGTAAGTATAAATGTTATATAATTAATGTATATAATGTAAATATAAATGAAAAAGAATGTTAGTTTTAAAAAATAAACCCTGCAACTATAATGGAAGTTAATTACCTTTTGTGGTGATGGAACAAGAACTGCAGCCAATTACCTGTAAAAGGGAAGTTCTGAGATTTTTACAGCATTACTTTATGAGGCATTATTAGTGCTATGATATAAATATATTTTCACAAGCTTAAGAAATAATCCTTCTAATCCTTCACATGAAGATTTTGGAGTGATTCCAGACTTGCACACTGATTCACCATTACACATTCTACCCAGAATCAGTTTCTGATTTAGGCCCTCTAAGAAAACATCACTAATATCTGATGATCCACCACTGTCCCTTGACTGCATCCATGGAAACCTTACTGCACAAATTAGGCAGCAGAAATGCTGACATTGTGCATCTACCAATGTGCCTTCTTATGGTGCAATTGTGAAACAGGGAATGTATTGAGCAATTGGGAATACACAGGGGCTGTTTCTGCATTACCAGGAATAAAGTGGTACATTGAAGGCACTGATAAATAGATACGCACTATCCAAGAATGCCCCATTGCATGGCTAGAACCCTGTTTAGTGCCAAGTAGAGTAGACCCATTCAATCATTTGTTGAATGGTGAGTCAACATTAAAGGGTGTGTGCATGTGTGCCTTCAAGTCACCTCTTGACTTATGGTGACTTCAGGATTTTCATAGAAGGTGGTTTTGCCAGTTCTTTCTTCTGTAATATAGCCTATATTACCTGGTGTTCATTGGTGGTCTCCCATCCAAGTTAACCAGGGCCGACCTGCTTAATTTCCAAGCTCAGACAAGATCTGATGCCATCAGGGTATTTAGGCCTCAACATGAATGAGCAACCAATGATTCAACTGATTTATTCTGGTTGGGGCTAACAATAGAAACGGAATTTAGGCCCACAAGGAATGGTTTTGCTTGTGGAATTCCACTTAGGAACGGAATATGTCCATTGCACATGGCCTCCCCCGCCCCCCCCCCCCCCAAAAAAAAATCAGAATAAAAAATGAATGCATGTGTAAGGGAATTACACATAGGTATAAGATACCAACAAGACTGTGGCTGAAAGAAGAATCACAAAAGAAGCAAAACTAAGAAGCATAAAAACTGAACAAGCATGACATTCTGATTTGTGTATTATTAAGGAAGTTTAATTGAATTAAAATGCAAAGCAAATAAATTTATGCCCACACAAACACCAAGTTACCCACATTTGACATCCACTGGTGTAGGCAAATAATCCCCTAAAAATGCCAAACATTGGATTACATTTCTGATAAGCTTGGTTCAGGGCAAACTTGTCTGATTATGGGATTCATATCGCACTTTAAACTCCATTCTCTATAATGAAGTTTCTGTGCCTTCAAATTGCCACCCAGAAAAACACATATAATAGTATTCTTAATTCACACACCTCTGTTCTCCTTGAATAAAATTCATTGGGGAAACAGTTGCATAAAGTGAATGGATGTTGGCCAATACTCCGTGTGCTATTAATTTATAGTATATAAGATGCTCTGAATTTTTAATCAGCTGTATATTTATTGTGGTGAAGAGTAACAAATTACACCACAAAAGCTTATGGCATAACATTATTCTTAATTAATAGGTAAGTGCGTGGTGTTTTCTTATTTATATTGGAGAAAAATCTAGTTGCTAATTTGGTTGCAAATGCATCTGTAAAAATGAAATACCAAAATGCATATCTATTTGCTTTGCTAATTTAATACTTGAAGGTGCTTTCCTCCTAGCATGGGGACATGCATATTTGAGGACTTTGTTGGACTGCTGACTGAAATATGCTCAGCAGTTCTTATATATTTCATGAGACTTATAATTATTGTTTGAAGGAATTGTAACTTACAATATCTAATGAAAATAGCATGAGTTCTTGTCCTCTTCTTAGCGGGTCATGTATTTTAATGCATAAAGACTGCAACAAATATTATAATAAGAAGATATCAAGAAATTTTTGCTCCCGTCCAAAGCCCAACTTACACATGGAACTCTTTTTTTTCCTGGGATCTCATTCACTTCATAAAGGCTAAAAGGCTTCCCAGGCATATCTCTTTGCACTCATGAATCCTCTCTTCATGACTGTAAATTGGAAGACTTTACTGATAGGGCTCAGGAATTGGCATCATAGAATCAGAGAATTGGGAGAAACCATTCAGGCCATCCAGACCAATTCCTTGCCATACAGGAATATACAATCAACACATTCTTGTCAGATGGCCATCCAGCCTCTGTTTAAAAACCTCCAAAGAGTGGGACTTCACCACTCTCCAAGAAAACATCTTCCACTGTTAAACAGCTCTTACTTTCAGGAAGGTCTTCATGATGTGTAGGTGACGTCTCTTTTCCTTTAGTTTGAATTTATTGCTCTGTGTTCTAGTCTCAGGAGCAGCAGAAAACAAGCTTGCTCCATCCTCAATATGACAACCCTCAAAATATTTAAACATGGTGATCATGTCACCCCTTAACCTTCTCTCCACCAGAGGAAACATACCCAGGGTCAAGCGGCACAACTACTCCATTCTCTAATCCCATGCTCCATCACAGCCATCTCCAATCTGATGCTTCCCAGATGTGGTGGACAGCAACTCCTGTCACCCACAGCCAGTCTGGCCAATGACCATGTTGGAACCCAACACAAAGTACTATATACCACATTTCTCTTAGAGTAGTAATATGGCCAGTTGGAGGGATTCTTGCAGACAAATGATGGACAATACATCTTTACTTCTCTCCTCATCTCACATCTATTTCATTTAGTCAAAGATGGATTTATTCTCATCTCTGAAGTTAGATATGGAACAAAGCTCCCTAAACTGTTTAAAAACAATGGAAGGATCCATGAGACAAGATTGATGAAATAAAGGGGCTAAAATGTCTAATAAAAAGCCCAAGAGTTTTGATTAAAAGATGTATGGAAAAATTAATCTCATGGGGAGAAAGTTTATAAAAGTAAATGATTCATCATAGAGTAAGCCCAGTTATTTTGAAAGGATCTTTAGTCAGCCATGACCCTCAAGCATTTATTTGGGATTCATATTATTTAGTGATAGTGAAACTAGGGATGGTTAAAAAATGTGTTTATTTGTTTAGCATCAACATTTCCCAAAATTAATGACATTAGAATGTAGGAGAAAGTAAAACTAACAAATTTGTCCATTGCTATATGGAATAACTCTGGAATAAATCACCTAGGTCTTGCACAGTAATTTCCTTAGAGTAGACCTACTTCTCCAAAGGGAGACTGCAGTCAAGAAATCAGAAGAAGACTGAGAATGGGAAGGGCAGCTATTAAAAAGCTAGACAGTGTCCTAAAGTGTAAAAATATACAACTGAGGACTAAAGTTAGAATTGTTCAAGCCATTCTATTTCCCATCACCTTGATGTCTCCATCATTTGTGAGATCACAGCCCCTTTGTTAGGTAGAGAACATTGAACCTCTCAAAAGAAACTCCATGTTTTTGCATTAGGAAAATTTTAGGTGCTGTTTTGGTAAAACATGCCAAATGTAGTCTCAATTGTTTAAAAAAGTTTTACCTTTTTTGGAAGTAGAAACCCCAAATAATAAAGTCCCAGTACATTGGCTCTCTCTCTTTGCAATTCCCTGTAGATAATTTCTCTATTCATTCAAGTACTGTTTTCTTCTGGACAGTGCAAATGGGTGAAGAAGGGGAGAAAGAGGTAAACACACTGAGAAGATCTTGCTCAAATGCCGTGAAAACGTGGAGCTGGCATTGATTAAACCTTTCTGTTTAAGCCTTTGAGCCTTCTTTCTCTAAGAATTTCCCATAAACCAAGAGAAATATTTTTATCTCATCTGTTCTCCCTGAATCTGTTATGATGGGTACTGCAAGTCTGGCATTGCTGAGGAACCAAGACTGTCTCATCACTACCATATGGCAAATGTAGGGTAATAAACAGTTTTCAAATAAAACACTCTGTATATTTCCTGATGTAGGTATGATTTCTGACAATCTTAGGGAAAATATTGTTGGCAGTGGACCCAGAATTCTTGCTGTAGGGTTTCCAAGATTTTCTGTTTGGTGTGAGTGAAGTTTCTCAAAAGATTGAAAAATAATATTCTCTTCCAAGATATGAGCATGCTGCAGTCTTTCTGTTAAAACAGTCTTAAATTGGTTGCAATTCTTTTTTTTAATATCAAGTCATTATTGACACTCTTTTAAGAGAGTATTTAGTCCTACTTTGAATATACTGGATTCTACCGGCCTCTTCAATGGCTCATGCGAACCTTATGGGCACATAGCTGAAGTCAGTCTAGTATATTGATAAAAGATGAGGTTAGTAGAAAGTCCAAAGAACTGTATTCGTTTCCAGAATGTTAAGTTTGTATTTGAGTTCAGGTTTGGCCTCTACCACGTACTTGCTTGACCAAATTATACCTTCTCAGTCATAGGTATCATTCATGGATGCAGGAGTCAAGCCAAATTCCATAAATAGAGTTGCCCACATCATCTTTCATGCCTGTGTCTGCATTTATATTGAAGACATAACATGACAGCAAGGAGGAACACAAAATAGACCAAGATCCAAGATTTGGCCTCCCTGTCTCTCCATGCATCGAGAACTCACTTTCCTTCCAGGGCAGGGACATGGACATTGCCATTAAGAGACTGGGAAAAGGCAGGAGGAGAGCCAAAGAGTGTCCAGATAAGTTCTTATTTGTCAAATGCACAATGAGAAAGGTGTTCTCCAGGAGGTTCTCCAGACTCTGCAGGAGATCTTGGAAGATGCTTTTGCCATTGTGCATCCAGCTGTAGGAACATAGCCACACATTTCTTGGCTGTCTCCTCGCCCTTCCCTCCCCAAGAGAGAGGGAGTCATTGCACAAATGAGGTTGTCCTACAAGGAATATAAAAGGACCAAAACAGGTTGTGCATAATTCAATACTATGCCTCTGTATGTTACCAACAGGATGCTAGCTGTAGTTGAATGTGATTCTGATGTTGTATGAGGTCAATACTTGAGATGCAGCAATTACGTATATTGACCTAGCACACATGGGCTAAGGCCTGGGGCCAGTTTTCCACCCCTACCCTTGGATTCATTGATGAGCTGTTCTAAGCAACCAGGAAAAAAACAAAACTAGAGATTTCTGGAAGTCCACTTCCAGTCCATTTTATATTTAACTTAATCAATTAAAAGAATGGCAAAAGAGCCTTTTAATGAGATGTGATGTAGTTTAATCTTACTTTCATCTTATATTTTATGTGTATTTAAAATGATTTTAATTTTTAAACATGACTATTTTTTTTAAACTTGCATGTACTGCATGTTTTATTGGGACAAAGACAGGATAAGGAAGGAAGGAAGGAAGGAAGGAAGGAAGGTATTGGGAGGCCTGGACTTTGTTTAAAAGATGAATGAAACTAGTGAATTTATCAACATATTAATTTATTGCTGTGGAGAGTCTAAGAAGGACCTGAACCCACAGAAACAGTTGTGGTGTATGTGTGTGTCCATGTGTCCACGAAGCCCATAGAACATAGTATTTTCATAGTGATCTGACAAAAGACATAGTAATTCCTCCATGTCCTCCAAATGAGCTGTGTCTTATTACAGCCTTAGAAAGCTTTTAACAAGCAATCCAGACGCATCTCTTCTGGCAGGCCTTCCCGGACAGTAACTAATTTCCCATTGCCTGATGACCCCCACCCCGCCCTCATCTGGCTACCTACAGGGGACTTTGAATGAATGTATTTTAAATCTTGATTCTTTTAATTATGATTAGTTTAATACTGTTTTAAGGGGAGGGAGGTGGGTATCTTTGGAAGATTTTAACTGTATATGTTTTTAACATGTTGTACCCTGCCCCAATTGCTTGCTCAGAGGGGCGGGTAAGAAATATTATTAATAATAATAATAATAATAATAATAATAATATGCATAATGAAAATTCCTCAACAGAGCTATAATACAACCTGTACCCTTCTGTCCAGACATTTTATATAGGTATATTGAGAGCCATCTCCATAAGAACCTTTGCTAGGTTTGTTGACCTTTCATTCATTTTCCAAAAATAATTCACCAGAAGAACAGCTCTCATTCCCCAGATTTCCTTGGATTTTGTATTAGGAGAAATCAGTGGAAACTCTTCATTCCCTTGCCCTCCAGTTCTCAAGTTAGTAAAACACCATCCTAAAAACTGCCAATGGTTTCTTCTATACTCCATTGGAAGGATAGCTCTTTTATTCTGTACTGGACAAATGCATCAACATTTATAGTTGGGACATAGTTCAGATAGTACTCCGCTGGTATTGCCTGACACTGTGGAACCCTCTGGGGCTTGCCCTATGGAGGACTTCTTAAGAGTGCAGATAAGAGAAATCGCAAGAAAGTGATAATTGAAACCTGATGTGGGCTAATTTGAAGAGGGGAGGGGATGCATTCTCTTATGCCCTGTGCATTTGTAGTTGAAGATAGTACACAGCTCGTCCCTTTAGCTCCCCATGTATGTGCCTTGCCTCTTGCTTGGAAGTGACTGTGTACAGGCAGAACATAATTGGCAGCCTGTGACATCCCTGTCTGCAAGTGTCTCTCTAAATGGAGCATATTTCAGCCTTTATCTGGTGATGGCTGTTACCTGAGAGGAGCCCAGGGCCATCTCAAAGGGCTTGTAGTGGCTAATGGTGCCTATTAGGACTGGCAATTAGCTGGGGAAACTCTCAACCAGGCAGCTAGACACCCACTAGCTTTCAGCTCTTTTCACTTCTTTTCAGTTAACTAGCTGCGCCTAATAGAGGAGACAAGGGACAGGTAAGGCAAGTGTGCAGTCACACTGAGAAAGAAAAGTTCGGGAGGGAGACACACATAAAGGCATCAAGGGGGAAATAATAGAGGAGAAAATAAAAGAGTTGTACGAATGCACAGGAGAGGATAAGGGTGTTTCTATTGCTACTGACACAAAAACACAACAACCACCTCTCTTCACCAGCTGGCATCAGACATGACGGTGAAATTCTGCACCCCCATTTTTTTGATGGTAGGGTTTTTTTGCGATAATAATGCAATTTAATTAGGTGGTGTAGGTCATAAAAAAAGAGACCCCGATACTTATGGCAGGGGCTGGTTACCATGGTACAAACAATGGTTTCGATAGAAACGTGGAGCAGAACATCAGAGAATTAAGATAATAAATTAGTTTCATTGAATAATAAAGGCTTGCACTTACCCATTAATTAAGGGTAATCGTATGCCATAAGCTTTTGTGTGCTATAAGTAATTTGTTTCACTTCACCATAAATATATAGAGGATTAAAAATTCAATACACCTAACAGGAAGTGAATTCTTTCAATATATGTTACAAAAAGATGTATGTCTCATATTCTTTTTACACTTATTCTTGTTATAATGGGTGGAAGGAGCACATATCAAATTTAGTATTGTGTGTGTACAAACACACAAATAAAAAAAATTAGCTAGTTTTATATCTTTGTAAAGGCCACAGAAAAGCTTTACTGAAATGATTTTCAGGTTACTTTCTTAAAATAGATTTGAATGATACATTGGCTTCCCAATGGAGAATTGCTCTCTAATGAAACAGAAAAACTACACAGTATCCCTTTATTGGTCCTTTCAAATGTTGCATCCTGCAGTGTTTTGAGATGCAATGGAGAAGAAACATCTTAGGATCAACCTTGGAAGCAGAAACAGTATTTGGCTTTTGTTCGGTCCAAGGGGGGAACCATAGGATATCAGAAGTAAGAATTCAAGACCTGTTGTTCTGAACACAACACTTGTGCCCAAAGGCAGGCATTGCTAGAGTGCAGGCTCCAAAACGATAAATTAGGAGAAGTCTTTTGTGAAACACTCTGTTATAAAATGTAATTTTTTTTCCCGAAGGGGATACTATTTCCACATTGCATTATGGTCTTTGTGTAGTAAAAAGGAAGAAAGAATGAATCAAACTCTTTTTCTGTATCAACTGTACAATTTTATTATCACTGAATGAGTCAAATAATGCCTTCACAATTTGTAATTCATTGTGTGAAATGTACTTCACCAGTCACATTGGCCGTCTACCTGAGCCAGGTGCTGGACAACCATCTGGCTCACATTCTGGAAGGTCCCTGAGACATGTAGGGCTGACATGAGTTATGGGCTGAAACCAGAGCTTGGGGAAATTACTTCATTTGCATTAGGATTCCCAACACTGTTTAACCAAATGGGCACTGTCCATGTTGGCTGAGGGATTCTGGGAGTTGTAGTCCAGAGGAGTCTGATTTCTCACCTTGAGATGCATCCAGCATAATGGCTTGTGCAACTGATACAACCATGTGAGTTCACATTTGTGAAGCCTGTGCTCTCTGCTCATCCCACCCAGTACTGTCCAACCTCATGTCTTTCTTTCTTTCTTTCTTTCTTTCTTTCTTCCTTCCTTCCTTCCTTCCTTCCTTCCTTCTTTTTTGACACATTCTGCCTTTCATTTTTATATTTTTAGAATAATATAGAGATTATAGGAGCTTGACTTGTCTAGAATATTTTTCAATGGCCATATAAATGTTTAGTTGGGGGTAACTTACTGGGCATAGTATTAGCCTTTAAGATGTGGGCTCACAGTCTGAAGCACCAAGAAGGGAAAACAATATGAAGAATTTGGTGGCTGGAGAGCTCACAGTCTCTCTGCATAAAAACCATCATATATAATTCAAGAGAATTTTTGAGTATTTACTGTAAGAGCTTCTGTTTAGAAGAAGCTTGGCGGGGTTTAAATACAGCCTGAATTTCTTCCCAGTTCTGACAAAGGTGCCTCCTCCTCCATGCTGTGACTGGATGGTACAAGAGCATTTCACTCCCCTGAACACTCAAAGACAGTAGACAAGAGGATCACAAAGCTCTTTTTAAACACTTGCTGAACCATAGTCTCAAGGAATTAAACAGAATTTGAATGATGCCTGCTACTGCATTTGAAAAATCAATTTTCGGTCTGAAACAAAAACAAGGAATTAAAAGGCAAATTGGGGGGAAGCACAAAACAACCAGCCATTTCCAACAGAAAAGAACCCAATCTCTCCCTCTGCTGTTGTTGCCTTGTCTTCCACTCCTTCTTTGAAAGATACACTTGCACACACACACATCTCCCCTCCTCTAATGTTAAACATGACCTTTGGATTTCAGAACCACAAATGTTCCTAGGAAGTTGAAAAACACGCTGGATGGAAGAACTAAAGAACAGCAGGAACAGATGCCATGATCTGGCACACAGTAGGAAGGGAAGAACAGAAAATGGCTCTCTATGTAGAAGACATTTCGCTTTAACTCTCTTTATTTTTTTCTTAGGGAGATACAGCTTGGCTCTGCATGAGATTAACTCATTGTTTTGGAAAGCTCAGAGGAAAGGGACCAGGATGTGAAGATCTGTGTGTGTGTTTAAATGCTAAGAACCCTATCTATCTATCTATCTATCTATCCCTGATACAGTAAGACACAAAACAACAGTACCTTGCGTTGTGAGAGTTGTTGGGTATTTTTGACTTCTGCGAGAACTCCAGTTTCTTTCAATGGAGCATATTTCTCTTTCTCCTGAATGGAGCCAGCCTACTGACAACCAAGAACTTGGTTGGATTCAACATCTAAACATGATACCAAAGACTAAAATGTCCTTTGCTAGTTCATAATGTTTAAGAAAGAAACATGTTTTGTGAGCCAGTATTGTGCAGTGGTTTGAGTGCTGGCCTAGGATTCAATCCCTGCTCAGCTGTGGAAACCCACTAGGTAAACTTGAGCAAGGCACATGCGCTCTCATCTTCAAGGGAAGGCAATGGCAAATTCTGTGCAAATTGTGCCAAGAAGCCCTCTTGGTAGTCAAAACCAACCTAAAGACACACAACAAGAACAGTCTGTGTTCCCCATGTTCTGAGTCAAGCTATACCACACTGCCTCACCTTTGAATGCCTTGGAAAGCATCTAGTATTGTTGTAATGGTTTCATTCATGGCTGTCTCCTTTTCCATTTTAGCTATCACCTATCCTTCCACCTGTCAGATATGGGAAGCGGCTGGCCTTCTTGTTTTAGCAATAGCAGCACCAGATGACTCTGACTATATGACTCTAAATAGGTTTTTTAGGTTTTTACCACACTTATAAAAATTGACAAAAGCATGTTCAAACAGACATTACAGTGAAGTGGAAGGGAGAGAATTAAAAATGAATGGCTATACCATATGTAATGAATCTTGATTATGCTGCCTTCAGCTCTCCTGTACAGGTGGAGGGAAACTACAACCTTTTTGTCTGTTCCCAGGTTTATAACAAGAGAAGCTCATACGCCAAATGCTTAGCCACTGATGAAAAGTATTTGACCCTCATTTTTTACCAAGATGTTTCCATGAGGTTCAGAGAGACCTCTCTCGACCGTTCCAATGTATTTGTTTCACTGCTGAGACAGTTTTGTAGTCAAAATGGTAGGAAATTGAATATACACTTACTGTATAAAAATGATATGCTTGGTTAGTGATAGTTTAGTAGAAATAAGTACATCAATCATAGGATAGCAGGTTGTCAGCTAGTACTGTGTCAGAGAAACATGGAACAAAAAAAGTGATGAATGTTGGGCAAGATTTACAAAAATCCCATGCCAAGGATGATGTACAATAAAGCTTTCTTTCTTTCTTTCTTTCTTTCTTTCTTTCTTTCTTTCTTTCTCTTTTCCTTACAAAGGGGGGGGGGGGAACGTCTAAAGCAATGTTCAATAAAGACTCTGCAAAATATTATGCTCTCTCTTCTGACATGTGTGTAATTACAAATTCATCCTCATTGTAAATTTTCTGTCTGGATGGAAAGAGGCATACCCTTAGTGCCCGTCCTGCCATTCATAAGGAGAAGGCTAATTTTCAGCACTACTTAACACACACAGGCTGAGAAGTATTAAGACTGAACATAGAAAGGGAGCCCTATCAAAGAGAGGTGCTTGTGTACTGGGCCTTGAACCAATGCTAGTTCCACAGGCCCAGGACTGGTTCTGCCACGAGACAAAGTGAAATGGCCATTTAAGCATACCCTTTTAATTTTTCACAGATGAACACATGTGGCCAGGTAACATCAGAGAGTGATCAACATAGCCAAAGTTATGAATGATGAAGAACAGATAACCTAGGAGAGGCTCTTGCAGTTCGCTTTTGCCTAAGCCTACTGGAGAGCAAAATTCTGCTCCTCTTTTCCTCTTCCTCCTACTGAGTTTGGATGTAAATTGCTTTTGCACTTTGAATTCAGTAGCAATGAAAGTAATTTGTGAAACAGTGGGAGGAAATGGTAGGAAGAGAAGGGAGAGAGGGAAACCAGGACATTTTAAAAACAGCCTAAAAGTCGGATCATAGAGGATTAATTGGGGCCATCACCGCCAAACTGGAGCACTTGGAAGATATGTTTCAGTCATTAGATCTGAGGTGTTATGAAAGGAAAATGAGAGTAACTGGGAATAGTAAGAATTATCAAAAAGTACTCAAAGAATACATTAAGCCACGATCTGAGAGAAAACTACTATAGAATACGATTCAGATGCTATCTGGCACCGGGCAGATTAGCCAAAATATACAAAAACACAAACAAATGCTGGAAATGTTTGCAAGAAACTCTATTCCATATGTTGTGGTTGTGTAAATGAGCCAAAGAATGTTTGTTTCAAATCCATTTGTTAATATCAAAAATACTAGGAATTGATAAAGAAGAGCTTGAGAAAAAAAATACAGAAAACTATATTTTACATGTTAACAGCGGCCAGACTTATCAACACAAAAAAAGTGGAAAGAAGATAAAATACCAAATACAAGAAAATAGTTGTTCAAATACTGAAACAGACAAATTAACATACTTAATTAGAAATGGATCAACAGATACATTTAAGAAAGACTGGTCAGAACTGCTGGATTCTTCCCTTAGAGAAGATTTGACATTGCTTTCCTCTTAGACTAAGCAGTGAAACAGATGGGTAGGAAAAGTGGCTTGAAACTGCCTTTTCCAAAGCTGCATTGAAACCCCACCAACCATACCGCCACTGACATAAATGGAGTATTTGTTTGTTTTTTCAAAAAATCAAAAAATAACTATTCTACTTTCTTCTGACAAAATGGGTAAACAAAGACTTAACACAAAGAAATTAAAACAAAAAGCATCCCCCAACCTACCCAAATGTCCTGATTTGGCAGGGACAGTCCTGTTTAATCCTCTGTTTTTCAGCTGTTTTTAAAACATCCCAGTTTTTTTTTTCTCCTCCTCCCACTTTCCTCCTTTATCCTCAGCTTACCTCCATTGCTGCAAACAGAGTAGTTTGCACTCAGTTAACTCAGACAGGGGAAAGACGAGCAAAACAAACTGCTATGGCCTCTCCTACTTTATGTGTTCTTCCTCATGAATAACTTTTGCCATCTTGATAACTCTCTGATGGTGCTTGGCCAACATGTCCTGGATTTTATCTGTGAAATGATAATAGCAATGGGTAACTCACTTAGGGGAGGGGGGACTTGGAACTATAACCATAACAAATCACTTATTAAATGCAAGGTTTCAAACTCCGCTCTTATATTGCCTGTTGTCTTTTTTTTTCTGTGCTGTCTCTTTTGTATATCACACTTCTATATGGATGGATCACTTTATGGCATGCATTTCAGTTGTTCACATATGGCTCTACTTAATCTGACAATAGCTCTCACTTCCTGGCCAGGGATCCATTGTCTAAGAAGGAACCATACATTGTAATAAAATACTAGGAATGGGGGTGGGAGATGGAAAAAAAAAAGATAGACATCCTTTCATTTCAACATCAGATGAGGTATCTTTTGAAGTTTAGCTAAGATTTATTTGGTATAAATATATATCTGATCTACACCCCACACCATTGCAATTCATTTTTATATTCTGTAAAGGGCGGGGGGGAGGATTAGGGGAATGAAAGCTACAAGTCTACAAAGACTTTTTTTTCTCCAGTCCATCAACAAAGCCTAAATATCACTTGACCTATCTATGAAAGCTCACTTTTTCTATCGTATAAAACCCAAACAAATCAGTATCTGTTTAGGTGTGCTATGAATGTGGATGAGGATGTATGAATTGCAGCCTGTCCATCCCCCAAGAAGGTAGTAATCATCCAACATTATAAGCTCAAACAACAACTTGCTGGTGAAAGGAATTCAATTTATATATCATACTTTTGTTGGCTTCCTGTTAGTGATATAAGCAGACTCAAGTTACCCTATGCATGCAGGGTAAATTTATAGACAGTGTGCAAAAGTCATCTCTAGCTGACAGCAGAGTACGTGAAGGCCCACATGTGTGACCATTGAACATGCAATTGTGCATTAATGTTCAAAGGGTTGCATACAAATCTGCTTTGATCACAAGGTACATTGCAGATTGCACAATGTACATTGAGTAATGGGATATCAGCCATACACACTGACCATTTATCCACATTTTCCTACTCTGGTATTCCGCGTACAGGTTGCATAATGCAAGTGTAATGTAACTCTGCCAGTGAATATAAGAAAATTCCCTGTCTCACTTGTACTTTGCTTGAAAAATAGTCATGGCAAGTTTCTTCTCTTCTGGTTACAATGGATTGGATTGTACTGTACTTTGGAGAATGTGTAAACAGGGATGTTTGTGGGCTTGGGACCTAAAGTTTATAGGGATTTATTTTATGTATTGCTGCAGAGACTTTATTTTCATCAGAATTGCATCAGACTGCATTCAAGTGGAATTCAGATTTTGAAAACAGGATTAGGCGGCTTCTTTGTCCATTCAACTCTAGGTATTTTGAGTTCTAAATTGTAAATACTTCTATTATTGCTCCATTATGCAATATGGATTGAGACTCATAGTGCCACTCTCTAGCAGAAACAACATTATTTTCAAAGGCTAGGGATGGAGTAGGATGATGGGTTCCACAGCTATTGTAAAACTCTTCCCCATTTTAGTTACTTCAAAGTACTGAATGCCTGCCCCTTGAATAATAATATTGAGAACAGTGAGCATTGGTTTCAGACTAAGAAGCAGGAAGCCGGGGAAAAGATGGAGAAAGAACACAGCAACTATTTGAAATGGACTTTGTTCTGGAAACGATATTGATGACATCATTTACTTATTTGGTAGACAGGATCTCGAATGGGAATAAGGATTCGTCTGTCGTCATCATATCATTCTCCAGTTTTCCCCTGCTGTAGGCAATAAAAGTTCTGTTTCTAATTTTAGCTTGTTTCATTGTAATTTGGCTCAGTTCATTGGGTAATGACTACAGAAGATAGGAATACAGGAATATGGAGGTTTGTTTGCTGCCAGGTGATGTGTGAGAGGTTTAGATTTAGACTTGCAGCTCTTTAGAGCCTAAGCCCCTCCAAAGTATCTACCTTTCAGGACAAAAGTAGACATCTGCAATTACTTTGAGAAAAGAACAAAAGCTTGCGTTTTCCTGCTGTAAAAGAGTCCCAGCCTATCCATGTGTAGCTACGTCTGTCTGTGCTTCTTATGGGTCTATGGGAGCCTAAACAACTTCCTCTGTTCCCATTTTGTCTTGACTGATGCCAACACAACTCCATTTTCTTAGGCGTTTGTGAATACCTACTGAAAATGTGGTGTACTTCTATTTAATTCCTGGGCAATAACTCATATAAGCCTCATCATCTTGTTATTGGCATTGTTGATGTGTGCCTTCAAGTCATTTGTGACTTATGATGACCCTAAGGCAAACCTATCATGGGGTTTTCTTGGCCAGTTTCTTCCGACGGGGTTTGCCTTAGGGTCATCATAAGTCACAAATGACTCATGTGCAACATTGCACAGGACATGTCAATGGCTGGGTGTCATTGCACTGTGTGTTGGTGCAAGTGCAATGCACAATAGATGATTGAAATATACAGCATTGCTGTATGCACAAGTCAGCTTTTGCTGCTGTCTGCAGAATATATCTGTTGCGCTATGGTGAATAATTTGCCCCGCATGTGTAGCACAAATGTGTGTGTGTATCACTAACAGAATGCCAGCCATGACCATCTGTTAGTTTTATTTTTGCATTTCTCAGAATTCCACCAACATTCTCATCTCATCCAAGTTCTACATCAGAATGAGATACGTCCCTCCTTTCCCACATGGAAATCTTTGTGCATATTCTCATATGCCCTTTTTCCTCATGTACATGTTTTCCTGCATTTTTTCCCTCATTGAGGACAATTTTTTTTCTCAATATACACTGCTCATGCTGTTTCAAGTTTTGATTCATTTAGCCAGAAAAGCTAAAAGATGAGAAGCTAATGTTTCTTTCCATCTCATAATCATATAATGGGAAAACTATAAGATGTATAGTGTGCACACACACACACACACACACACACCACTTTTTTCATGAATAAACTTGCATGCCATGAGCTGGATATATTTGAGGGAAAAGATCTTGATTAGTACCATTTGTCTCTCCATGTACATAGAGAACCCACAGCATGAAACGTGAAACAGCCACCTCACTTAGGGGCTCTTCAGACCAGCCATTAAGGCCAGCCTGGGAGCAGAGTCAGGGCATCACATCCATATGATGCATGCCCTGACTCCACCCCCAAGGTGCTGTGATGCCATGCGCTGCTCCACATGGCACACAATATCACAGCACTCCTCCAGTGCTGTGTCTGGATGATGCAGCACTGAAGGAGCTGTGCATAGCCATTGCAGCTATTGCACCCTTTCCAGCGCACAAAAAGGAGCTTCTTTTTACAGCTTCTTTTTTGCGCCCTGGAAAGGTCAGATGCGGCTGCCACGGCCCCAGTCTATCTAAAGAAGGGGCAGCTGGAGGCTTCCCCCTTGGGGGCTGTTTGTAACAGCCCCTTAGTTAACTATAAGTTTTGTTGGAGTTGCTGATGAAAATTTGATTTCCAACCAGTTGGTTTGGGACTTTAAAGGTTCCCCAATGTGCTAAACTCTATTCCCCCAATTATTTTCAAAACCTTGGATAACTCCTTTAAAGTTTGGACTAAAAGCCAGAGCTGCTTTATCATCTCATTGGCATCATTGCCATCAGCCTCTGCTGGGCCAGTGGTTGCAATTATTAGTGCAGACTGCCTAATCCTATAGGATTCCATGGGAATTCGGCAGTTTATGTGATCCTCAATCACTAATGAAGAAAAGAATTGTCCCAAGGGACTATTCAATTAATTGTTTAGGGATCTTTAGCAGTTCACAAAAGGTCAGTGGCAAGGAATCTAGTCTTGCTCTACAGTTACATTCATTTAATAAGCTTCAGAATGGTTAAGTGAAACACCTCTCAACTGCTAGTAGCCAGCAATGCTCCTCTAAGGCAATTTCTTTTGTGCCATTGTACAAAAATGAAAACCACATGAAGCTCTGTACTGTGCCAGGACTTAGGCATTCATCATCTGCTGAGACAGAAATCCTTTCTGGTGCAATTACTGTACATTAAAATAGATGCAATTTTGATATGGGATTATAGAATACTCGACATTATGTTAGCCAAAGAACAGAGTGCTCATCCTTGCTTTAATTTGTAGACTTTACAACTTTGTTTGCACATCCTACAAGATAACCAAGCTGCCCTCATGAGAAATGACAGCTCTTGTAAAAAGATGTGACAAATACTGCTGTGTTGATAATTTTCCTACAGATCACAGAGAACACACCTCTCTGTGGTTACACTGGCATGGACTATGATCACTTCCAATGAGACTTTCATTTGAAAATATGTATAATGGAACAATTACAGAAGAAAGTGCAAAGGCAGGTTTACAGTTGAGCATTGAGAAAACAAAATCAATAACCACTGATGATTTACATAACTTTAAAGTAGACATTACAGATATTGAAATACCTCAGTCATGAATTGTAATGGAGACTGCAGTCGAGAAATCAGAGGAAGGCTAGGACTTGGAAGGGCAGCTATGAAGGAAGTAGACAAGATCCTCAAGTGTAAAGATACATCATTAAATACTAAAGTTAGGATTGTCCACACCATCACATTTCCCATTTCTATGTATGGTTGTGTAAGCTGGACAGTGAAGAAAAGTGATATGGAAAAAAGTCAACTCATTTGAAATGTGGTACAGGAGAGAAGTTCTATGGATACTGTGTACTTCCAAAAAGGTAAATAAATGGGTCCTTAAACAAATTGCTAGAAGTCAAGATGACTAAACCGAGACTGTTGTACTTTACACATGGCATGATAGACATGGCTCACTAGAAATACAAAAATGCTTAGCAAAATAGAAAGCAGTAGGAAAAGAGAAAGACTCATTCAAGGAAGCCACAGCCCTGAGTACACAACACCTGATCAGGTCTGTTGATAAGCTGACTTGAAGTTCTCTCATTCATAAGGCCATCACACTTTGAAAGATGAAGTTAACTTGACAGAAATTAACAACAGCAATATATATGTGCGTGTATGAGTGTATGGGTATTGGAAAGAATATTTGAAATGATTCAAAAATACATTGAAAAATGCGTGTCTTAAGGGTCAATATACCAAGACAAAGAGGCTTCTGGACCACGTGTGGCCTGTTTGCACAGAAAACAGCATTTTATGTACCAGAAATATCATTTTCTGCATAGATTTTTTTCCCTGCAACTTTTCCCCCCTAGAATAAGTCCTCGATTATAGCATTTTCTGTGCAGGAAACAGCATTTTTCTGTGGCGAGAACAATATTTGTGTGCAGAAAAGTCGGTTTCTGAGAAGAAATTACCACATGAAATTTTTGTGCATATTAAATCCTGAACTGCAAACAAACTCTGAAAAGTATGCAATTCTTGAAGATATTCTCATAGTGGGAAGAAAAATGCTAAAATTATTCATTGCTTCTTATGAGAACAAAATTACCAACAAATTATATCCTTAATATGTATAGTAGCAAATCTCATTAGCCTGTAAACTTTACACCTCACCATCTTAAATCAACCTTGAGAGAATGAACTGGGCATTGCCTTGAGCTAAGATTGTATGTACAGCACTGTGTAAATTTCCAGCGCTATATAAATAATAATAATAATAATAATAATAATAATAATTCTATACTCATTTTCCATTGAATTAAATTGGTTATGCATCTTTGCCCAACAGTAGGGATGAAAAAACTATTCACAAATATTTTTAAATAGTTGAAAAACATGTTTTTCAAATGTTGAGAAACCCTGACAGGAAGAATGATGAGAATCTTGGCAGTTTGGGGCTTATTTTATGCAAAATTCACATGGGGCATAGAAAACAGCATTTTTTTGTATAAGAAACAGCTTTATCTGTGTATGAAATAATATTCCTATGCAGCAATATTATTTCTAATATTATTTCTTTTATGATTATTTTTAAAATCTATTTCATTTCCTAGAAGCTAGCATGCTCAAAGTTCAGGTGTTCTGAGAGCTGTTCCAAAACATCCAGAGGACTGAAAATGGAGAAGTGCTGAAAAAGAGGGTGGCCCATATTGATTGACTGATTGATTGATTGATTATCCCACTTTTCCTCCATGTACTCCAACCTTTTACAGATGAATACCAGGACACATGTGGACAAGAAGCATTAATGTATGGTCAAGATGGGGAAAAACGTTGTTAATTAGAAAGAAGACACAAGCTAAAACAGCTTGCAGCAATTTGCTTTTGCCTGAGTTTTCAGGGAATGGCAAGACTTCATTCCCTATTCTCTTCTCCCCACTGGTAAGTTAATTGAATGCAAACTTATTTTTGCACTTTGAACTTAATCTTCAGCAATCGAAGTAAGCTGAGGACAAAGGGAGAAAGGAGAGACAAACTGGGACATATTAAAACCAGTTTGAAAAGTGGCATGAAAGAGGATTAATAAGGATTGTCTCTCTCAAATCTAGAAAGTTCGGGAGTATGTTCTCCCAATATGGGACCCAAAGCAAAGCAAATGGACACCTCTAGTTACTGCAATTCGCTCAAGGGCTTATTTTATCTCGTAAGCATTAGTGCGATGAAGGCCGACCAGACGCTAACACTTCCTGCAGATAAGTTCTTGGCCTAGCTTGCTTTTTTCCTTTCCCAGTAGCAGAAACAATCTGTTTGCTTTCTCCAAGTATCGAGGATAGTGTGACAAAGCGAAGTGTTCGGCTGCAAAGCCTAAATTAAAATTGGCTTAAGGATGCATCAGGCAGTTTGGAAGAAATGAATGATTAAACAACACTTTAGCACTTTAACTTTTCACTTGGAAAAAAAAAAGGGAGAGGGGAAAGAAAAGAAAGACAGACTGAACTGCCAGCTTACAAATGAGAGGGGTGAACTCTTTAGCTGGAACACTCCCTGCTTTGTAAATAAGCCAGCTTGTAGAACCTAATTGATTTGCTGAAACAGATCACCTTTTGTGATTATCCTGGTGGGAACATGAAGGCAGCGAGAGATCATTCATTTAATTTTAGGCTGACCAGTTTGTTCATTAGGTTTGGGTTATTTATGCATGCCAAAAGATGCATGCCAATGGAGGCTAGATTTCCCTCCCTCCTCTCTTCGGTCTGGCACTAATGGATGCCAGCTTCTCACATAGTGACTTTCCCAAAGGACATAAATGGTTTTAGGTATTCTCAGCCTACATTTGTCAATATTAGGTTGTACTGCAAAACTCTGATTTCATTATTCATATTCTCAAAAGTCTGGACTGGTCAGCTCTGGTGTTAGTTGATCTGGATTGTTAATAACATGCTGATATCACTCTTCTGGAGAGGCTTCTGTCTAGATATTTCTGTCATGGTTTTTTTGTGGGGTTTGGGGGCTGTATGGCTATGTTCTAGAAGAGTTTCTTCCTGATGTTTCGCCAGCATCTATGGCCCAAAAACCCGGCCATGAAAGCCTTCAACTCCGTATTTCTGTCATGCTTTGGAAAAATCTAAAAAAAATGTCTGCAAAAACCCTTCACAACTTTTCTGATGATGCCAGCCACAGATGCCAGTGAAATTTCAAGAAGAAATTCTTCTAGAACACGGTCACATGGCCTGAAAAACCCACAAAAAACCCTCAACTTGTATCTGCATATTCTGTGCTATTCAAACCCTTTGTCCTATTTATTTATTTATTTCCCACTCTTTTTCCAGGAATGGGACTCCTGATTTTGTATCAGCTACCAAGTATACGTAGGGCATGTCTGCATTGGCCAGTTACTACTTAGAAGATAGAGACTGCAGAATACATGCCAGACGAAAGTACTCCAGACTTTGTAAGAACTATTCAAGGTGTTAAAATTATTTTGGACAGATCCTTTAAAGTTCAGAATACAATCTAGAGATGAGTCAGAACCCTAGTGATTTGAAAGCCATCAGCTATCACTGGGCCACTGTGTTTTGACTAGAATTATCCCATAATTCAAAGGGATTTTTGCCCATATCAATGAGAATAGGCTTTCCTATTCAAGTGGAGAATATGTTCTACTGAAAACTAAGTAGGTAGGTACAGAGTTGCAGTGGTTGGAATCCTATTGATTGACATGTAACTGAGTCCTATGCACACATATATATTTTGTTTTACATGTTATGTAATAAGCTATTTATGGATGCAATGCATATGCAATGACAGATCTCCTGCAAAAGTCAAGTCTTGGGGGGGGGGGGACTTGCAAGGCCATTCTCTTTCCAGAGGTGAGGGAGAAGATGATCAGGTAACATCCTTCCTGGGGTGTGATTCTGCAGCTTGGGATAGAAAAATGAGAAATGATAAGGTCACTGTCCTAAATCTCCAGCAATTCACTGGAATGAAGGTGTGGTCAATGCCACTAAAACACAGCTAACAATTCACTGGAGATCTGGGAGAGGGATCCAATTTCTCTTCCCCAGCTGTGCAACTACTGCAGGGCACTGATTTCCTACCTTTTCTCTCCTCCCTCTTCCTAGTCAATGAACAGTCATGGCAGCACTCCAGGGCATGAATACTATGGGAAGGAAGAAGGCACAGAGCTACATGTGTGAAACATTGCACTCTACATGTCTAGATGTAAGATCTTGATCATTGCGAAATGGCAGTATTTTTTTTTTAAAATATGAAAGTAACCAATGGTTCCTTTAAAGAAAGTTTTGTTTTATTTCATAGTGACTTGTTCAAACTACAATCAAATTATGCAGCAGTGGAAAGAAAAACACTATATAATGTGCCGTATACTGAGAGTGAGGCATTTATTTTATTTTATTTTCCCTTTTTGCATAGCCCAGGTCACTATTGTTTGAACCTCTGTCTCTCAAGAGCTGACACTTAAAGCGCAAATGAAGCTAATGACAAGAGACAATATTTTAATGTTAATTAGATATTTCATGTGTCTTAGTTCATCAGAGCAATATTGTTCTTTTATGTATTACATGAAAGTGGAGACTTTTGCTTGAAGGAAAACAGGGAACACAGCCAGTCATCAAAAAAGCATTCCTAGGGTGTGTGTTTTTTTTTAATTATTAAAATTATTGTTAGATGCAAGGAAATCTCGGAAACTTTGAAAGAAAGATTCTGTTGAACAAGACAAGAATGACTGCTTAATGGGAAGCACTAGAAAATTTGCTTCTGCTTCTATTACCCCACCCAACTCTCAGGAAGAGCCAGAATTGCTAAATATGTAGCTGGCACTAATCAAATCCAGGTTTCTGGATATTTGTAGGAGCCTGAATGAGGTTCATCAAGCCTGTACAAGAAAAGCATATTCCACTATATTATGAGCTGTTGCTTTGTTGTGGTATGCTCCAAGTCTTTTTTGACTTTTGACAATAAGGCAAACCTATCATAGGGCCCTGAAACACACAGGCCAAAAGACGCACACTGCCAAAGTGGCCAGAAGCAGCTCTGATGCTGTGAAATGAAGTCCAAAGCCGGTGAAGCTTGGGACCAAAGGCAGCAGCCTGCTTTGGGAGTGAAACATGCTGGCACCACAGTCCTGGCCCAATCGCAGCCTGATCGCAGCTGAAGCAACAAGAGGCCACTCCTTCCTGGCTGTCTGCTTCACTCCAGGGTTTTCTTGGCAAGTTTCTTCAGAGGGCAGTTGCCATTGCCATCTTCTAAAGCTGAGAGAATGTGACTTGCCCAAGATCACCCAGTGGGTTTTTATGTCTGAGCAGGGAATCCAACCCTGATCTTCAGAGTCACAGTCTACCACTCAAACCACACTTGTCAGAGGCTACTTAATAATTGCCTTCCATGAAATTATAACAACTACAGCTACAGTGTACAGACAGTGTGTTTTTCAGACAATGTCTGCTGGCCATATTTGGCCCTTCTTGGCCATATTTTATTTTATTTTATTTTATTTTATTTTATTTATGTGTATAAAATCCTCCCTTATCACACACAGAAAAAACATGATTGTCAAGCTGTGTTTGACTGTAGGGGGTGGTGCTCATCTCTGTTACCAAGCTGAAGGAGCCAGCATTGTCCAAAGACAATGCCAGTGGTCATGTGGCCAGTATGACTTCACAGAACACTGTTACCTTCCCACCAAAATAGTAACTAATTATTTACTTGCATTTAAATGTTTTCAAATTGCTAGGCTGGCAGAAGCTGGGACTAGTGATGGGAACTCACTCCATCATGCGTCACTCTAGTCTCAACCTGCCAACCTTGCGATCTCGGTGCCTTAACCACTGAGTCACCTCATTCTCGCCACAAAAACAATGAGCATAATCATGCTACTAATAGTCCCCAAATATTTTGTGGAGTGGGAGAGGATAACGGTGATGTTTATAGCTTTAAAATACTGAGAATCTAATATGTTATGGTTTCAAGATTTTCTTTTTAGAAGGGCAGGAGAAAGAGTTGGATAGAAAAAGAACCAGGGAAGGGAGGACGAAAATTGTGATGGTCAATTGGGTGTCAAAAATTCAAGTTCCTACTAAACCATCCCTACACTTAGAGCAATTCACTATCTCCCAATTTAACCTTCCTCATAAGACTGTTCTGAAGATCAGTATCACAAGGATGTGGATCAGTAAGGTCCATATGCAAGTGGCCTGTAGGCTTCATGATACCCCAAGACTACCTCTGTGGTGCTCAGGGTTGCCAGATGTCAAATTTCTGGCCCCCAAATGCCATCTATGTAGTATTTTCACCATCTTTTGTGGCTCCCCTGGGCCATTATAGCTCCTGGAGAGGCCTTTAAGAAAACACAACAACTAGGGGGAAAAACTAGAGGAAAACTGAAAGTGGCTTTCAATAACTTCCCTTAACAAAAGGCTCTCCCCAACCTAAATGTCCCAGAGAAATCTAAAAATATGGAAAAAATGTCACCCTTGCTCCCTTGAAGGTGTTTGGGGACATTTTTTTCTGTGGGGTATGGTAGGTGTGTGGGGCTCCAAGTTCTCCGGGGCTCCAAGTTCACAATGTGCCCCCCTAGCCTTCCACGGTTGTCCACTATAGCTATAGGTATGCCTCTTAAAGGAAGCATGCATGGCATTTGCTGAACTTCTTAGAGGAAAGGTATGTGTGTGTGTATTCTAGATATACATAGAATATTATATATGTATATTATATATTATAATATTAATTAGTCATAACTATTTCCATATCTGGTTGTTCAAAGCATTCTTTGAATCATAGGTTTCTCTGGTTTGAACGTGCCATGTTTTATTTCTTCTCTCTGCACTGCCTTGCATTTGTCCTTTCCAAAGAAGTGAATGGCAAACAAGAACCCGCTGTGAAGCCTGTGAGTGTGTCGCTTTTTAAAGTTTCTGGCATAGTTTTCATTGCAAGATATTTAGCAATGAAACATGGACTGACTGGTTCATTAATATACATTAACCAATTGCAAACACATTAACTGAGAAAGAAAGCTGTTTGCTTTTCTGCCGAATGCAGGTTGCTTTTTGAAATCCCTGGTTCCTGCTCTTTTGCGGCATAGCAGTGGACAAATCCAGTGCAGTGGCAGAAGGTTAGAGATACTGTAAGTTATATTTAGCTTAAAAAAAAAAAAAAACAAGCCAGCAGATCCGAGGCACTTCTGCTATGCTATAAAAAGACTGCATATGCTTGGTGCAGGTTTTCTTAAGGTAAGGGACAAAGCGTTGGATGCTCCAAGGCAGATAGATTTGCCCATATGGGAAGGCGGTCTTTCGCTGATGATTTTGCAGACAGAAATTGCCCATCTGCACTGTTTGCAGGTGTTTTGAATGATTATATTATTAGCTCTGTCTGTTCAACTTTGCTTTTTTATGGTGGCTTTAGTATTGCAGTAAATAAAAAAAAAGGAAATATATAAGCAGCCATCTGCTTCCCAGTTTTTGACTAGCGTTCTTTGTCAAGAAAGGAAAAAGAATTTGCCGATTTTTATCTTGTAGTTTTGAAATGCTGGCAAATGAGTAAACATACACAGATATGCACACACACAGAGAGACATCATACCCCTTTCCTCTCCCCCCACCCACCCAAATTTGACTTGCATGTTAAATGGAAAGAGAATTTTTATCTTATTTATTATTTATGTGTCTTTGATTGATCTATTTAAATATACAATCAACCCAGTTCTGCATTCATTTAGATGATGCCAGGGTGTTGAAGGCATTGCTGCACACTTAGATCGTGTTTTCTAAAAATCTGATTCTCATCCCTAGCAAATTAGAAAGGATATGAATGATAGAGAAGATAATCCTTGTTAAGTCATTTTCCATTTGTTGAACCCCTACAGACTGTCTGTGTGTGTGTGTGTGTGTGTGAGAGAGAGAGAGAGAGAGAGAGAGAGAGAGAGAGATGGAAGAGTTTGTTGTTTTTGCAGTTTCTGTAAAATCTTTGCTGCAATGCCAAAGAAGATAAAGGAGGAAGAGGAAGTGGAAAAGCAGCAGCAGCAGCAGCTTTATGTGGAATTCTGGTCAGCTGATTAGTAAATTTTTAGGATTTCCTTTAAAAAATCTTACTCCTAACCAAAAAAGCATCCCAGAGCCATTCATAAATACCATTAAAGACACACACCCTGCCCATAGGCAGAAAAAGCAAAAGGGGGCTGGAAAACAGGAAGAGAAATTAAAACCCAAGCACTGGATTCTTGTTACAAAGTTCACCATCTAGGAATGTGCATTCACTAAATAGTATATTCAGCAGATCATAGAGTTTTTCATTTTATTTACTCTTTTTAAAAATCCAAACCTTTGTATTTTTTTTAAAAAATGAAAAGCTATGGCAGGTCAAGCATCATATACTAGTTTATGGCATCACTAGGGTCACCTTAGTGGCATCACTAGGGTCACCCGGTGTGTATGAGATTGGATGTGACATGTGATGAATGAGAGAGGGAAGAGAAACACACAAACAAGGTCTACAAGGGGGGAAAGACCTAGTAAGCTACGTGGAAAGACTACCTGTTTGAATTATGGAGCCCTCTTCAGGCACAGAAACAAATGGTGGTGAAACAACATTGGCCCCTGTAATTAGTTGACATTATTATGCCTCTGGCATAAATATCCTAAAGACGTTAAATCTCATCTGATCTTGGAATCTAAGCAGGATTAGCTTGGTTAGTACCTGGATAAGAGATTGCCAATGAATTCCAGGTGCTATATTTCAGAAAAGACAAATGGCAAAACCATTTTTGAGTATTCCTTACCTTAAAAAAATCCTATGAAATTCATGCGGTCACCATAAGTCAATAGGTGACTTGAAGGCGTACATATACAGACATGATGCCCCTCGATTGGCAGTATATAAATAATGTGGGTCTGAGTTCTAACACTGAAGGAATGATGTATAATTTTACTTTCCTAGAGGTACATAACCAAGAGCCAACATCATGTAGTGGTTTGAGTGTTGGACGATGATTCTGGAGATCAGGAATAAACTCTTCCAGAACATGGCCACCAAGCCTGAAAAAAACACAAAAACTATGGATGCTGGCCATGAAAGCCTTCAACTTCATGTCCTGGTTTTCCTCTGTGAAATGTTGGGGAGCATGCTACAATCTGAGAGCCAGCATAGTGCAATGGTTTGAGTGTTGGACTACAATTTTGGAGACCAGGGTTCAGTTTCCAGCTCAGCCATGAAACTCACTGGGTGACCTTGGGCAAGTTGTATATTCTTAACCTCAGGGAAAGGCAATGGCAAACCTCCTCTGAAGAACTCCTGCCAATAAACCCCCCATGATAGGGTCACCATAAGTCAGAAATGACTTGAAGGCACACAACAACAACAATGCTACAATGTTGCAGACTCCCCAAGCAAGATAGCCCCTTGCCCTGGTGGAAATGGCATTGATTTAAGCAAAATGCCCATTCTCAAGCATGTGATAAAATTAAATGACAGAATTTGATATTCTTTGGAATTTTGAGCCCCCAAGGCTTTTTCACACTATACACTTTTAGCACTATGATCCCACTTTAACTGTCATGCCAACATCCAATAGAATCCAGAGGTTTCTAATTTATGGGAGGCGGCAGAGCTCTCTGGCAGAGAATTCAGAATATACCTTTCTAAACTGCAGATCCCAGGATTCCATAGGATTCCATAGGACCATGCCAGTTAGAGTGGAATCAGTGTTGTAATTGTATAGTGTGAAAGGGCCCCAGGATGTATTTTTAAGGATGCCTAGGACAGGCCTTGGTAATGTCACAGCTCTCGGACCCTTAAGGCTTTCCAAAGATCCTGCAAGAATCCCAAGAGTCTACAATGAGCCTGCATTCTGAGTTTGGATTCAAGCATGACCGTCATCGCTGTAGCCTGAGTTGTCAATATGAATATTTTTTTATTACTCCATAAAATTGAAATCAAGAAAATATATATACACACACACACACTGAGAAATAGCTGTTATTTTTAAACTGCTGCAAATAATGTTAGTCATAATTGTTATTACTTCTCCTTTGGGGATCAATTGTTATCAACGCTCAACTATTTTGTTTCTCTTCTGAAACTCAAGGCAATGTAGTAATTTGTAAAAATACCAGACCATGGGCTAAATCTAAGTCCTTAGGGTTATGTGGTGTTGCTAAACAGAAAAACAAAAATCCCAGTGTTCCAGTTCCTTAACTTCACAATGTATAATTAGTCACTTCAATTAACCTTTCCTTTGTGTTCCCTTATGTTTAAAGGCTGTATCAAAAGTAATGCTGATTTAAAATGGTTGCGGATGTGGGGGTAATGCAAGATTATTCCAGGATTTAGAAAAGTATGTTACATTTCAGGGTCACTAATGAATGTATGGTGGGCAGGAGACTGGAAGGCTGAGATACTCTATTCTGCTTTGGTCAGACCTCACTTAGAATATTGTGTCCAGTTCTTGGTACCACAATTCAGGAAGGATGTTGACAAACTGGAGCGTGTCTAGAGGAGGGCGACCAAAATGGTAAAAGGTGTGGAAAGCATGCCCTGTGAGGAATACCTTAGGGAGCTGGGGATGTTTAGCCTGGAAAAGAGAAGGTTAAGGGGTGACATGATAGGCCTGTTTGAATATTTGAAGGAATATCATATTGAGGATGGAACAAGCTTGTTCTCTGCTGCTTCCAGAGAATAGGCTTGGAGAAATGGATTCAAACTACAGGAAAAGAGATTCCACCTAAACATTACCTTCCTGGCAGTAAGAGCTGTTTGACAGTGGAAAACGCTGCCTCAGAGAGTGGTGGAATCTCTTTCTTTGGTGGTTTTTAAACAGAGGCTGTGTGTCCATCTGTTAAGAGTGCTTTGATTGTATATTCCTGCATGGCAGGAGGCTCAGTTGGAGAGCCCCTGGCATCTCTTTCAATTCAATGATTCTATATTTCTGTCTACTGCCTGGCCAGTAATCAAAAAGAAACCATGTTTCATAGTTAAATGAGTAGAATTCAAACATATAGCTGTGTTAGTCTGTAGAATCACTACATAGAGAGATTTTGTAGCACCTCTGAAACTGAAAGAAAGAAATGCTGCCAATTTCTTTCAGTTAGTCTCAAAGGTGCTACAAGATCTCTCTACATAGTTCAATGAGAGTCTGATTGATTCTATATCCAAAGTAAATAAATTCCTTCTACAACCTGATTTCAGTCTTAGTCACTTTGAATTCTTTGTTACAGAGCTCCCAAATATAAGGTCAGCTCTACTGGTACATTGCCATCATGTGGTAGAGAAACTACTGAAACTACAGTTACTTTATTTTTGATCATCTATTAGTTTGATTGTAAGTGAATTTGTTTTTGTTTGAAAGTAATAAAAATTATTATGAAAAAATAAAATAAAATAAACCACCGAAATTCTGTATAGCTGAAGGTGATTCTTCACAGAGAACAGCTACAAAATTGGAGCTTGAAGAAAATCTGACATTTGGTAAGTGACAAAATCTTTGAAGATCCAGAATAAACCCATATATGTAAAGAGAGAGAGAGAGAGAGAGAGAGAGAGAGAGAGAAATGAATACTCCTTTGCTCCAGGCTTTGGCAATACAGTGGATTAAGCTCATTACTAATTAGACACAATTGTGAAGCACAATTATTTATGAACTTTCAATGGGATGAATTCATGAAAGGAATAATGAGTACATATTTTCCTTTTGTAGAATATTAATGAAGAAGTGGCATTGCTATTCATTATTAATTTATTTTCAAACTATAATGAATACTTCCCATGGCAAATCCCAAATTTCTATATTTACAGAAACATCGTGTATGTTGATGATGGAACAACATTGCAATAATTGTAAATGAGGAACCACTGTGATTATTGGTAAAACAATGTCATAAAGCTTGGCACTGCTAGATTATCTTGATCTAAAAAGTTGTTTTTTTGGTTCATGAACATGTTCTCATAGGAAGAAAACCCCAGTCGTGCTCCATATCAATTTACTTTTACAAATCTGACCCCTTGTTTTAAAGCAACAGCAGTAACAGAAAGAACAAAACTTTTGGCTTGGAGAAAACCTGGATTCAAACTCCACCTTTGTGATGGCTTTATGGACCCTTAGTAGAGATATAATTCTTTACTAAGTTTCTTCTTGAAGGAAACAATGAATAATTCTCACAGCCAAGAAAGTTTTTCAAAACCACAGTATTTGAAGCCTATTCACAATACAGGACTTCTTCTGCACAGACTTCTTATGTTGTTGCTTTGTATAGCAAACTGCATTTTCTGCACAGGAAAATATTTTATGTGAAAATATTATTTTCAGCATGGAAATGCGGTTTGATGTGCTCAAAATATTTTCTGTGCAAACCAACCACAAGTGAATTTGCACAAAAGAAACCACAGATTACAGCAAGTTCTACAAAATCTGTATAGAAATAACATTTTTCCACACATAAAATGATGTGTAAAACAAGTATGTGCAAAACAAGTATGTGAAATTTTGTGCAGAATTGTCAAGCTGCAAAGATTTTTTTGTCATACTAGTCTTCTTCTTGTCAGGGTCCCTCAACTTTTGAAAAATGTGTTTTTCAACCATTTTGTAAATATTTTTGATTACTCTTCCCATCCCTAAGCCTTGTACAGCTCAACTATTCTCAGCTGCTTCAGAAGAAAAATGGTAATAGAAGCGCTCTGCCTATAGTGTTGCAGAGAGAAGAAATGCATTCAAGATTACAGAGCAGTTTTCAGCTTCCAGGTTCTATAGAGATGATAAGCAGCCCTTATATTTGTCAGTTGTACAGCAGTTTAGGCACTTCTAATATCCGTCTGCAGTTGCAAGAATGAAACCAGGGAGAACCATCATTCTGGCTTAATTAATCTGGAATAAACGCCTGTGATCTTCAGCCTATGCCTCTGGTACAGCATCGGGCCTCCATTTGTCAGAAACAAACTTTTTTATTAAACACAATAGTGCTGTGCTTAGCTGCTTTTCAAATCCTTGGGGAGCAGGGGACAATAAAGACAAGTCACACACAGAAGACTTAATTGTATATTTGAGGGTCAGCGGAAATTCCTGGATATATCCATCATGTGTAATATTCGGAATTCGTTCTCCTTCCAACTTTTAGGCATGATTAGAATGAATCAGGCTCCCAAAGGGTTTCTGTTTCTTTTTCTTCTGTATGCATGTTTTTGCACTCACGCAGGAGTCGGCTTCCTACTGTAATATTATCATCTAGTGATGCATTTGATCATTCAGTGAAAATATGTACCCCTCTTCCTGCTCCAAGAATCAGAAACCCTGGTAAACATTACAGAG
Organism: Urosaurus nigricauda; assembly: GCA_034509955.1. Classification (NCBI taxonomy): domain Eukaryota; kingdom Metazoa; phylum Chordata; class Lepidosauria; order Squamata; family Phrynosomatidae; genus Urosaurus; species Urosaurus nigricauda. The sequence continues at coordinate 15,521,344 of JAOEGL010000013.1, forward strand.
TTTAAAGATTAATATAGAGGAAATTTAATTTGTTAGTCATGACTTCTTTTATTAGTTCCTTGCAATTGGATTCAGTCTGGGAAGTAAAAAGGAATAGGGTGGGGGAATTGCTTACCAATGGGACAGGGCAGGGAAAGGCAAGTGAAAGAAATGCATTGCTCTTTTAGTACTCCAACACAATTCATTACTAAGTAGTTGTATCTCCACCAGTGATAAGGAGGGAAAGGCAATAAACCGGGTATATGCCATCACATTAATGAATTCTAGTCCTCTATCCAGAATCTAGAAGCATATCTATAACAAAGAGTTACAGCTTCTCCACAGCAGACTCTGGGAATCATAGTTCTGTGGGGAACAAGTAGATGCCATGTTATCTAGCAGAGGATAATCTGCTTCCTCATCAACTGACTGTTCCTATGATTCTTCAGGATAAGTCCCGAAAGCTAAGCTGGCATAACATCAATATTTGTTTGCTGTATAAATATGCCTTTGCTGCATATTGACACTACAATTGTAAACCATTGTCAAGGCTGTTTACTGGCCATGCCTCTCAAGGAGAATATGTGAAGAGAGTAGAGTCCTCTTTGCACATTTCTTTCATATATCGAGCCTAATATCTCCTGACCTCATCCCTGAGGTTGTGCGTTGTCCTGGCCCCACCAGTGATAGATTCTTGATAGATTCACCTTAGGAATGCTGTAGGTCAGAAATGACTTGAAGGTACACAGCGAGAACAACAAACCTTTAAGTTACTCCTTCCAGTAGGTTTTCATAGTAACGAATTTTGAAAACAGCAATAGGAGACAGTCAAAATTTATGATATGCAATGCTGACAATCAGGAATTAGCCATTAATATGTTTGTGTTCTCCCTAAATACTACATGAAAGTATTGATTTCAGTTAACTTGGTCATGTAATTTCTTGGTAAAATTAGCATATTGTCTGCATTCATAAATTACATGAAACACACATTTCTGTCTTTATCAAGGAAATCACACCCCAAAATAGAGGGGGGGGGGTTGTTTGTTTTTGTTGGGTGCATTTTGTTCAGTCTATATAAAAGGAAAAATACTCTAATACTTTCTAATACTCGAATAGGGCACATACCTTACAATAAGCGACATCTGCCAGATTTATAAGGGTACTTATAAGGGTACCTCAAATAAGGAACATCCCTTATGATAAGAGATTCTGCCCTCTAATAACGGACAAACGTTCTGGATCTCTAGCAAGGGGTATCCCTTATAATAAAGAACACCTGGCATTCCTATCTCCCAGAATTTTAATAATTTTTTTAACCTGCATACCAGTGGTGGCTGGTGTCCCATTTCAGTGGGGTGATGAATACCCTCCAGGTTTAAAGAAACTATCCAACTTCTGGACCTAGTTTGGGGATAGCCTTCAGCACCTTGGATAGATCTTTTAACGTATATAGGCCACTGTCTCATGTACTAGGATTAGCAACAGTAGTTAACAACTTCACGTTGTATGAGCTACGGGATGTTTTCTGACTCATGAGAATTCCACTGCATTGAGAGATATAATGTGGGTTGAACATTCTCAATGCAAATTTCATGATGACCCTGCCTCTATGGAAAGAAAACCCATTTCCCCTGAAGGAAGTCAACTTGCTGAAAACCAGAATTTATCATTGCTACTTTATTTCATCATGATTCATTGGGGGGGGGGGGAGCATGGGACATTTTTGTCCCGATGTGTCATACTGACTAGAACAAAAAGATAGCCAATGATATTTTCTGCTGATTTTCGTTTTGTTTTTCCAATGCATCTTTTGAAAAATTGTATTTTAATAATAATTCTTTCTATCTTTTTATTTCTCTTTTTGTAACTGTTTGTAATTGTATTTGTTTTTGTTTTGTAAGCCACCTTGCATCCCAGTGTTGAAGAAAAGAAAGGATATCAAATGATAATCATCACTGCCTCCATCAGCATTGGCAGCAGTAATAGATTTGGTGGAACTTCTTTTGGCCTAGCTTTTTGTTTTTGTTTTTTTAAAAGAAAACTGAACATGGCAATTGATTGAAATTTAGAGTATTTTCAACTATGCAGGTGAAAACAGAATCCCTATGCCATAGGTCTAGTTTCTGTCACAAGATGTGATCTGGGGACTACAGTGCCTCATTTTGGTGCATGGAGGTTAACAAGAGGATGGATTTGCACATATGTGCAAATTAAAAGAAGAAAAGGAAAAGAAGGGAGGTTTTTGCCCATCCTTTTCCTTCTAGCTTATTAGGTCCTGATGGGAATCTCCTTAATCCCTCTCATTCTGACAGCATCACCAGCCAGCTGTTCAGGTCCTCTCTTCTGCAGTCACATCCAGCTGTTCTAAAATAGCACACGTGTGTGCACCAGAGCAGTGCTAAGAAAGAAAACATTCATGCCATCTGCTGCTTTAGGGAAGGATGCCATCTCACACTAATATGCTGACCTAGTCACCCACTTTGGGCTGAAAGCTGGCCCGAGTTGGACCACCAACCTCCTGTAAAGGTTAGAGCCTGATTGTCAGAACATGTTTTCTTGCAATGCTCATCTCAATCCATTTGCTGTTGCTGCTTGAGAGTTACAGTTGTTGATTTTTTTTCCCTCGGCAAATTGTTTTCCTTGAGTTTTGATTTCCCTGTATGTAACATTCCAAATGCCTTCTCAAAAACCAATTTTACACTTAATAAAGTTTAACTAGTCAATATATTTTTTCATTTCAAAACTAAATAACAGGCATTTAAGAGAATATTTGTCTTTTTTTTTAATGTCACACATGGTAGTCTTTGGAATAAACCGTCTGGCATCCACAATGGGAGATTTCATTCATTTGCTAGCAAATACCCTGTTTAGTTAAGTTTGCTCATATTTACTAAATTGTTCTTCCTCCCTTCTACCCAAAGTGTTTTACTGCTGCCCGTAGAAAGCAACATCTGTTACTCTGGGGATTTTGTTAAAAGTCAGATATATCCAATGCAATTGCTGTTTGAGATAAACTACTGTGATGTGATCATGCCATGTGCGGAAGACTCATTCTTGGGTGTGGTGGTTTTTAAAAAGAAAAAAGGAGAAAGAAAGTAGAACAAAAGCTTAGCCCTTGGTGCTCATTTTACTGAATAGGGCCTTGAACTTATGCCAGGGGCGCAGCCTTGATGGGAGGCATTGCCTTAGTGAGAATTCTGCAGCATCAAGTGAAAGCTTCCTTTACTCCAAATTTCTAGCATTGCAGTCATGTAAAAATTTCAGTGGTGCCTCTAGTGATATAGCTTATGCATCCAAAGAAAAAGATCAAGCAAAGTTCTCAAAGTGATGTGAATACAGCAAATAGAAATGTTCTAAGTTTGGTCCATTTCTCAATGTTAGAAATTTGGAGACTGGAGAAAAAAATCATGGCGGAAGCATTCTTGAAGGGGGGCAATGCCCTCATTTTGATCCTCCTGCTGCAGTTCCACAATTGACATAAGTCCAAGGCCATAGTTCGTAGTACAGGTGGGACTGTAGAGGCAACTGGGCTGGAATGCCACATTTTAAAGAAATAATAATAATAATAATTTATACCCCACCCTTTAGCCCTAAAAGCTATCAGAGCGGCTTACAATTATTATTTTTAATTAGACGGTTCCCTGCCCTCAGGCTTACAATCTAAAAAAAGAAAGAGAAGGAAAGGGCACAGCTAGCTAAAAACATTTACACATGGTATGACTAGAAGGTCTAGAGCCTAAAATTACCTCTAACAGCACCATGAATCATATGGAGGCAGCAGCAGAGTTGGGGAGCAGCAGCTCTCTAAATGTAAATTTCCTACAATGCCCATGATGTAGCACTGCAGAAAATTAAAACAGTGGCGCCCAGATACCAGGGAATGATTCAGAAGTGTACAGCAGGGCTGGGAATCATCACCCCTGAATGTACTGTAGCTATGGGATGCACGGAAGAGGTATGAGAACATTGACCCTCAAGTAAAAAAGTCTTCCTCTCCCCCATGAAATTTTAATTCAGTGCTCAAGTTTCTAGCATTACAGTAAGCTTAAAACTTGATGATCATTTAGAAATACAGTTTAAGCATCCAAAAAAAGAGGGGCAAGTGAAGTGGCCAAGGGAGTACAAACAAGGCAAATAAAGGAGTTCTAGATGTAAGTTGTCTCACTCTCAGCAATGCTAGAAAAATTGGGAACGGATGCAAAATTTCATGAGAAGGATTCTTATTTGGAGAGACAATGTCCTCTTTCTCTCTCTCAACTCCCACCATAGTTGAATGTCTGCGATGGAAGTATTCAGCCCTTTCATCCACAATGACACCATCCTATGGATGACCAACCATGGAATGACAAGACAAGACAGACACAGATATTTGGGTTAAATGAGAGTCACTTTATTTGAGGTATATCCTATTTCAGGTTATTTGGACCTGAAAGATGTAAGAGGAGGGAACAAACTGATGTGTGCCCAGCTGAGGCCAGGTGTTTACCCTCCACTACCTCCTAAGTCTTCCCTTGGACAGCGATGGGTCAGTGTGATCTGGTAGCTATCAGGAGCCAGATCTGACCCTTGGCAAGCCAGAGGGTTCCCTCTCCTATTGTTAAAAGTTTCCAGTGTCTCTCTACACTTGCCGCTTTTTCATAGTCTCCTGAGACAGCAGCTTATTTTTCTTCTTTCTCTCCCTCCCCCCTTTCTTTTTTGGTCTGACTTTAAAAAAAAGTCTAAATGAAGTAACTGTGGAAAGAAAAAGACATTTTCACCAAGTGGTTCTCAATTATCGCATCAACAGCCATACTCTTGTGTGTAAATTGTCTTTTTTATATATTAAAAATGCCCTCGAGTGTAAGAACTCTCTTCGGGATTGTTCCAAATGAAATATCTTATTTTTCTAGAAAGAATGATGGTCTCTTGGGAAAAGAATTGCCAAGAGTTGTAAGAAAAGCAAGGTGTTGCAATGTAATGGAACATTATGATTTAAAAGTGTTAAAAGTGTCTGATTATCATTTTTTCTTAAGTATTGTATGCACTGTATCCCTTCATCCCCTCCACTGTCTGAAATAAACCACAAGATAATTCTACAAAGGAGAGACACGATGTTTCTATATTAATGTGTTAGCCTTGGGCATCTTCATAAATTTGTCTGCAAGCATAATTGTAAATATATCTTTTTATGTTTGGATCTGTTACAATATTTCTTTGGTTTCTTTCCTCCCCCCGGTGAATGTATATCAAAATATGAACAGAACAAGTGCTTGCAGAGATAAGAGAAGTGGTCTAGAGTAGTTTGTTTTATTTTTAGGAGATGACAGCTATTTAATTTGGGAGTCTTCTTATGACATCTCAAAGTCCTCTCAAGATCAGCTTAGGACAACTCAGCATGTTTGAAGGTTCACATGTTTACGTTTGAGTGGCCATATGTTCTGCTATATAAAAGACAGTCCTCTATTTGTAGATATGTCGAAAGACAGACCTTGGTGTTCTCTGTCTGAAGAGCTTTCCAACCAATTCCAGTTTAGTGGTGAAAAATGAAAAGAAGGAAGAGCAGAGGCCTAGCATGTTACATCACTATTAGCACCTGGACAGGAGATGAAAGAGGTACAAAGGTAACCTGGTCACCTGTCTTTTCTATTAAGTGCTGTATATCTTTTTGAATTGAAATAATTGGTTCTATATTTGCATAGGCAAACTGATACCACCACCCCCCCTTTTTTTTAGTCAGTAGTGATGCATTTTCTCTTTGCAGATGCATGAGTGATTATGCTGATTCTGACTTTTGCAAGATGGGCAGGTTGGCAGTTCGAGGCCTAAGTGTCACATGATGGAGTGCTAGTCCCAGCATCTGCCAACCTAGCTGTTCAAAAGCATGTAAAAGTGCAAGTAGATAAATAGGTACCACTTCAGTGGGGAGGTAACGGTATGCTCAAATGAAAAAAAGTATGGTGAGCAACTGTGCTGCTGGCTGCATCTCAATAGTCCCAGGGCTCATGCTCCAGATCACTTTTGTACACCATCTTGGCTTTTTCACATTCCCACACTCAGTCAGTGCACATGTGAGGCAGAATATCAGAGCTTCTTTTTGCTCCAGTTTTTAGGCCTAGAGCACAGCTTTGTGTTGGTTTCCACCCAGTTTTGTCTTTTGTGTTTCTGAACAGATAGGCTTCAAGTCGGTTTGAAGCCACTTTATATTGCCAGTGAAGACAACTTCTAAGGAACTGGACCTATTTGGAGATATGGTTCAACAGCACCTTGAGTGCCCTGAGTGGGCTCCCTGCTCCACTATGGGATCTTTCCAAGGTGCTGAACCTATTTGGTGACAGGGTTCAGCACCTTGGATAACTCCAGATTGGGTTTCATACCTCACTGATCAGAGCCATCAATCTCCATTGTGCTCTGTTCTATCATGTTTCACTCTCTAGAGCAGTGATTCCCAAACTTTGTTCCTCCAGATGTTTTAGACTTCAGGTCCCAGAATTCCTGACTCCTGGCCAGGTCAGCTACGGCTTCTGGGATCTGAAGTCCAAAACATCTGGAGGGCCAAGGTTTGAGAACCATTGCTCTAGAGTCTGCCAAAGTCGGAAGGAGAGTAGGATGCATAATGCCAGATAATGAGGCTCTGAGTCTGAGAAGCCAAGGGTTTAGACAGAGAGGACCCTGCTCCTTAGGAGAAGGCTGCAGATGCTGAAGATCAGTTGCCATCATTCATCCACTGACAAAGGGACAAAAAGATTTGTCATTCTAAAGATTATTGAGGTGAAGATGTTTACCTATTTAGTCACCTGGGATCTTGGACCAGCTGCCTATAAATCTCCCAGCCACTCCCTGGACACTTATTGTTTTCAACCCTCCTTCTGGATGACTAGAACCAGCTCTAGTGACACCATTGTCTGGATCAGCTGATAACCACCCTCTTCATTCTCCCTTCATCCTACTGGATACCCTGACCTAGACTGAATTGAATACTCAACATCTCTTGTATTCTAACCTCTTGATTCCTGGGACACATGTCTTGTGACATAAGATTTGGTCCAACATTGCCATCATTCTGTAGAATCATTTTTCTCTCCCTCAGCTATGTTCATTTCTTCCCCTCCGTACTCATTCACAGCTGAAGTTCTCTTTCTGGATAACTCTAGACCCAGATTTTTTTTTTATTGATAAAAAGACAAGAAGAACAACAACCTAAATAACAATAGCAATAGCAGCAGAAAGCATTCATCCTTTCACGCCACTAAAATTTTGTCCTTCCTAATGTTTTTTTCTTACAAATGTATCTGTGTTTATATATTTGGAAATAAAACAAATATAAATTATGCATCTTCCAACTTAATTTAAAATGCATTATGCACTGCGATGTTCTCTGGAATTAATATTATTAAGGGGACAGATCTGTATGGATTAATTCTGAATCAGTCCTTTGTAATTCAGTGGCAAGGAACATGTCCCCAGGTGTCAAATTAATTTTTTTAACTGTAAAAAAACACATACATAATAGGGTTCTTTTTTCCTTCTTGTATTTGATTATTTGTGTACAAGGTTTGTTTACAGAATACATTGTTTCACTCTTCTACTTCTTTAAAAGTTCACAACAAAAATCAAACTTTTAAAAAGCAGTTTAAAAAGAAATCCCTTCATTTATAGTCAGGCATTCTTTCTTACCTATTTTCATCTCTGTCCCTTAGTGACTTATAACTGCACCTTGTGGTTCCACTTCTCAAAGATGGATAGCCATTTGTGAACTCCTTCTTAATATGTTTTAAATATGGGTAATAGTTTCTTACGTTTAGGTGTTATTTTATTTAATAGGTTCAATGTGGGATGGTTTTTGTCATTTGGGTTGGGAAATGTCCTCTGGGTTTTAGTCCAAACTAGCTTTAAAAGATCATAGAGTCATAGAACCACCAAGTTGGAAGAGACAACAAGGGCCATCCAGTCCACCCCTGCCATGCATGAACATACAACCAAAGTACCCCAGACAGAGAGCCATCCAGCCCTGTTTAAAAACCTCCAAAGAAGGAGGCTCCGCCAAACTCCGAGAGGGTGTGCTCCACTGTCAAACAGCTCTTATTGTAAGGAAGGTCTTCCTAATGTTTAGGTGGAATCTCTTTTCCTGTAGCTTGAATCCATTGCTGTGTATCTTAGTCTCTGGAAAAAGCATCTTCAATGTGAAAGCAAATGTTTCAACAGAGCTATCATGTCACCTCTTAGCCTTCTTTTTACCAGGCTAAACATGCCCAGCTCTCTAAGCCACTCCTCATTGGGCATGGTTTCCAAACCATTTACCATTTTGGTCACCCTCCAGCTTGTCCTCATCTTTCTTGCATTGTGGTGCCCAGAACTGGACACAGAATACCAGGTAAGTTCTGACCAAAGAAGAATAGAGTTGGGGGTTGGTAAAGTCACATACCCCACAGTCTGCCTTGGTCTGCACAGAAAGGATCATAGAAAGTTGTCTTAAAGCAATAGCACAGGCACTGTTCATCTCGTCCATTGCCATCTAGCAGTAGTGCATTTATGGGAGGGGAGAACAAGAGCAATATCTTTCCAAATAAGAATTTGACACCCCAGTTATTAATGTTTCCAGTCCTCAAATTCCCCAGATTTCTAGCACTGGAGAGATTGAGACACTAAGAATTGTTCACGCCTACAATCTTTATATGTACTATGTCTGCTTTCCTTTGGTAACTCTGCATGCCTTTTTTTCCATTTGGCTGCCTAGATTGTAGATCTTAATGCTTAACTGATATTTTAAGTTACTGCAATGTCTGAGATTTCTGGAATGATGGAAAATTTCATTTGAGGGGACAGAATTCTTATTTGCGGGGCAATGCCTTCATTTTTCCCACCCTATAGTTACATCCTTGCTGTTGAATCTTTCTGGCAATGGCTCTCCTAATCCCACTTAAATATGCTGGCACTTCCTATTGGGTTTTGGTCCAAATAATAACCAGTACCAACTCTGCTTAGTTCCCAAAATGAGACAAGATATGGTGTGTTCTGGATGGTACAACTAATTCATGACATGACAGGATTTGGATATGGTGGGTCCTCAACAACAGATTCTTTCCTCACCCAGTTTGAGTTTTCTGCCCTTGTTTCAAGGAAACCACTCTTTCATTTAACTGTTTTAAATCTCCTGCCCCCCCTTCCTTTGCATCTCCCCACACTATCTCTTCCTTTAAACTGGGTGAGAAAATAGAGTCTGCATTCTTAATTAGTCTTCCTTAAACAAAATATCCTTTCATATGCACTAATAAAGACGGAGGATCATTTCTCTCTGGTTTAAATAACTGCTAGCTGTTGTATAAAATTGTAAGAGACATGATGCAGATCAAGATGCCGGCTTGAAGTGGAGAAGAAGAACAAGCAGTGCCATAATAAGCAGATTTTAATGATTTACTATAAATCAGCATTTTTGCCCTGTCAGGGAGATTGAAGAGGCAGACAGCTCTTCACATGTCTGCCTAGCAAATGCCTTCCTGATGAATCATGTGCTTTGAATCACTGATCACAACATTCAAACAGCACATCCAAATAATGAGGGAAACATTTCTCCGGGTTCCTTACGGCTGGCCTAAAATGCCAGGAATATGTGTTTTTTTAGTGGCATGGTCGTTAAACTCTCATGTAGATCCTATGTCTCTTTGAAGGAGGGTGATCAGAGGTATCTCTTCCAGGTTAGTTCAGAAATAGCACTCACACATGTTCAGTTACTCCCAGCCAGTTTTGCTGACTTTAGTGGGATTCCTTTGGATGAACAGCAGCGTGCCTTGAAACCTAAGGATTACTAGGGAAGCAGGTACAAATGTGTGGCCAGACTCTTCAGGCAATATGCTTAAGACAGATAAGCAACCTTACTTTTGCTGTCTATGGCCATATTCCCTCAGGGACAATCCCCTGGAGGTTCTGCGCTGGTGTTGGATGGGACTGCTATTGGTGGGCAGTGTCAAAACCAAAAGTATATCATCCTAATATCCTTCTCTTTCTGCACTTGCCTCCTTCTTTCCTTCACTCCGTCCTCATCTATCAGGTTGTTGGGGAAATGGAAGATGGTTCTTGTACAGGCCTGGAGTGATCACTTGCAGACGGCTTCTGAAATTAGCACAAGAGCTTGGAAAAAAGTTACTTTTGGAACCACAACTCTCAGAATTAGCTCCCCAGTGGCTATGAGGTTTTGGGAATTGTAGTTCCAAGAAAAGTCACTTTCCCAAGCTCTATGAGGGATTCAAGAGATCATATTGAGGGACACAAATTACCATGATCCAACCATTATCTTGAATTTTTGGTGGCCCTTGAAGATCAAAGCAGTGTGAGAAGGAAGAATGTGAGACTAGTCCCCAGGATGATCAGGTAAAAATAACAACTATTGCAGTCAAGTTCTAGTTGTTAAAAGAACTATTTTTTTAGTTGTGGTGCTTCTCGCTTCTCAACTTATGTAAGGGGATCCTTTTTTTCTACTGGGCAGGAAAATGGAAAGAAAGACCACACCCTGAACAACAATAATCTAAGTCTTCTTCTTTTATATAATATTCATGAATTTTGTCCTTTCAATACTCATGTCATTTCAGGTTAACAACAACAATAACAACAACAACAACAACAACAATGTTGAAGAGCTCTCAACCCAAGAACCTTACAAATATTTCCAGTATCACTAAAAGACCAGTCTATTCAAGTAGAAAAAGAGCTGCATAACAGTGATGTGATGCAACAATCTGAAGCTGTATCACATCTTAACTGGCCAAGATGACAATAGCCAGTGTAAAGTGTACTGAATCCAATCTTTTTCCAGATTAGGGGCTGATGAAAATACTTTGGGTTAGACTACCTTTGGACTGTCATTATGGCTTTATCCCTGGGCTGGAAGAAATTTGAATCTAGTGCATTTTGGTGCTCCCTTTCACCCTTCCTCCTCTGCCTCCTCTTCTGCTTTTCTGCCAGCAGATTTTAGCAAGTGGAGCAGTCCTACCAGCAGATTGCTCTGTCAGCAAATCTCTGAGATCAGTTGGCAAAAGAGGGGTCTGTCGGCAAAAGAGGCTTCTGCCTAATTGTAACACCTTATATTATGTGCATTTTTGAATAAAGATTACACTGTCTGGTTGCAGGTGGAGGGATCAGTTTGTAACTTATCATTCCAAATGGCGGTCCCTTCCAGCAGCCTGAAGTAGCAATTCCCAGTCTACAATGTGTGCATTCCACCAACTGATTATTTGGCTGTTTATAAAATCTTTCTCAACAGATACTACAGTGCCCAAAGAGCTTGTAAAGACCCTTTTATCTGGATGGAATACAGTTGGTTTGCTGTTTGGTTTTGGTTTGCTTTAAAAGAAAAATCAACAGTGGAGCCAAAAAAACCACAAAACAGTGATTCCTTCATTAGACCAAATGAAAAAGAAAGATAGGACATCATGCAAGCTTTCATAACTTCACTGACTTCTTCAGGCAAACTTGTTAAATCCATTAATTAATTGAAACTTAATCCAGATGAGACAGAGGTGCTCCTGCTCAGTCAGAAAGCAGATCCCCTTAGATAGGGATACAATCTGTGTTAGATGAGATTACACTCCCCCTGAAGATTCAGGTTAAGTTTGGGGGTACTCCTGGACTCAGCTTTGTTTATACAGCCTTTTCTTTCTTTCTTTCTATTTCTTCCCCTGTTTGTGAAAAGTGATGTATAAATGTATAATGAAGAGATCATAAAATGAGTTTCCTTTCTTCTGCTCTTCTCCCGACCAAAAGTCCATTACATCCTTCTTGCAAGAAAAGTCACTAATCTTATCTCAATTATTTTATATGGATACTGGAGGGGCTATTTTTATATATGTGAATTATGTGCAGTTCACATGAATACAAGCCATGTGATCAGGGATAGACCACATAGTTTGTATGCTGAATGTTGGAAGTTCAATCCTCAACATCTCTGGGAGGATGGCTGAAACCCTGGAGAAAAGCTGCCCATGAATAAAGAGAGCACTGGGCTAGATCAACCACTGACCTGACATAGTGCTCTTCCAAAAATGTTTTACCTGACTCTGATGTTTGAAATGGTTCAGAAATTTCTAAACCAGGAGTGGAACTGTGCTGTCTTCTAGAACTTCCAACAGACCTAAGCAGCATAACCAATGATGAAGAGTTGTTGCAGTCCCAACAACTAGAGGACTGCATACTTTTCACTCCTACTCTACAACTACTCAGTCCTTCAAGATAATCTGTGAGAAAGACTTATAGAAGACATGTATATCCAGTGCAGCCATGTGTCGATAGCAAGTTTCCCATGTGTTAAGCAAGAGGGAAAAGACCTTCAATGACCAAGAAGAAGCATTGGCCCTTTCCAAATCAACAGGACCCTTTTGCCCAGAGCAACCTAAACAATGTCTGTTGAGAACCTAAATTATGTCTCTTTTAAGATGCTCATGGAATTAGCACAATATTATTCTAACAACTGTATATAAAAATTGAACGTTAGTAATTTTATTTATTTTTTGTATTTACAAACTCATGTCAGTTGGAGCATTCTGTCAGTGGTTGTATTTTTTATATACCTGCATGAGGAAATATTCAGCAAACAGTTTCCCATTCATCTACAGCAGAATGTTCATGTTAAAAAGAAGAAACAACTTTCTCTGTCTTCTAGACCCCAGAAGAGCTCCTGGAACAGTTACGAGAATGGCCTGGAATGGCCTTTGGAACATCATCCAGATTCACATGTTGTGTAAGTATGGTGGTGAAAGTTTGCCTTCCACAGGTGTTGAACAGAATCTTATTATCTGAGGCCCTAAAAATGTTGCTATCTCTATGAGTAAATCTGGTAGTGCTTCTGCCAAATTCCACCTTGTTGGACAGATGCAGATGTCAGCTCCTCTTTGGAAGAGGCTGGGTCTTTTTGTCTGACACAAAACATTCACATTCTGTTCACGCTTGTGAAAGTGGAGCATTGTGATATGCATTGGATAATGCATTTGTTTGCATATTTGGTTGCTCATTTGAATGTGCACTTAGTTGCACATGTGGCTTTGTAACATTGCCATGCAACATAGGAATTACGTAGCATACTCCACACGTAGCTCTGCATGCAGAGGCTTATGCTATGCAACCTAGAAGTAGGATGTCAGCCACTGATTCATTTGCATGTCAGTAAGGCTGAACAGAATGAAACAAAATGGGTGGTTTGTTGGAAGTGCACACCAGCCTTTACGGCATGAAAACAAAGGCAGTTCTAGGTCAAGGGGTAAGGCCGTTTGCAGGTCAGGATAGAAGAAGTCATTTTGCAATAAGCTGAACTTCAGTGTTTAGAGATAAAATGGGGAGTTTATCTTCCAGGACTCTTTGTCCTTTAACCTTTTATTAGCTCTTGCATTCATTCAGAAAATAAAGTGCCATGTGCATTAGCAGCCATCCTATTTTTTTTAAAGGGCTATTGCCGTGTTGGACTGCTGTGCTCATGGTGGTGGTGGTGCTACAAAAGACAGTGGCTTGTAATTTCCAGTTTTCGCCTGTAGCTTTTGCATTTGAAGCTAATTTTTCTGTATTGCTCTCAATCCAACAGTGCATATATTTTTTCTCAGAATTAGTACGGTGTCACTCGAGCATATTATGCCAGCCAGCTAATTCATCGTTACGAAGGAAAAAGAAAGAGCAAGGGGAGGAACAAGAAAAGGGGGGAAAGCAGACCTCTGCATCTCCCTCCCCTGGTTGTTGTTGTTGTTGTTGTTGTTGGAAATGTACATTTTTTAAAAAAAAATCCACAAAAAGCTTCTTTTTAGTGAAATACTTGCAGGGTGGATGGGCAGAAATCTGAAACACTACAATTAAATGGGATATTTTTCCTCTCTAAAAAAGAAGTGAAATAATAGTATATTCTCCCTTCCTTTTCTTCCCCCCCCCACCCGCTGCCAGCAGTGACAATATATTTAAAACATAACATTGTCCAATTCAAAAATGCATTTCCTAAAGCAGATCCATTTGTTTAATTTTAATAGGAACATACTTAATTTCATGGTCATTTGGTTAAAGCCGTTACATTTATTAATGTGGTATTGAGTTGAGAGCACTGGTCACTTTGCAGAGGATAGCTCATTGGCTTGTGGTTGGGGGAAAGAAGGAAAATGCAAGTAAACAGGAATTTTAAAAAGGAGGGGGGGGGGGAGAAACTGTCTCTTTCTGATTTAACAAAGATAAATTTGACCCTTCTTTCCCCAGTTTGAAACAACAACACATACTGCTTCTTTCTTTGGGAAGGAGAGGATCTGAAAATGAACTGTTTGTTGTATTAGCCCAAATGTACAAAAGTCTTTAAAATCTTTCTCTTCAAAGGCATAATTAGGTATTTATTTCAGACGTACTAACATCTTTGCAGTAGCTAATAAGATGCAGCCCATTTGAATATTAATATAATAAATGATTAAATTAAACAGCAAGATTCAGACTCAGAAATAGCCTTTATGGGTCCCAGAGGGTCAGTAAAACTGTATTCCGTTTCTTCCTACAGTTAACGTAGTACAAGGGACATGAATGCGTAAAGCAATATTTGTCTTATGAAACATGGAGTTTTATATTGTGCTATTTGGTTTTATGACTCCACAGTTTGAATCGGAGGCCTGGGATGGAGTTGCCATGCTGGGCCCCAACAAGCCGAGCTTCCTGTTTCAGTGGGTTTGGGGGCATCAAAGTGATGCATTGCTGCTTTGGCAAAGAGGCAGATCTGTGGCAGGCGACACCAAAATAGGTTAACAACATTGGCACATGAAAAACTAATAACGGAAGGAGTCGCCATAAAGTAGGCAGCCTCGGAATGTGTCGTTTGGAGATTACAATGTATTTATTATTAATAATATGTACCCAATGATGAGCAGAATTGTAGCAACACAATAAGTTCAACTTATTTCCTCACCCCCCCTTCTTTTTCTCTGCCTTTCCATGGCCCGATGAAAGCAAAATAGACAAAGATGGCAATTATAATTGGCTATTATTCAGAGAAAGTTGTTTTCCTTTTCAAATAAATCCATGAAAACTATACACGAGCCAAATCATGTACAGTGAACCTAAGAGGTGTTAATAAACATCTGGTTGTGGGCATGTTTCTTTTCTTTAATTTTTGTGTCTTTTTTTTCTTTCTTAATTAGCATTCTTTCATTTGGACCAAAGTCAGTTGATGTAAAGCATCACACATACACACAAACACACACACACACACTTGAATGTACAGCAAAGTTGGTAGAGCTTTTGTTCTTTTTATGGGTTTGTGTTTTTGTTTTTCAGAAAGAAAGAAACTGTAATCCTGCACACAGTAAGGCTGTGTAAATGCCATTGGTGTCAAGGGGATTTAAGCAATTTTACTGTGTTCAAGATTGCCACCCGAGAAGAGAGAGAAAAAGGGAGAACATTATGCACTTTGAATATGGACTGTATTATATTGATTCTGTATCACTTTCCATCATGTGTGTTGGGCTCCAGTCCTAAAAGACAGGTTGGAAATAATAATTAAAACACAAATAAAGTTCATAAGTAGATTTGCGTAGTTTCTGAGTCAACTGCATGTTGGATTTTATTTTCTTTAATATTTGGAAACAGAACACTATATTATAAAACCATATTTCTAATGTGGCTTTGATTGTGCTTTACAAACTCTTTTTGGATAATTGCAGAAATGGCAAACAATTTAAATTTCCTATGAAAATATGATGGTGGATATCTAATAAGTGTTTGCCTTCTGTAAGTTACCGGGGGGGGGGTCTTCTGAATGCCCACAGACTATTTTATTATTCGTAGCAACCAAAATCTCACACTCCAATCTCTCTAAGGAACAAAGTTGGCAGGAAGGTAATGGATAAACATGCAACTGGGTTTGCTAGACTATACTGTCTAAATTCGATAAAAGAAAAGTAAGGCAAAAACTCAAAGATAAGTGGTGCAAAGTAAATCAAAACAAATCATCTTACCAAACTTTATTCACATCTGATACCATTTTTAGAAATTAAGGTCAGTTTTGTGGAACTAATAGGGAGTTATACCTATATATCTTGGACACCATGACAATGCTAGAGAGGAAGATTTATACACTATGGTTGCAGATGCAGAAGAAAGATATGAGAGATCAAATGGAAGTCCATGATAACAAATGAAAAATGGTCCCAGCAGCCCATAAATTAATTGAGAAAAGAAGGTTGTCATTATTTGAACATGCTTTAAAATAAGGTATGGGGTCCAGATGGCAGAGAATAGATAGGCCAACAAAGTTTGAGTAATTGATGACTTAAAAATAAAACAAGATCTTAAAGAAATGAATCACGTTGGGAGAAATGAATCACGTTGTGAGTTAGAGAAGGCATATTAGATAGGGAAGAAAGAACATTTAAAAAAAAACCCTGAAAATCAGAGTAGAGGGAAGCAAACATTTTCTATATTTATAGGATCTCAATAAATATCAACAATAAAATAGCTAGGCTGGCAATTTTATTTCTATTAGGACCATGATTTTAACTGTAGTTTCATTAACCTCTTCACTGTTGACTTTTCAGTTTTTGGCAGTCTAAGGATCGCAAAGAATGTACTCTGAGAAATTAGCAAACAGCCTCACCATAAAAATCACAATTAGTGTTTTGTTAACCTTTGAGGCCACTTGAAAGGACTTTAATCTGGGAGTCATCTATAGAAAAATCTTTTTTTTTTTTAATTGTCTGCTGTAATGGTGCCACATTTATCCAGGAAAACATTTTATTGTCTAACTGTGAGAAAGTGCTTCCTTTACTAAATTTAACTTTCTAAAGTCAAGCATCCTGCTGAAAAGTGAGAAAATGTGTTACGTCCCCACAGCTGAGAAAATCTTCTCCAGGATGATCCAGGATGGCAGCTTTGTTTACAAAAGAGTGGCCACGATCTAACAAAAGGTCAGAAAATTTTAAGTTTCCTTTATGGATATGTTTACACTTTTGCCCTGCCCCGAGATATTTTATTAGCTATAAATTTAATAGGTTTTGTTTTGAAATCAGAAAAAAAAAAAGACCATGAATGGGAAGGGCAGCTGTGAAAGAACTAGAAAAGATCCTAAAGAGTACGATCTACAACTGAGCACTAAAGTCAGAATCATACAAGCCATGGTATTTCTCATCACCATGTACAGATACGAAAGCTGGACAATGAAGACATTGCAGTAGATTGTCAGGGGGGTGATCTTATCTAAATTTTGAAGTTGTTCTAATGTTGTTTTATTTAATTGTCTGGAATTTTATAATGTCTAATGTATAAAATTTGGATGTTAGTTACTGGATGGAGCATTTTATAATTCTGAATTTCTCTCATCAGTTTTACATTTTGCATTTTAATCATGTGAATGGCCATTGGCTTAAGCATTAATAAAAACTGAAATGGAAAGTAAGAGTTGACTTGCTATGTAAACTTAATTGCGCCAAAGAAAGATATAGGCCTTCAACACATGGTTGAAGACTTATAGACCCTGATATCTAGTCCCAACTGGATTGCACCTACTGGATCAACACAAACTTCATATGTTAACACATTAAAATACAAGTAATTAATGAGATTTAGGGGCTATACAGACTGACACTTTGTGCTGGCCTGTACGCGGGATGAGGGCTGAGTGTCTGCATGCTCCAAGCCTTCACCATGCCATCCAGACGCCATGTTTTCTCCACAAAGCAATCATATGCAAATTTTGTGTAGAATACATCCCAAACTGCTAAGATTCTTATCAGCCCAGGATTCTGCTCATCAGGATATCTCAAAGCTTGAAAAACATGTTTTTGAATATTAAAAATATTTTTTTTGAATATTCCTTCCATTCTCGTTCTTCACAGGAAGTTGTAGGAAGATTGGATCTTTCTGAGGGAGTTCTTCGAAAATAAAGGAAAGGAAGCTGTCTTTCAAACAGCTTGTCGGCCATCACAGATGTCACCAAGAATTCCCTGGCAATCTTCCAAGGAAATCCAGTTCCCCCCACCAAACAGACTTGATGGAAATCACACTACCTTATTGCTTTCCACTTTACAGACAGCACAGAAAGCAAGCATTGACACCTCACGGAGGGATGACAAAATAGGAACAACAAGAAGAGCAGCTGAACAAAAATGAATGGAAAACTCGTGGACTTTCCCTATCGTGGCATATGATGATGTTATTTTCGTCATGGATTTATATATACGAAAACCAAATTATGACTGTTACTAAGGATGGGATGCAAAAATGCTTACCAAATGTTCTAATAGCAAAAAGGCAACAATTGCATTTCAATAGAAAAGGTTGTTGTTGTGTGCCTTCAATCTGTTTCCAACTTATGGTGACCCTAAGGTGAGTCTGGTGGCACCGTGGTTAAATGCCAGTACTGCAGCCAGTCATTCACAAACCACAAGGTTGTTGTGAGTTCAATACAAGCCAGAGGCTCAGGATCAACTCAGCTTTGCATCCTTCCAAGGTCACTAAAATGAGTACCCAGCTTGTTGGGGACAATCAGCTTACACATTGCAAACTGCTTAGGGAGTGCTTAAGTGATCTGAGAAGTGGTATAGAAATGTATTTGCTATTGCTATTGCTATCACAGGGTTTTCTTGGCAAGGTTTGTCCAGAGGTGGTTTACCATGGCCTTACTAAGAAGCTGAGAGAATATGACTGCCCCAAGGTCACCCAGTGGGTTTCCACGGCTGAGCAGGGACTTGAACTCTGGTCTCCAAAGTTGTAATCCAATGCTCAAACCATTATACTATGCACGCTCTCACCAGTCGGGTTACCACCATTATATTAGCAATTCTACTTTTTTTTTCTTCTCATAAAGTTGGGGTATTTTTTTTTCTCTCTGCCACTCTTTGTCTCAACCCCAAGACAAAAAAATTCTACCCATTTAAAAATGAGGGTTCAGAGACGCTGCAAATGAAGAAGGGCTAATAGATCAACCAGGTATGGGCAACCTCCTGTCCTCCTGTTGTATTAAATTTCCTTCCTTGCTCTCTGTTCTAACTCTCTGTCACTTAGTGGCCTTTTAGACTACACAGTTATGGCACTTTGATTCCACTTGAACAGCCATGGCAACAATCTATGGAATGCTGGGATTTGTTATTTCTTGATGTATTTAATATTTGCTACCAGGGAGCTCTAGTGTCTCCAAACTACCTATCCCAGGTTTCCTCAGGATACAGCCATGCAGTTAAAGTGTAATCAAAGGGCTCTGGTTGTACAGTGTGAAAACTTCCTTAGTTAAGCCTTGTATCAAGGCAGAAAGAGGCAACCCCACAAACAATAAGCAGAATCTTATCAAGAGAACATTAAGCAGTACTTTGCCCACATCAGATTCCAACTTATTCAAATGCATAGCTTGTTTTTTGCTGTGAGCAAAAAAAAAAAATGGCACATTTCAGTTCTGGCATTATACATTGCAAGAAAAATGGCAACAGACAAATATTTACCCATGCATCTCATCACCTGGGAGTTTTCCTTGAAACAGACAGCTAAAAATCACGACTTTCCTGCCCCCTCCTCTAAAACTTCAGTCATTTTCTCATGAACCCAAGCCACCCTATAACATCATTAAGGGATACTCTGCATTATTTATTCAGAGTAGGGTCCACTTTTAGCGGCACTTCTCTCGCCTATTTGTTATTTAACATGTGTTTAATGTTTTCTTTCCTACTGTGCACAGCTGTAAGCTTCTATATATTTTTTGGCAGTTTGGGGGATGGCGGGGGTGATTTGTGTTTTTGCGTGTCACCTTTCTGTTCTATGGCCTGCTGTTTTGATTCCTTTTCCCTGCCACATTTTTTTTTCTTAAACCCACCGAGTTATTTTTTCTAAAGATGGCCTTTGTTTCACTCCACTGAAGTAAACACAAAATCGTCAAGGGCTGAATGAGCCATGTCACTCATCTTTAGAGAGCCATTCCCAAGCTGATTCAAACATGGAACTATAAATCAAATAATTTTGGTTGTTTCTTTTTACAGAACAACACACCTAAACAACAATGCTATAATGCTATCAAGATATACTTACCAGTCCCAGACAATTTCTTAGCAATCTCAAGTAAAGATGCACACACATTTATAATCCATATCCTCAGACATCTTCCATCTCCCATCTCGACCTGCCTCTATCCATTGTTCTTCTTGTTGCTTTTCTAGCATGGAGCCATATGCTTTTCTGGTTTTCTTTCTTCTTTTTAATGTATTTAAAATGTATGCATGGCATTGCTCTGCTTTAACTATTTTAAAATGTTATTTTAGGATTGTTTTAGACTGTTTTAAAATAGTATTTTTAAAGAGTATTTTAATGTGTTTTTAACATTTTAAAAAAATCTTTGCATTGTTTTCATTGCTTTTATTTGTTTGTTCATCACCTCAGGGGTCCTTCCAGGCTGGAAAGTGATATAAAAATATCTCAAATAAATAAATATACATACACATATGCATAGTTAAGCCTCATCTTTGAAAAAAGCATTTTGGAAAGCATTGTGTCCGGGGGGTGGGGGGTGGGGGGATATCCAAACCAACTGGACTTCAGTTGGTCAGAATCACAAAAACTGCTACTATGTTGGTGCTTTCAAAATTTTGGCATTTCTTTGAACAACTCCACAGAACCATATTCTTACTGCTTCATCTACGCAATATGAATGGATGCATTTTTCTCTCAAACAGCCCTGGTGGTGCAGTGGTTAAATGCCTGTACTGCAGCCACTCACTCAAAACCAGAAGGTGGCGAGTTCAAGACCAGCAAAGGGCTGAAGCTTGACTCAGGCTTGCATCCTTCCGAGGTCGCTAAAATGAGTACCCAGATTGTTGGGGGCAAATAGCTTACAATTATAAATGAAGCTGTTTGTTTAACAAATTGTAAGCCGCTCTGATAGTCTTGGCTGAAGAGCGGGGTATAAATAAAACATTATATATTATTAATGCTCAAGTTCTCCCCAACCCAGATATGAAATGATTTGTGAACTTTGGTAAATTCTTCCAAAACACAATTCTTCTTCTCCATGTGTATCAGTCAAATGCAAGTAGGAACCATGATTCCCAGCACAGAGTGGGCCATGTTTTCACTGCATACCATGTATCTCTTACAGCTGAGAAGAAAGGAGGTGGTTGTCCATATTCAACAATGATGGAATGGACTTCAAACCTATTTTTTAAAGACATAAGGACTCACAATTCTGGCCTAAATACATGCATGCATCTGTCAGTTTTGGTCACTCCCATGTTTTATTTTTAAAATCCCATATTTTAAAAATAAATATGAGGATATGAGCATATTATAGTACATTCTTACCAAATGTAAACTGATATTCTCACCCATCTAAGCTAGAAACACAAATGAAAGTAAAAGGGGGTTTCACTAGTGATTAGTCATTGGACGTCATCCAGTCTTTGTTTTGATAGCTTTAAGTCCTTTGAATTGGATAGAAATCTCACCTGTCTCCATACTGTGTGAGAATTGGGTACAATTACCCTGATGCGACCTCAGCTAAGAGAAATTTACTTGGCAATGGCAACCAAAGGGTAAAATGTAATCTTTGCACAGGCCTACAGAGCTGCAGTGCAACTATGCAATCATCGCCATCCAGTTTTACAGCATGCTGTAATATCACAGCATGAACATTTTTTGGTACTGCAATTTGCTTTTGAAAGGCAAAGCACAACACAAGCAGCATTGTCAAGGGAGGTGGGGAAGAAATCTATTAGAGCCTCTGAAGAAATGGACTACCAAACCCACCGGTAGTTTGAAGTAAGGAAAGTTTGCTATGGACCAGTTTACTTCATTTCTAATCACAATATTCATTCAGAATCTCTCCAGAAAGTCATGTACTGCCGATATGACTCCATGCATATGTATGCCGCGGTTGCTCAAAGGATTTTCACCATTCGTCAACAAGTAGGAGACTGTCACAAAAAGATTATGAAGTCCACAAGTGTGCAGGTTGAAGAAAAATAACCTCTTGACTTCAATAAAGAGCTTGTGAGGCAGGTGAGAGAAATACACACACCACACAAGATATTTTGTACATTACCTGGATTGGATACTTCTTCAGTTCACGGTTGGTTTCTGCTTTTAATTTTGCATAAGCAAAATGATGTGGAGGGTCACAGAAGACCAAGGAGCAGAGATTGCATTCACTGGAGGACCTGAATCTGGAATCTGAAGATAAAGTCTAGATAAAGTCGACTTTGGTTAACACAGAACTAAACAGCAGACAGAAAGTCATACAAGGAAGTATGCTGATAGGGCAAAGCTGTGTCAGTTGGCTTATGCTGAGCCTTGCAAGAATAGATTGGTTGATAAATTGGTTCAAATAATTTCTGATTGTTAATTGCTGTCAAGTTGGCTTCAATGTATCTGACCTCATCAATGACAGACCTCCAAGATGCTATTATCAACAACCCTATTCAGGTCCTGCAAATGCACGGTTTTGGCTTCCTAGACTGAGTCTATCCACTTGTTATGCAATCTCCTCACTTTTTCTGCTGCTTCCCACTTTACAAGCATTATTTTCTTTTCTAGTGACTCATGTTCTCTCATGATATAGCCAAAGCACAATAGCCTCAGTTAGTTCATTTTGGCTTCTAGGGAATGCTCAGGCTTGATTTGTTTTAGAAGCCATACATTGGTCATTTTGGAACTCTCTTCGGTACCACATTTCAAATGAGTTGGTTCTCTTCCTGTCAGTCTTCACAACCATACATAGAAATTTTAAATGTGATGGCATGGATGATCCTGATTTTGGTATAAAATGCACCTGCCATATCAGCAGGATAGCTATCCATGGGTGTAACTCCTTGTGGATTGCCATGCCCCATATTATTCAATGGCAGTGCATGCACATAGGCAACCTGATGTGGATGGCACACATCACCAGCCACTCAATAATATGGGACTTCAGCATTCCACATATTTTCCCATCTGAAACTGGAACTGAATCTCCACAAATGGGAAAGGTCCAGTGTACAATTATACATCTAGTTAAAACTATAGAGCTTTCTATTTGAGCACTGGATAACCAGATGATTTTTGCATCAAGCCCTGCACAACCAAGACATTCTGTTTTTTCCATCAATGTAAGATCCAGTAGTGCCATCAGATCAGCACTTTGGCAAACTTGTCAAGGTCCTGCTCTACAGAATGAGAAGGAAGCCCATCCAAATGCAGCCTCTGAGTGTGAAATCATAAAGATACCCCTTGTCCCCCAACACACTGTAATTCCATTAAACCCACAGTCTAAAATTATCCAACTTTGCACTGTTAACAGCAGCTGGGCCTGACTGTCAGCTCACCCATGTGTTAAAAAAAATCAGCATGAACTGACACCTGCATGCATACAGGCACGAAGGAGCTCCTCTCATGAGATCTGTCTGCCACAAAAACAAGATTTTTGTTGTTGTTAGATTTTGCAATAGGTAGGCCAAACCTGTGGGCTCTACGCATATTTCCATCCATTAATAAAATTGGTGAAAAACACATTTTTTATGTATATGTTAAATGCCTTGTACACCTTTCTATTTGCAATTTTTATCATTATATTCCAATTTGAGGGCTAGGCAAGAAGATGCCACTATGTAACAATGACGTCCATAAAACGCTCATCTCCCCACCCCAGAATGGTCACCTTATTTAATTTATTGATTATCATTTGTAATCTTTGTCATTGGTTCCATTTTATTCTCTCCTGATCTTGAATGTGAACACATATGCAGCATACTCTGCACATAAAATATTTTCATAGAATATGTAAGAGATAAAACACAAGATTTATAAAGGGCAGCTATATGGGATTAACATATAATATTGCACATTGTGAAAACAAATTTAACACATAATGGCCATTGCCCAATCAGATTTTCAGCATAGTATCCTGTATGCCCCCGAAACATATATTAATCAGAAAGATACAACCTCTCCATTTAGAAATGTTAGGCTGAAACTTTCCAACAGGAAGTGTATCATTAAGTTCCACCCCAGAAGAATTGTGATATGTCTCCTCTCGCCCCCTCCTGCCTCCTGCTATGGTGAGAGGCCTAGGAGAAGTGTGTCACTGAGGCCCAGTATAGACCAGCACAAAGTGCTGGCGTGGGGCCGATTTTAGGGCTTGAGAGAGTGGAGCATCCACATGCTCCATGCTCTCCCAGTGTCATTTTGGAATGTGTGTGTCCAAACACCACATGCACCAATGATGTGCCTTGTGCATTGCATCCAAACGGTGCAGTGCACATGAGATGTCACCGTGCCACTCCAGGGCACTAAGGTGCCTTGGCAGCAGCACAGAAAGAAGCTGTGTTTTGCAGCTCCTTTTTCCAACTGCATCATGGTCATGTCATTTGGTTGGCGTAGCCACAATCCAGGGGAGAAAGGAGTGGCATCTCGCCGCCCCTTTCTGCCCATTTGTACAGGTCCTGAGTGCCTATAAGCAAACATACATTGACAACAGGACCTCTGGGGGGACTTGTGGGAGAATCCACATAATGTTTTGTCATACTGTGTCTTTTTAAATAGAACAGTGTACTATGTAAGCTTTTGTTCTCATCCAGCGTAGCTTTTCTGTGTTTTAATGTTCTTCAGTTGTCTGTATAGGAGCTTATGTAGAATTCAAATGCTCAAACTCTTTATATATGGTACTAATCAAAATGAAATAATGTGTGCAGGTTGCTCATTCTCTTCCAGTTTTTTTTCACTGGGAAATTTTCTCTGTCTTTCCATTTGCCCTTTCAATCCTTCTGAGAGTACTTAAAAATCTATAAAGGGAAAAACAAATACAGGTTTTGTAGGAAAAGTTGTCTATCTGATTGGATATATCTACCTGCTAAGTAGCAAACTTTGTAACTTCATTTATCTGATTTCTATGAACATGGAAAATCCATTGCAAAATTATTTAAGTGAAAAAAAATACCTAGGTTATTACTACTTGATATATGCTTCCTTTTCCTCTTGCAAAATCTCTCAGAGGGAAAAAAAGGCTACCTTGGAATAGTTTAATGCAATGCATTTAACTTATCTAAAGTGCTTTCGCTGACTGCTCCAAGAAAATTGAATCTTTTCCTCACCATCTTAGTGACATGAAAAATATATAATACAGTAAATGATTAATGCAGTTATAAACTATACCTGAGATAAGATTTAAGTATTCATATTTCTATCATGTTAATACAACATGATAAACCCACAAAGCAAACTTGACCATGGCATTTGTTATTCTGTCCAATGTTCAATTATTCTTTGTCCAAATACAATTTAGGGGTTTGTGAAAGTACGTTTGGCTGGTGAAAACATTATGTATTACAGTGAGATAATCAGCAGCAGTGGTCAGTGAATGTCAATCTCAATTCATGTAGATAGGATTGGAAAACAAAGCTGACCCTTAGTTATATTACATGTAGCTTTGGGGCGTTGTTGTTGTTATATTAATACAACCTAATATATGAGCATGCAGCATATAATATCCTACTATTCTTAACATCATGGAACAATTGTTTCTTTTGAAATGTTTCATTGAATTGACTCATGAAATCTGAAGAATAAAATACACAATAAAGTTGTTACGGATCATATTTAAAGTGAACACATCCCAGCAAAAAGTGTCTCTTATTAGTGTTAGGGACAAACGTGAAACTTATTTGGTTGTTGTTGTTAACTATCTTTGAATTGTTCTTGACTCATGGATGAGACGTCACCAAAACTCCCTCTCTCCCATGCTAAAATGCAAGCTGAAATTCATTTATTTTTCTGACTACAGGTTGAGTTTCCCTATCTAAAATCTTTGGGACCAGAAATGTTTTAGATTTCAGTTTCTTTACTTTTGGATTTTGGAATATTTGCATATACACAGTGAGACATCTAGGGGATGGGAACCAAGTCTAAATATTCATTCATTTACATTTCCTATACACCTTGTGTACATAGCCTGAAGGTAATTTTTGTACACAAAATTTTTTATAATGTTATGCATGAAACAAAGCCACCCAGATGAAAAATTTTGGATTTTGGAATCTTTTGGATTTCAGAATTCCAGATCAGGGAGATGCAACAGGTTCTTTGAGTTTTGTGATTCTATAATTCTGTGAGTCGTTCATGATTCTTCAGCATCAGGAGACCCTGAGCTAGAATTATATTGTCTCTTTTATTTTCATCTGACCACACCTTTGGTGTCTATGGAAACCCTCCGAAACCATTACACACTTAACTGATAAACATACTTAGCAACCTTCTCCACCCTCAGGTCCCCAAGCTGTGAAGCAAAGTTTGGAGCATTGCTCAGATGCCTTCAACAGTTTGTTAAGTCTGCATGTTTATGTAAAAGTAAGTCCCAGTGAAATCAATGGGACTTTGTTGTTGCTGTGTGCCTTCAAATCATTTCCAATTTAGGTGATCCAAAGACAAATTTATCACAGGGTTTTCTTTTCCAATTTGTTCAGAGGAGGTTTGCCCCTGCCTCTCCCTGAGGCTGAGAACATGTGACTTGCCCAAGGTCAACTAGTGGGTTTCATGCCTGAGCTGGGAATCCAACTCTGATCTCCAGAGTCATGGTCCATCACTCAATTTTAAAATATGAACCACACCCTGTCTCTTGCTGAAACCATTACACCGCACTTATTCTCTGGCAAATGGAGAAAACATTTCAGCGAAAGACTGTAATACTCATGACACTTGTTAGAGAGTATACACCCACAGTGAAATTTACTGTGGAGCCCTGGTGGAACAGTGATTAAATGATGGTATTGTGGCCAAAACATTATGACTTTTGATCCTTCTGGGCTTCTGGTTGACTTAGCTTTCCATCCTTTTGTAGGTCAGTAAAATGAGCACACACCTTGTTTGGGGCAACTGGCTATCACATTGTAAACCACTTAGAGAGTAATCAGTACTATAACACAGTATAGAAATGTAAATGCTATTGCTATCACTGTTGCTACTTGTGAGTAAGCAAAGGTAGCAGAATGCACTGCTCCTGATTTGCAATATCATTTGATGTTCATAAAAAAAAAGGCCTGAAACAGATGGGCCTCAAAAAGCAGTGTGCAGCCATGCCAGAACTGATCATGCCAGGACCATGGCAACGGCACGTGCCCAACTCTAATCTGGGCCACACTGGTCATGAACCAAGCCACTGGAAGGAGCAGATCCTATCCGCTCTTCCTTCACCCAGGTCTTCCTGGATGGCTGGTGTTGGCGCAGCTTCTGGCAGCGTTCAGGGCATTCATTATCTGAACACTAGACCCAGAATGTGGGTGGAATCCACGTCATTTGGCCCATGTGTTTCAAGCCAAACTTTCACAATATACAATCACACACACACACATACACACACACACACGGTGTGATTTGACTATAACTAGGGGTTTTGTTTTGTGATTGACAACATTTATGTGATCATCCTAACAACTGCTAAGGATGGTTCTCTTGACAGAAAAATGCTACAGCCAACGTCTGCTAGGAATATTGTGAATTTTTATGTGATGCTTTTGGGTATCAGATAATGACTTTTTATCTTTTAAATATCCTAACATTATCAGTTGGTGGGGAGCAAGAAAGGAAAAATTTAAATTGTACCAGAATAGGTAATGTCCAAAAGAATAAAAATGAAGTATATGAGTGAGCTGATGATAATAGTATGAAATGCTTTTTCTAGGGGATTTTCAAAGCATTCATTATTATTTAGCTTAAACTGGTAGAACTAAAGTGGAGAATGGAATATACTCAGTTACTAGGCTTTGCTCTTAAATTCTGTTAATCTGAATTTCTTCATGGATCTTTGGAATTGTGGCTTAACCATTTCCCCATAGGGGAATAAATGGGTTCTAATATCTGCTTTTACATTCAAGACTGATCCAAAACATTTTTCCTCCTGAAGCAGTGCAAAAAATGATGCCTCCCAATAAACCAAGTCAAGATGAATAGTATCCAGACCACAGGTACCAATCCATCATCCTTAGCAGTAGAAATGCATTAATGGTCATATAATTAACAAACTGATGCTCTTTCAGGGAATTCCAAACCTTCTGCTAGAAGTGTCCACCTCATCTTGCCCAGTAGTATTGCTGCAGACTGAAAAACCATAGAAAAACATTCAATTAATGTCTTCCTAAGCAGTCTTCCTGGCTTATTGTGGGCTAACTCAAGACATGCAAGACATTATACACTGGCATATGAAGCAGGCCAAGAAGAGATCAATGGAACTGGAGAACAGATGTAAAACTGTAGTATCATTCAATTATTGGCATTCTAGCGCATTTTTGTACTGGGTTGTAAGTGGATTTTTTTCTCTTTTCCAAATGGTAATGTATGCACATTTTTAGAAAGACATTGCCCTCTGTGACCACTGTATGTTTGTGTGCACTTTCGAGTTATAACCATTTTTAGTCCTAGACACAACCTTTTATGCACATTTTTCCTTTGCTCAAACAGTTTGCACACATCTGACTTCTGAGGTAAGATGCTCTTTTGTCCCCTTAGAAATATTGGTGAGCTGGATATCTCACGGGGAAATGTGAATCCAGTTAATTTTGTTTCCATGGGCCAGAGGAAACATGACTACCTTTTTTATTCTCTTACAGATATTAAATTAAACTTCTGTCTTGTATTAAACCTGTTTGAAGAAAGAAATAGTGAGCATGAGTAACTTTGCTATTTGTGTTCCCAGATATTCTGTGTCATGACCAAGGCAGAGCTTTTGCACATTCCTTGAAGAGATCCAAAACAATACTCTTCCAAATATGGACCTCAGAAAACAAGCCAATTATATCTCCAGTTCCTTCCCTTAACATCACATCAAAAACAGCTCTTAGACTGTTCCTTTGAAGCCACTGAATAGTCTCCCTGTCATTTTCCAACCCTGTCAATATCAGCAGACTATAACCCAGAGTTTTAAATAAATTCCCATCCATCCTGAAATCCTCTTGGTGGTCATGGCACCAATAACCTCTGGGCAATGCTTATGTATGAGTAATAACTATAACTTGAGGGACTGTATTCCCTGCATGATGTGGGAAAAAGCAGTCAGACAATTTCTGGCTGAAGTAAATGTTGCATGCTGGAAGTGTACATACTCTTCCAGATTGGTTTTGTATTATGAAAATAATAAATCTTACCATTCTTTTACAACAGGTCCTGATAGATGTTTGACTGTTCTGTTCTTAGGCTGTGGGTTTTCTCTTTTGTTTTTAAGTTGAACACTTTATTCATAGGTGGAAGAAGGGAGGATGAAGAGGAGAGGAGGAAAAGGAGAAGGAGAAGAATAAGCAACATCAGCAACACCCACCAATAATTTGGTTAATCACTATATATGATAGTATAAAAAGTCATATAATAAATAATATTATTTTCCTTATGAAAGATACTCTATTCAGTATTTGGAATCTAGTTTAACTAAGCTAAACTAAATCACGCTCTCTACATGTGGAGGGAGATAGTATGAAGTAGACTTCTCTCACTAAATCTGAAAGGCAGATGACCCGTTCTACAATTGTGTACCCTTTATTTCCCATTATAAAACTGTATGAATTTGCTTCATTTTTCATAACTTCTAAAAATTGCACAATGCAAAAACAAGGAGGTTATCAGACACAGGAGTCTTTATATTTGTGTAATGAAGGACAGTTTGAGTGTTGGACTATAGCTCTGGAGACCAGGGTTTGATTTCTACCTTGGCCATGAAACCACTGTGTGACCTTGGGCAAGTCGATGAGACAATGAGGAAATCAAAATAAAGAGGTCCCATACTTGGATCAAAAATTGATAAGAATGGAGACTGCATCAAGAAATCAGAAAACTAGGACTGGGAAGGGTGGTCATGAAAAAACTAGACAAGATCATAAAGTTTAAAGATAAACAACTGAGCATTAAAGTTAGAATAATTCAAGCCACTGTATTCCCTATCACCACATACAGACGTGAGAGCTGGACAGTTAAGAAAGCTGATAGGAAGAGAATAAACTCATTTGGGATGTGGTGGTGGGGAACAGTGCTGAGAATACTGGGTTTTGGAACAGATCAAGCCTGAACTCTCCCTGATAAAACTGAGGCTGTCTTGCTTTGTTCACATCACGAGAAGGCATGACACACTAGAAAAGACAACAATGCTAGTGAAATAGAGGGTAGCAGAAAGAGAGGAAGACCATACACCAGATGGATAGACTCAATGAAAGAGATCATGGAAATGAATTTACAGGACCTGAGCAGAGCAACTGAAGACAGAGGATCTTGGAGATGTCTCATTCACAGGGCCATCATGAGTTGGGTTTGACTCAAAGGCACCTAACAATAACAACAAACTTAAAATTCTTAGCCAGGAAGGCATAGTGTTTCACCAAACTATAAATCCCTGGATTCCATAGGAAGTTGCCATGATAATTAAAATGGAATACAGCAACATAATTGTGTAGTGTGATTGGGGCCCTACTCATACCAGACGTAGTTGATTATTGATCTACAACAGTTTACATTGGCCGGTATTGTTTTCTTCAACCTACCCCTCCAGAAACCTCCTTCTTTTCGAGCTTTCACGTTTGTTCTGTTTCTACTTCTGCCTGGTGGTAGTTTTAGTTTTTGCCTGGACTGAAACCCATTCTTTACAACCATTTTGAAAATGTGCACATTTTGGTGTGCCTTTCTTAAATTAAATACATTCCCATTACTAAAACATGTCTCTACTGTGTTTTTGTTTTCCTGCACCTTTAAAACAAGCATTTTTAACATGCACTTTTAAAATGTGTGTATTTTATCAGATGTGCATGCAGCTGTCTGCCAGCATGCAAATACTCATAACCAGAGTTCATTTAATCCACATCTAGTTTGGAGCAGTGTGGACAGAGGAAAAGCTATGCAAAAACATTCTCTGGCATATCTTCTTTGTGTATTCCTAGCTGGTACTTCCCGCTCGAAAGCAGCTTTCTTTGTCAAACGTGGAAAAATAGGAAGAAAAGAAAAAGCATGGAGTCAGAAGTGGAAAGCACAGTATCTAGCAAATTAAAACACCTTGCAAACAGAAGCAGGAAATATTCAGCACAACCTGGTTTGTAATGATGGCAAAAGTTATTTCTCTTTTTGTTCTA
Source organism: Urosaurus nigricauda (assembly GCA_034509955.1). Classification (NCBI taxonomy): domain Eukaryota; kingdom Metazoa; phylum Chordata; class Lepidosauria; order Squamata; family Phrynosomatidae; genus Urosaurus; species Urosaurus nigricauda. The sequence continues at coordinate 15,552,345 of JAOEGL010000013.1, forward strand.
CAGCATCACACCTACCACAGAAAGCAATCCTGCAGGCTACTAATACAACAGCAAGATGGGACAGGCAGTGAGAGACAGAACAGGGCAGCTGCAGATGAAAATCACCCTAGGGAAGGTTCCAACTGGATAAAGTTTTCGACAATAAGATTCCAGAGACTGCTGACTGGAGAGAAAGCTCAATATTTTAGTCTCAGTACAAATTTGCTTCAATCTTATACAACTCCCATGCAGCCGCAGCCACAGCTGTACGCTGTAAACAACAAACAAATCTATTTCCATCAGCCCTGCTGATGCTATGAGAAAAGTGCCTGAGCATAAGACATGCACAGATGTAGAGTCTCACCTGAGCCTAGTGATGCCCTCCATTTGGCCCCTCCAACTTAATATCGTTGTTACAAAGCTATTGGTCTCCTGGTACGGAGCTGGCTCAGTGCAAAGCCTCTTCTTCCAGCTAATCTGACAACTCTGATCCAAGAAGCATCAAGGGCCCAATTAAGAAGACACATCTTATCAAGGAGCTTATTTTGCATAACAGAATACAAATGACGAATAAAAATTTAATGTTTAATAACTTAGTACAAAGAGGGCTGTTGATATAGAATGGCTGGAATTTTTATGGCGGCTGTCAGACTTGTGATAAAACTGTTATATAGGAACACTTGGCAAAAAACAGCGTAGAATTTTTCAGTAATGGTGTGTGCATGATATTGCATTAATTCTTGATAGGAAAGTAACTGTAAACATGGGAATTGGCCAGTTTTTGAGTTTCTGTTTAAGATGTGTTCCCATCCTCATTTTGCGTGCTTGCTCTGTCCCCCTCCTGCATCTCTTGCTCCTCTTTCATTACTGAGGGACATTTAAATGCATTTTAATGAACAGAGAGAGCAGCAAGGACACTTGGTACTTCATAAAGAGTTCCTCCTCTCCCACTCCCTCCCCAAGCAAATCCCAAATCAGCATAATCCTTTTTTTGGGTTCAAAATTAACTTTGTCCATCTCAGCGGAAGGGCAGCAGTTTACTAACTATAGCTAATGGAAGCGAATAAGATGGTTCAAAGAGAAAGCAAAGGTTGTCTCTAAGCCCTTCACTTTCACTACACAAAGGAGTTTCTTGCCATTTAATTGCGTACTGTTGTCTTTGGGACTTCAGAGGTAGAGTGACCAAGTGTCTTGGCTTATAGAGGAGAGTTCTGTTTTGAAAACTCTCAAAGGACACTGCTCTGTTTAAAGGGAGGCCAAGTCTCTATCTGATTGAAAGGTAAAGAACCATAAACACTTGATCACAGAGGATGGTTGGGTGAACCTATTGGAAGCTAATAGTAGAAGAGCCCTCTCTCCATGCTACACCATTTTACCCAGGAGGGAGTGAAAGGACTGGCCAAACTCCTGTCCTAGATTAAGAAGCCAAGCCCTCCCTCCAGTCCATCTGCCTTGGTCCAGGCCCGAGAGGGAGAGAAGAACTGCTGGACCTGATCCCCTTCCCCACCATCTTTCCCTTCTCCTTTTGTGTTGTGTCTTCTTAGATTGTAAGCCTGAGGGCAGGGAACCGTCTAATTAAAATAATAATTGTAAACCACTCAGATAGCCTTTAGGGCTGAAGAGCAGGGTATAAATAAATAAATAAATACAGCTTCTGATATTCCTGGTCTCCTTCTAGACAAGGAGTGGGAAACTGTGGTGAGTTCAGGGGCAATTTTTCCGGCCCGGGGACCCTCTCAGTATAGACTTCCAAAAATATGAAGCAAAACAAAGCCAGAAGTGGCTGGAAGTTGATATCTGGGCCAGAATCCAGTTAGTGATAAGCAAAACCTCCACAAACGACCTCTTTTGCTGCTTCTGTGGTGCTAGCATTTGCAATGTGATAAATCAATAGCTTAAGTATAGCTCCTAACATGGTGTTGTGGTTTGAGTGTTGGACTATGATTCTGGAGACCAGGGTTTGAATCCTGGCTCGTCCATGAGTACCAGCTGGGTGGCCTTGGGCGAATCACGTGCTCTCACCTTCAATGGAAGGCAATGGCAAACCTCCTCTGAACAAAACTTGCCAAGAAACCCCCATGATAGGTTTGGCTTAGGGTCACCATAAGTCAGAAAAGACTTGAAGGTACACAAGAAAAACAAAGTTCCCAGCTTGTGCTTTTCAATCATCTTGATATGACTGGGACAGTCCCATTTTATAATCTGTTTCCCCATTTTTTCAGCTGCTTTTAAAATACCCCAGTTTCTTTTTCTTCTTCCCACTTTTTCCCTTTGTCCGCAGCTTACTTCAATTGCTGAAAACTGAGTTTAAGGGGCAATACTAGTTTGTACTCAATTTCACTCAGGAAGTGGGAGATCTAGAATCTTGCACTTCCCAGTAGGTTAAGCAAAAGCCAACTGCTGCAGCCTCTCCAAGCTTGTCTGTTCTTCCTTAGTAATAAATTTTGCTCTCTTGACCAAACTCGGATGTTGTTTAGCCATATGTGTCCTGATTTTCATCTGTGCAGTGTTAGAGGGTATGCCATCTAATTTTGGTAGCACTTCACTGCTAAAACAAACAACCGAAAATTGTACTTGGTGTCAAATCTAGTTGTGGTTGCAGCTCAGAAAAGTTGTGCTTCTTTTGACTACAGTTCCCTGCATTCCCAAACTAAGATGGCTGCTGGCTGTATTGGCTGAGGAATCTTGGGGTTTGTAGTTCAAACATAATCTTTTTTATAAAACTCCAGGCTGGTTGTTGCTCTGCATACTATAGCTATCTCCCTCAAGTTGCCAAATGGTTATGCTGTAACTGGATTCTCAAACAATTATGATAATTTGTGGGCAGAAATTTCTAGACAAGCAGCAAGAAAGATCCATCAGGATAAGTTTTGAAATTCACCCTCTGATCACTTCTTCAAGGCAGCATCTATCTGACTTAGGTTGGAGTCCCTTTCCTTTATATTCTGATTAAACTGGCGCCTTTTTGAAGCTTCTTTCATAAAATCTAAATATCTAAGGGTAGAAATTGAGTCATCTGTACCAGCAACACTTTATTTTAAGTGCCCATTAAGTAAGGCTAAAACTAATGCTGAATTAGAGTGGAACTCTCTTAGAAGAACTTATCACATCCGTATGAATACTAAATGAATTTCTTATTCATTCAGTTCTATTGTATTAGTGTTATTGCAATGAATACTAAATGAATTCCTAACGATTGGACACTTAAAATAAAGTGTTACCCCTTTACACTAGTCATCGAACTTTAAGGACACACTGTGCTTATTATATTTTTTTTTTCAAGGAAAAGATGGACTGAATGGCAAAACTGTATATTTCAAATGATTCAAAGACATAATTTATCTGACACAGCTAATGTACAGATGCAGCTTTTATATTAGAATTAATGCTACAGGAGGGGACCCTTATAGAGAGGATTTGTTACAGAAATAAAATCTATCGGTAACACTTTCATTGTTCCATCATTATGAACTCATTTGGTATTCACTGTAATAGCACCAATCATAATGAATTTGTTTGATATTCAAGTGCTTCACACATGCATTTACATAGGCTTTCTGCTGTATTTCAATATCCAATGGGCATTAGTTAACACAGCCTTTTTGATTAGAAATGGACCCATATTGTGTCACTGGAGTTTCCATTTAACTTACAAACAGTAAAAGGGCATTTCCTCCACACTGTCTGCCAGATCCTGGAGCCATTTCTTTTCTGTTGACTCTGAAAGACCTAACAGTGTTTCATTTTTGTTTTTTGGTGGAAGGAATATTGCCTTTGTGCTTTTATGCAGGAGAATTGAGTTTAGATCTCTGTTCATGGGCTGGAATGTTCGGGAATGATTCCTCCATTAAATGCAAAGGGCAGGTGAGGTGCTGGCATGCATATGATTTTCATGGACACATTGGAATTGTATGCTATTTCTCAACCACAGTGTTGATCCACAGAGTTGTGAGTGACACAGAAATAGCTTGAACTGACACACTGTGACATGAGAAATCTGGGGCAAAGCTGCAGGATCAAGGCAGGGGAGGAGGAGAGGTAAGGCTAAGTAACAGAGGCATAACAGCAGATTGGGAAGAAAAGATCATAGAGGAATTTAAATCAAGAATATCATCTCAAAGAAGTGGTACACAGAAGATGAAGGCTAAGCAGAAATCTTGGCCCAAAGAAACCTAAAACAGTTTAAAGCAGCCTGGTAGGAAGCAAATGCTCCATGTGCTCTGTCTCAGGTCAACAACTGATATGAAGCAATATCAGAACTCAGTGTTAAGACATTATGTCCTGAATGCAGTAGGTCTCTGGCTCAAATCCTTTGAATTTCTAGTTAAGATGATCTGAAAACAAGTAATGAGAAATGCCTCCATAAGGCCATTGACGTTAGTTGTTATTGCTTTCGTCATCATCACCACCATTATCTGTATTTTGACTTTCTCCAAAAACTATGGGGTAACAGTGAGAAATACACATGAACAGATAATGAGACCTCTGCTCCCACAGAACAATTAAGCATCAAAAATGCATTAAAAGTGCACAGGAGGTATGGTTTTCTACTATCTTAGATTTGGATGCTTCAGTCTGCTAGTATCTCCTTGCATTTTTCCCAATACACGACAGATGAGATTAAGATATGCAAGGACCAACACAGTCAGCAAAAATCCTATGGTATAATGGTGGCGGGGGGGGGGGGGGATGAGGAATAGGCGCGTATCACAAAAGTTCCAAACCCTGCTCAAGAAGTTTTCAGAAACTGACTTGGTTTCCCTAACACCTGGGATAAAGATTTTGGGTAACATTGGATGTTAAGGGAACTGTGTAATCCCTATGAATAAAGTATTTTCCCTCCCCCAATGGGATCTCACCAGAGATAAGCACATCAGCAGCAAATCATGAAAGCATGGCTGTGTTTCCATAACCTGGTGCAGAATGATTACAACAACCATTGAAATCTCCGTAATTTTTGTCAGGCTACAGGGACATAACCAGCCACTGTTCAGTCCTCCAGATATTGACCATAGAGTTGTACTGGAGGACTTAGAAATTCCTTGAGAGATTTTTCACATGTAAAATAAACTGTGTTTTTTTAAAAAATAAAAAATTCCGCAGTGTTTTCACTTTCACATGGGTCCCGTGGAGGGCCACTTTATTTGCCTTCCTCTCCCTTCCCCCATCTGTTTTTCCAACTCTTTCTTCTTTGCCACCCTCCCCAGGAAAATCTTGAAACCACAATTACAGTCAGTATCTCAGTAAGCTTCTAGCATTTTAAAGGCGCATGCTTATCCAGCCTCTTTGTTCCCCTCGCCTCAAAATGGTAGTCAGTGAGGAACACCGGTTAATGCAAATACTGCATTAAAATCAGTTTAGAAAAGATTCTTTTTCGCTTGGTTGTCTTCTTTGGCAGGATTGCAGCTCCCATATGCTAAAACTATCACCTACAAAGTGTTCAAAACAAAGCCGAGGAAAATTTGGGCTCCACCTCCCCCCCCCTAAAAAAAAATCCCATTTTAGGCCCTCAACAGACTGGCAATAAATGCCAGCATCAGGGCAAAGTGGAGGTAGGGCAACCTCATGCCAGCTGCCCCGACTCTGCCCCCATGCCAGCATTACACCACGTGCAAGCTGCATATTTCGCGCTGTGTATAGACAAGGTGTGCCAAAGAACTCTGGAAGAGCCATGGTAACAGCAACAATGGCACTGTTTCCATGGCCCAAAAATGATTCTTTTTTTTTCTTTTTCTTTTTTGCAGCTTCTTTTTGCACCGGCTTGGGGACATGGTGTGCAGTTGCCGCGTCCCCGACCCAGTACTTCTGGGGCAGCATGGAGCCACTTCTTAGGGGCCATCTGCTGAACCCCTTAGTCTCATGGCCTGAATCCTATTGACTAGTTCCAGATAACATAGACTCATCGAATCAATTTCTGAATGGTGATTCAACACAAGTAAATCCAATTGATTGAGTAGGTGTACTCTAATGGGCACTAACAAAAGATTTGAGGCTCATGTATTTCAGGATTTAGAAAGCTTTCTCTGGTTAGAATACATCCTTCTATTCTTAAAAGCAGTGCTTTCAAAGGAATTAAGAACAGAGTTTGGAAAAATGTGTGCATTTCTCTTTAAAGTTCTGAAAAGTTTTCTCATCTTTTTAGATTAATGCCTTTTTACCTAAATGACATGTTGTGAACAATTACAGTTGAAACAATAACAAAGCAGTCCCTGTGCTTGGGCTTTTAAACCTGAAGCCACAACACAAAAGGGGGGGAAAGTTTGGAAACAGGAGGGAAAAGCAAACTCAGACACTAGATTTTAGGTTTTTTGAAAAATGAGAATATAATAAAATTACAATTAAAGGAAAACACTAAGTCATTTTATATAGGAATTCACAAAATTCAGTTCCTCATGCAGTCCAGCCATAAGAGCTCATGAAATGTTATTTTGGGAAGAATTTCAGTAACTTCATGTTTTGTATTTGCAAGGAAAAAAGGTGCTGGGAACTTACACTGTCCAGCCTATCAGGAGTTCATAATGAAAACGAATGCTCATTTTTCCCCTTTTAAAAGTGTCTCTAGCTAAATGATACTGACGCTTTCAATTTTTAACATCATAATCAATAAAGGCTGCTTATGCACACTTTGCAAAACCATCGGTTTAGAAGTTTGGAAAAAAATATGCATATGGCTGCAGCTTGCTGACTGGAAGCGCTCGCACTAAATCTTCCGAGTTAAAGTTTTACTGGTGTGTTATGAGTAAAAATGCCTTGTCAGCCATCTGCCAGTTTTTCTCCTAACATCCATATTTTCAACCCTTGCTAAACATTGGGAGCACTTGGCCACAAGAGGCCGGCTCTACAATTAAACAGCTGCATTCTGCTGCAGAAGCAAGGGCATGTCAAAATAGAACTGTCTGTTATTAATTTTAAAAGTCCATAAAGGAAAGGTATGACCCTGTCAAGGTGATGGACTGGCAGTTAAATGTATTATAAACTGTTAACTCTCTGTGACAAAAAAAAGAGAGAAAAGAAACAACAACAAAAAAGAGGAGAAATGGGATGGGGAACAATCCCCTACCCAGTCCTAAACCAACAAAGCAGAAATATAACTAATCATAGTGAATTAATAAATTACCTATCCCAGTGATCCAGAAAAGGTTACAAGGTTTTGGTTATGTCAGATTAAATGTTTCTCTTCTGCCCCTTTGTGATCAGCGAATCTATTTTCAAACTTGCATTTTTGGAAATCCATTTTTATGTTGAATTCAGTTCATTAGCTCTTTAGCATAAGATCAGAGGGCAGAAGCCTTGGCTGGTGTCTAATGTCAGACTAAAACGAAAGATTTGTTCCTCTGCAATAGGTGCAGTTTAATAGACAGTTCTAATGACAGGGAGCAGGTGTGAAAAACAGAGCTATGGTCTTACTGAAGTGCGCATGCACAAAGGTAAAAATCTGTTTGTACACTTAGGCCAATAGCATCTCGCTCAATGTTACTCTTTGGGATTACAGGTGCATCTACACTGTAGGAAAAATGCATTGTGACCCTGCTCTAAGTGCTGTAGCTCCATCCTGTGGAATCCAGGAATCTGTAGTTTTACAAGATCTTTATCCTCCACAAAAGAGTGCTGGTGCCACACAAAACTACAAACCACAGCTTTATGTGAGATGCAGCCATGACAGTTAACTACAGTGTTTACAGGCACCATACATCTTCCAGAATCACCCAGACAATGTGGCTTTGGACCAAGGGATTCTGTAAGCTGTAGACCCAGAAAAGGAAACTTGCCCAACCTCTTTTCCTGATACATCCCAATATGCTTCCAGTAATCTCTCCCTCTAATACCAAGGTCTGATGCTTTAGTGTTCATAGGACTGATGAAAACAAAATGAAAATAAATTGCATAAACACTGTTGTTTCCAAATAAAACAGCAGTGAATGCTGACAATAATCAGAATACCTGATACCAAAAATAAAAATAAAAATGTGGGAAACAGGAGGAGAGGTGGAAGAAGAAGTGAGCCAGGTGGAGCTCTTTTAACCACATAATCTTCTGAAGGAAGAAACTATTGGCATGGGAAACTATTCTCCTTATCCTTAACTATTTCAAAGAAGGCTGATGAGAAATGTAGTCCAATGGCAAGATCACAAATGCCAAAACAGGCTCATCCCTGTTTTAGGGTGTGAGAATACATGCCCATATTTAATTGCTGGCTCCATTTCAAAGCCTTTGAAAAGCACTCCGCAGGTAGTTATGTTCAGGTACATTACTGGAAATCACCAGGAAAAAGAAAAAGAACCAAACTCTGTGGAAGGGCTTCAAACAAAACAAAACACCACCTATAACATTTATCTCATCCCTAAATGTGCCTCTGTTCTCATTACAATGACAATTTCTTTATCTTTGCAAAGTGTCTCACAATTGCGACACAGCAAGTAATGCTTAGAAACTTAGAAATCCTGCGTTCCACTCTGCCAAAGCCTTTGAAATTATTATTTTTTTTAAAAAAGAGACAAACCTGAAACATCAAAACACATCAGAGCCTGAATGAACACCAGCATGATACCTACTGAGAATAGGGATTCATCTGAGAGGCAGGCAAGATCCCATGGCAAATAAGAAAGAAGATATGTCTACTTCCATTGATGAGTTCTCTTTTCAAGGAATATTGATCATTATTGACATGGAGCTATCATTCTTGCTCCTTAAAACCTTTGTGTCTTTGGAGCAGAAGAGCTATCTTTATCTCAGGTTGGTCCATGGGTTGTCTTTGTGTATGAGTGTGTGCACTCTTGTATACTTCCATCAGACCCCTTAGTGCCTCCAAAGCTTTTGCAGACCCCAAATTTGGAGTACTGTCTGGCAGACAATTCCATATCCCTTCACAAACTACAAAGCCCCAAACTCTATATTGTGGAGCCATAGGAGTTAAAGTGGTAGCATAGGGATTTAAAGATCCCACTAAACCATGAAAAAAAATTAGACTGAAATAGATGAAAATGAAAATGAAGTTATTTCCAGTTTCATTTTTGAGGTGTTTAGCCAAGCCACAGGGTTCTACACTCACATTTTGGTTCTACACTCACAATTGACCAGCCATGTGAAGGCTCTAGAGGTTACCCATTTCTAACATACCAATGAGTTTCAGTACATGGAGAAAAATTACTTCCTTAGATTAAATCTCCCATAATTCCCCAACCAGCATGATCCATTGCTATGCTGGCTGCAGAATTTGGGGGACTGAAATACAAACAACAACAACAACAACTTGTCTAAGCTCTGTGAATTTCACCGATTGGTCTTGATGAAACAGCAAAGAACCATGAGGCACCTGAAGAGGAACACCTTTATTGGACCATAAGCTTCTGTAAAACTTTTATTTAGGAGCCTTAGTCATTTTGTTACTGCTAACCTTAAACACATGGGAGTCAGGAAACCGTGCCAATCTTCTGCAGCTATTTTAAAGTGTAAAAATATCAAAGATACTGTATAAAACAGGTAACATGGCCAGATCAAGACCTTTAGAGGTCCTAAGCACTTAAAAGATTTGGGTGCCCCCATATATATCATGATCATGTGAGCCTTGGTGGATCGCTTGGCAGTTTCCCAGTTACCAGATTCCAAGCCCGAACTCTCTCTTGAAGCCAAGATGGATAAATTGAGGCTGTTGTACTTTGGCCACATCATGAGAAGGCATGACTCATTAGAAAAGAGAATAATTCTGGGAAAGGTAGAAGGAAGCAGAAAGAGAAGAAGACCATATGTCAGATAGTAAGACTCCACCAAGGAGGTCACAGGTCTGAATTTACAAGACCTACGCAGAGCAATGGAGGATAGGTGGCCTTGGAGATAGCTCCTCAACAGGGTCTCCATGAGTCTGGGTCAAGTAGAAGGCAGCTGACAAAAACAACTATGTTTGTTTTATTCCCAAAATTAATCCATATTATTAACCTCTAGTTTATTGTTGTTGTTGTGTGATTTTTTTTCATTTATTGTGAGAACCTTTTTTGTGGAAACTGGTTCAACTGCACCATTTGAGTTGTGCACCATATGATCCATGGTAAATCTGGCAATGGAAAATTCCTGTGGTATTCCCCTTCCCTTATGCCCTAACCACATGTTTATTTTGCTTAATCGTTAATCCAGCCCTGACATGTCAGAAAACATACTTTTATTATCTATTTTCTTACAAGTTTCAGAATTCAGTGCAAAACTGCAGGGGATCGATTCTTTTCCTTAGCTTGTTTGTTTCTCTGGTTTGCATCATGGAGGCAATCCAGCCCACTCCTGAATTGATTCCTCCAGGGGATGTTGCAAGTCTAGCTGTCAAAGGTATAGTCCCAGCTAGCCAGTGAGCAACATGGGCTGCCTTATAAATCTGTCAGAGTTGGCTTTGGAGCTACCCAGATGAGTAGGTGGAAAGGTGAAGTGCAGGCCAATCTGGGTAAGGAAAGCTTCTCTCTCTTTCGCATTGTCTCCTTTTTCCTTCATTATCACCAACTGCATCCGCATTGCAGAAATAATCCAGTTTGACACCGCATTAATTTTCATGGCTCAATGCTATGGCATTCTGGGAACTGTACTTTGCTGTGGTACCAGAGCTCTCCGACAGAAGGCTGAATCTTGCACAAAACTACAGTTCCTAGGATGTCACAATATTGAGCCATGCTCATTAAAGTGGTGTCAAACTGGATTATTTCTGCAGTGCCAATGGAGCCACCATCTTCTTCCTCTGCTTCTCCTTCTCCTTGGCCACCTTCTTGTTCACAACCCCCAGCCTCTGTCTGATTCTTCTGCTGCACCCACTTCTTTTGCAAAAATAATTATTTCTGAATTAGACCCATTCTCCGATCTCCCTCCCTCCTTCTCTTCCCTTGCAAAGCTACAGGCAAGAAGCAGTTAAAATTATTAGGTAGGGAATTCCATCCAGCTATTAATGTCCTGCAATTCATCTCCAGCTCTGGCCTGTGTGGCTCGGCCCCCACCCTGCTTCAAGAGCCGTTCTGTTTTTTAAAGCAGTTTTGAAGGAATGCTCTCCAGTGGACTGCAGCCTGTCACTGTTCCCCGTCATGTGTCCGATAATTAAAATCTGACTGATTTATGGACTGGCATCAACCATCACAGCTCAAGAGTCAGATGATGTTCATCCTTCCCAAGGCTAAATTTACTTGGTGAAAGGGGGCCGCTGGCTTCCAGGCTAAGCTGTCATTCAGCTGCCGTGGAAACCATAAAGATAGCTAACAGAGCCCCAGCCAGCAGCCCTTAAGTTTATTTTATTCTAATATTTATTGCCACCCAGAAAATGAACATAATACAGACAAGTTAGTGAGCGCACTGCACCAGTGATTTGTGAGGCCGCCAATGCCGCAAGAGCAAAACAAGCCTCACTGTATTAAAATAAAATAGAACACTCTTTTTTTCTCTTTTTTGTCCCCCCACCTCAAAAAGTAGGATTTTGAGGAGGGGGGTTGCACAGCTGGAGCGAGTAGACGGTTAACATCTTTCATCGATGGTGGGGGGCAGATTTTGAAAAGAGAGAAGAAATGCCAACGATAGAAGGGAATGGGGGTAAACTTATTGAAAATGGCAGCTTGCAATTCCTCAGGGTCAGAGACTCAGTAGCAGTGATGGAACAGGGCTGTTTAAAAATGATTTAAACGGCAACGAACAAGACCGGAGGCTTAGAGGATCACTCTCGTGTAGCCTTGAGGGATACATCCGACATCCTCTGCCTCCAACTTTGGCTGCCACCGCACTGCAGAAAGAATCTGGTTTGACACCACTTTAACTGGCATGGCTCAATGCTATGGCATTTTGGGAACTGTAGTTTGTTGTGGCACCAGAGCTCTGCTTGTAGCTCTGGTGCCACGATAAACTACAGTTCCCAGAATTGTAGCCAGGGCAGTTAAAGCAATCTCAACCTGGATTATTTGTGCAGTGTGGTTTGGCCCAGAGAGGAGAAAAGCAACAGCAATAGCATTTACATTTCTATACCACTTAAAAGTGAACTCAGCACTTTCTAAGCAGTTTGCAATCTGAAAGCCAATTGCCCCCAACATGTTGACCTACAAAAGAATGGAAGGCCGAGTTAACCTTGAAGTCCTGAGATCAGACTCACAACCTCATGACTACAATACAGAAAAGTATTACAGGTGGGATCTCGGCATTCCCAACATGGTCAAGAAAAAGCCTCTCCTAGCTTGTGTCTTATTCTTTTGTCACCAATCTGATGCGGCTTGGCCACATGTGTCCTGGTTTTCATCTGTGAAAGGTTGGAGAGTATGTGCTTTTGCCCCCCACCATCACCGTCACAATTTTTTATGGTGTGCAAACAATAACAGCAAACCTGAGAAATATTACAAACATACATCAGATGCTTGGCTCTATCTAGCCCAGTATTTTCAGCCCAGACTGGCAGAAGCTACCCAGTGTTTCAAGAAGAATGCTATCCTAGTCCTACACAGAGATCCTTAGTTTTATGAGGTAGAATCTCACATAAAAAATTGCTCATGACTACCGTTGTCCTCTGAATTTGACTACATTCCCCATAGTAAGGGGGGGGTGGCGATTTTTCTCCAACAACTATGTAGTATCTTGAAATATCTCTGTTGCAATCCAAAGTATGGGTCGGGGGGGGGGGGGTCACTTGGTTTTCAGTGGGCAAAACCAGATAGCTTTACAAAAGACCTGTTCCTTATGGAAATAAAAGCGGCCACAAATGGCTCAACATAACATTTTTGTCCAGCATTTTGGAGTTTCCTTAGAGATGTCTTTTTGGAGGCTGTCAGGATGAGGACTTGCCTTTCAAAATTTATCACTACACCACTTTCACCTCAGCTTAGCTTCTGAAATAAGACAACATCTGATGTGTTCATGGTGGTATGCTGGTTGACAATACCGGATTTACTGAAATGATACTAGTTCCACATATCTTTATACATGGCTACACAGTCACAAGTAGGAACTGGAGCATTTGCCTTAATTTTTGCTTTGTCTGGAATTAACCACAACATAAGGGTACATGAAACCTACCCTCAGAAATCTCACTAAATATTGCACAATATTTTTTAACAACTCTTTTAACTTCCTTCAGAGGGAAGTTGTGCCCAAGAGACACATCCAAATTTGTCTCACATTTCACTGTTAGCAAAATGCAATAGGCATTCTACCTCCTATTTCTCATTCTGCTCTATTCCTAACTACTGTTCATATCAAGATGGATAACACATAAATAAAGGCAAACCTTAAACACATCTTGACTGGTGAGACATTCAAAATGTTTTTCTCTTAGATGGACAAGATTAGTCACACACAATATTTACTGTACTAAGCAAAATAGTTATAACATCGTATATACTTCCTTGAACAAACATACTGACAGTTCTTCACTGGAGGGAGGGCGAGAAGCAACTGTGAAAGCATGACCAAAAAATAAACTTAAAAAAAAACAATACAGGAGGTTTCCATGCACCTCTAGCTTGCTGGCCTCCAAGGGTTCTTAAGACTTTGAGCCAATGAATAACTGAAGGTCCAGATGCTGGCAGCTTGGGGTGACTGTGAAGCAATAGAGTCACCAGATGCTCAGTGGTCAGGACTGAGAGTATGTAACCCCAACTTATACAGACAGACATGTGCACATAAAAGAAATGCTCCTCTCTTCTTTTTGAATTTCCTTGAAACCCCGGTGGAACTGATAAGTAGAGGGAGCATAGATTTTCCCTACAACAATATATTGTTATGTGCTATGTTGTAATTCATTAGAGTGGGGTGGATTGAAGTGGGTTGGATGGGCAGTTAATACATGTTAGCTTTATAAAAGACTTTCTCCTGGTAGAGAGAAAAATGGCTATTGCTGTCCTGATGATATGGGTCAATACAACTGCTTAGATTTTCCTTTCCTTTTCTTGGTTTGAAGTGGTGGGGACTTTCATCATGAGTGCCTACAGTTCAGAAGTTGCCTTTTGCATTGGAGCAGAAACTGTCTGAACTGGTGCAACTACACGTTTTCACGGTATATGCTACAGTGCTGATTCTCATAGCAATATAAGATACTTTATAGACTATATCAGAGCCTGGAAAAGTAGATTGGGCAGTGACCTGTTGCCTGGTGAATTGCAATCCCTTTCCCCCATGATTTTTTCCAAGCTCCAGCCAGATTATTATTCCATCATGCCAATTTGTCTGAGTCTGAGTCTGATTGTGAGTTGTTCTCCAGGGTCTCAGACCTAGGTCTTTCCTCTCACTTACTTAATCCTTTGAAGATGTCAGGGATGGAGCAGGGACTTTCTGAATGCAAAATAGGCATCCTATCACTGAACAAATCATTACCCTGATTGTCACTGTGGTGACAAGATGGCTACACCGGAGTTGTGCTCAAGAGACCTGGGTTCAAATCCCTAGTTCCTGAGTGACCTTTGTATTCTAACTCACATCATAGGATTGTTTCAAATATGAAGCATGGAGAAGGGGAAATGGGATGTAAAGAAAGGAGGCATAGTTCAATGACAGAGCAGTAAGGCTTCAATCCTGGTGTTTCTAGTTCAAAGAATTAGGTAGAAAGCGATGGGGAAAATCTCTATCTGAAATCCTGGAGAGCCACCGCCAGTCAGAGTAGACAATACTGGACCAGGTGGGCCAATGGTTTGACTCAATATAAGGCAGCTTCCCATATCTTATCATTAATCAGAGAAGAACTAGAGCTATTATACAATACACACCACCCAAATGAGCATTTTGGCATAGACGGTATCACAAGACAGTTTCTTATCCTCACAAGAGAAGTGTGATGGCTTCGCTGAACTTCAGTGTAACAGTTATCCACCCACGTTATGCTGTGTGTCTGAAACAAGCCATTTTAACTTGAAATCTCACTCTCACCAAATGTTTGCATTTCCGAAGGCGCAGAGGAAGACATCAACTTGACAATAACGTATTTTCAGCAAAAGCCGTGCCTGCTATTCTGTCAGACATAATTTGTTTCCTAACCAATGATGCTATTTAATCAAAATTCACACCAACTCTCTTTAAAAGCATTTAAGAAACTAAATAAGAAAGAAACTTTGCATGCCAAAGGTTGTTTGTTGGGATTATTGTGGTCTTTCCTTTCCTTTCCTTTCCTTTCCTTTCTCATTAATTCATTTAATCAATCCTTTCTACCCCACACATGAATTCTTAGCAGCCTTTGCCAATTTTTTAAAAAAAAGTTAATGTAGAAGTTCAAAGCTAGAATTTATATTTCTGATAATACTAAATTAATTCATAATCTGTGAAGCATAAAGAAGATGCATATTTGAGATGCAGGCCACATTGAGCCATATGGCTTCAGGGAGACAGTCTCTGTGATGTGTGTGATGCATCTTACTGTCCCTGGCATACACACCTGAGGTTCATGCCCCTTAATGTAATTGGACAGTTTTGTTTATGAAAACGGCCTGTTCTGCCAAATGCTGAAGTCCTCGCTTTGACAGATATATCACTTTTTCAATGTGAATGTATTTTGAAGCGAGCTGACACACGATCAAGTTCTCTTTTAATATCCCCTCAGCAAACCTGACACTTGTCCAGCAGGGGTTTGTGTCGTATCCAACTGTCAACTACCAATGTGGCATTATGGGAAAGTGAAAAGGGAAGAAAACAACAAGCAATGAGAGACAGGAGGGAGAAATGTGCTTCAGATACTCCCTTCTTAACTCCCCTTCAAAGGAGATATTTAGATTTGTAGTTCTTTTATAAACCCACATAATGTAGGTTAAACCAGATTTCAGTATTACCTAGTTCCAACTTTTTTATTCCTTTGTTTGTTCAGCTGTCATTTATTCTTCTTGTTAACCGCCTTTGAGTCAATCTCAACCCATGGCAACCCTATGTATGAATGACCTCCAATTCACCCTATCCTCAACAGCCCTGCTCAGCTCATACAGATTCAGGGCTGTGCTTCTTTGATTGAGTCTATCCATCTGGAATGTGGTCTTCCTCTTTTTTTGCAGTATTAGCAATAATAATAGCAAGTACATTTCTATACCACTTATTAGTGCACTTAAGCACTCCCCAAGTGGTTTACAATGTGTAAGCTAATTGTCCCCAACAAGTTGGGTAGTCATTTTAGCAACCTTGGAAGGATGCATGGCTGAGTCAACCTGGAGCCCCTGGCTGGTATTGAACTCACGACCTTGTGGTTTGTGAGTGAGTGGCGGTAGTACAGGCATTTAACTACTGCACCACAACTTTGCCAAGCATTATAGCCCTTTCTAGTGGGATCTTTCATCTCATGATATGACCAAAATATGACAACCTTGGTTTAGTTATCTTTGCTTCCAAGGAGAGTTCAGGTCTGATCTTCTCCAGTGCCCATCTGTTGGTCTTTTTAGTGAGCCACAGTATTCTCAGCACTCTTCTCCAGCACCATAACTCAAATGAATTGATTTTTTTTCCCCTATCATCTTTTTCACTGTCCAGCTTTCACAACCATACGTAGAAATGGGAAATACAATGGCATGGGCAATCTTAACTTATTTAATGACACATTTTTACACTTCAGGACCTTGTCTAGTTCTTGTCCAGCTGTCATACTAAACCATAATGTCCTTTTATAGTAGACAAGAGACTAGCCCCTCTCTATCAAACATGCTTCACCCTCCCCTTCCATCCCCTGTCATAGACACAAGGAAGTGCTTGAAACCTTTCACTTCTGTTCTTGCTTAACTATGATGGCTTCTTGTGCCAGCCAACCCTGGCAATCTGTGGGAAAAGAGAACTGTGTTTTGCTGGGAACAATCCAGCTTCAGACTGTGCTTTAGGAAGCTGGCCTGTTTGAACAAAACCCTAATGCATATGGATCACAGTTTATGGTTCATATGACACGTTAAACTCTGATTGATGTAAAATGGAACTGAGAGCTTCTAGGCTCTTCCTGACAGCCACACTGTAGGGAAAGAAATGAGGATGGGCATGTGGGAAAACAGGAAGGCTGGCCTCCTTACTATCATACTAAGACCTGGCTGATCCAACCTTGTATTCTCCTTTGCTCCCTCCTTCCAGCTTCCCTTAACTATAACATTAGAGCTACGTGGCAGAGAATTCTAAATATTCAAGAAACTAAAAATCCCAGGATTCCATAGGATGGAGCCATGACAGTTAAAGTAGCACCAAGGTGCTGCAATTGTGCAGTGTGGATACAGGGAAGCCAAGCAGTTCTTTGTGGCACTACAAAGTAGTGTTTGGTTTGGCAGGCATGTTTTAACATCTTCCAAAACCTTGCAGGGAATTTAGAACACAGCTGCTGAATCATGTGGAAGAACCAACCGAGTTGGCAAAATGTCTAGGGGCCCAGTTTGCCCCACTAATGGAAATAATCCTAATGAAGGCCCCTAATAGTCATTAACGCATTCCCTGTCATCCTTCAAAGAAGGTATCAGAAAGAACTTTAAAGAGAAGAAATATTTCCTTCCTTGGTGAGATGATTCAACCTACTTTCTATTTAAGCAAAATATATTGGGCAAAAAGACAAGGGCATCAATTTCCTTTAAATTTCATCCATCAAAGTCAAATCGGGTTTTTTCTTTCTATATTATGTTCTTAATCTCTCCATGCTCTGAAGTTCATTTCTCCCACATTACTGGCCTCGCTAGTTGCACCTGCATGTCTGGCTTATTTCAAAAGGCCTCAGTGCAGACAACATAATGAAGCTCTGCCGGCCAGGGTTTTTTTCCCCTCTTTTAATAGCAGAGACAAAATTGTTAGCTCTGGATAAACATCAAGAGAAGAAAATGTAGTACATGAAGTTCAAAAGACCTCACTCACTGACCAGAATTGCCTCTGATTTCTAATTAAAAATGTTCGTTGATTACACCATTTGCTCCAAATTACTGGGTAGTTCCCCTAAATTGCGGGACACTACTCCCCATATATACTGAAAAGTCACACAGCAGTGCTCACCCCGTATTGTTTGCAAGTTATATGCTGAATTTTTAAGTCCAGTTTAGCTTGCATTCTTTTCAATTTTACAATTTTGCCATGGCCATCTACAGAATCAACAGTGGGCAGGATTGTCTCCTTTTCTCATCACACTCCTCATTTGACCCTCATGTCCTGAATTTGTTTGCCCATTTTTTCATGAAGGTAATAATAATAATAGTAATAATAATAATAATAATAATAATACCCTGTTCTTCAGCACTAGGTAGGCTCTTAGATCTAATAAACAACCATAAAACTAGCTTATACAGCCTTGAAACAACATAAAGCAATTGTGAAGATAAGTTGCGAAGTGGTATTGTGAAAATATTCAAGAGCTGAAGGGTACATGTAAATGCAAACTAAGGTGTGCCATCAAGAATGATGCTATGTAAGAAGTTAACATGCTTCTAGGCATATCTTTTGGTCGCCCTATGAACATATTAACTTTAGGCATACAGAAATGCCTGGGATTCTTATGTAGACTTCTAAACAAAATATTCAGAGACTTATAGAGAAATAGGATGGGGTGAACCTCTCCTGAAACAAAATGGGCAAGTTATAGAAAATGAAATAGACAGTTTTACTTGCTCATGCTTTCATCTAAACTGTGTTATAAAACCAAAGGGTAATCCCAAGCAGTTTTTCCTCAAGTCCTTCAGGAATATTTGGATTTCGGATAGCCATTTGGAACAGTCATTTTAAATCACTTAATTATGAGAAGAGAGATATATTGGTATGAATTAAAGGTAAGCTTGACCTAAAGCAAACCTGGAAAATATATGGTCCTTGCTATTAGACTGCATCTTCCATCAGCCTTTGTCAGTATAGTGAATTGTGAGGGATGCTGGGAGTTGTTTAGAAACATCTAGAGGGCCACAAGTTCCCCACCCTGATCTGATGCGTTTCTGATTGTATCTGCTCAGGTTGGCAGAAGAAAGGAAGTATGTGCCACGTATCACTGAGACAAAAACACCACAACAGCTAAAAAGTCGAATTCATTCAGGAGTGACAAGTTACGAAGAAGAGCCAGGTATTCCGCTCAGTGATAGATTGCTGCAATTGTTGCATTATTAATTAAAAGTGTTTTGGTGGTAGCATTCTGATGCAACCAATTTGAACTTAATTAAACATAAATTCAGACTATAATCTAAGAGCCATAGACCACTCATAAAGAATGGCTATAAATAGGGAGTGGGTTTTATGGAGCATACAGACACGTGGTTCATATTTTTGAGCTCAAGAGCTCACGCACATGTTCACACAGAGAGAGAGAGAGCAATGGAAGCTTTGTTTTTCAACTCCCCTTTTTTGCTTCCCAGTCTTCAGCAAGTTAGGCGGACACTGAGAGATTGGCCTTTGAGGAGTGTTTATGTTCATTCTGAATTACCAGCTTCTTGTGAACCTTTGATTTATGGGCAATCTGTTAAATATTTGAATTGAGATCTGCGTACCTGAGCTAATCCATCTGAAAGGAATCATGTTCTCCTAATAGGCCAGGGGTTATGTCATGTCACCTCGCCTGTGTGAGAGAAAACATGTTGTTATCAAAGCAGGGAATTTGTTAACAATTTTGAGAATGTATGAGCAAAGGAAGAACTGAATTATTGACTCTTCAGTTTTGCTTAAGTATGCTGGCTAATACTTAGCGCTACCCCTGTTGGGACAGTGAGCAAGCAGAAGTAGATAAAAGGGGGGAAAAAAAGCAAACATGCCATTCAGAAGCTTTTCCTTTAAAAAGCATGAGTTGCTTGAAATAGGATCCAAAGAGTGGGGTGTGAAAAGATCACATATCCTCCCACTAATTTTGTAGGGACAGACCTTGGTTAATCCTCTGTCATTCCGATTTTTCAGCTGCTTTTGAAATGCCCCAGTTTCTCTCTCGTCCTCACACTTTTCCCCTTCATCTGCAGCTTACTTTAACTGCTGTAAGGTGGGCCAAAGTGTAGATGTTGTTTGTACTCGGAAAGGAGAGGAGAGGAGGTTGCAGATCTTTCCTTGCAGGCCCAGGCAAAAGCAAACCGTTGCAGCCTCAACTAGCCTGTGAGTTCTTCATTAATAATGGTGCCATCTTGACCGTACTGTCCTGATTTTCATTTGTAAAATGTCAGAGGGTATGAGTGAAGCCTTCCACCTGTTGTTAAACTGCAGCTTCCATCTGCTACCATAGACAACGGTGAGAATACTAGGTGTTGCAGTCCAAACACATCTGGAGAGCCATATTTTGCCAGCTTCTATAGTACAGTGAGGACCAGGGAACAGTTGAATGAAGATGATTTTGCAAACAGAAATGGAATAGCTTACCCACTTTATATTTCTGTGGCTATTTTATTCTGCATTTCTTCCATGGTTATTCCTTACTGGGGTTTCCCTCCTGCAAACATTTGTGCATTCCTAATGCCCACTTGACCAACAGGGGGTATATATGTGTGTATGTGAGTGTATTCCATTTTATGTAGTCCAGATAACATCAAACGTCCTGTTCCAGTTACTCACGCCAGTTGTGATACAGTAGGTGAGTATAAAGGTCAGGGACTTTTCAAGTTGGGCACCAATATTTGGTTCCACAAAATATGCATTCCAATTAATTCCCTGCGTGTACAATTATCCACACATAGTGCCACATCAAAGTAAACAGGGGAGAGCCTTGAAGTAGGTCTTGTGTGGTTCTAGTTGAACATACAGGGATCTGTAATGGCTAGTTGTCATGTCTAATGGCAGTGATCAATCTGTATATTTCCAAGAAATATACTATTTCTTTTCATTTCTAACCAAAGAATGCTTCTTCAGTGCATGGTGGGAAAGAAAGAGGAAATGTTTTTAGATTTTAATTCCATTCCCTGTGAAAGTGATTTTTTTGCTGCTAGCAAATTTTGGCGGAATGCCTAAACAAAAATCCAGGATGCCAAACAAAAATCAAAGCTGTTTTGATTAGGAATGAGACTGTTAGATCCTGGCGCTGGCTTCTCTTGAGCCATTATAAGCTGCACACCTAATGCTATGCCTAGAGAAACTTTTAAAAAAATTCCCACCCTGAAAAGAAATGTTATGTTTTTACAAAACAAATGATGGATGAAAGTTAAATAGGTTAAGAGGCTGGATGCTGAAAAGACCAAAAAAAAAAAAAAAAAAAATGACATGTGCATATTTTCAAAAGCAAACAAACATTTGTATTTTTAACCACTACAGTTGTTTTCTATGCATGGGTTACAGCATTCTTTTTTTCTATTACATGCTCTGGTCTATCTTCTCTCTCAAGAGAATAGTTAAGATTAGAAGAGTGGCATGTAGTGGTTTAAAGAATCTGCAAAGAGAAGTAGTCTAGTGTGTAAGTGAGTGTCAACACATTTAAACATGAGACACCTTAGCAACTTTCGTTAACCCAAGCAGATGTCAAATTGAGCCTTTAGGTTTATATTTCATAGTAGGATGGCAATAAATTATAAAAAGCATATTTTCTACCCCCTAAATTTCAAATATAATGGAGTTTCTCTTCAAAGTCTTACTCTCTCTAGAGGGAAATTGTTACTAAAGACAAATAAAAGCAAGCGGGGTAATTGCAAACCTTTCTACTCCTTGCAGCTGGCTTTGGGACCACAGTGTCCAGTTGCCACAGTCCCAGACCACTTCGCCCCTTAGAAACATTGCTATGTTAGTCTGGAATATCAGTATGCAAAGGGATCCTGAAGCACCTTTGAGACTGACTGTGCAAAAAACCTTGTAGGATGAGCATTTGTAGACTTGGTCTACACTGAGGATATGGACCAGGTCTACGAAAGCTCATGCTCCAACTTCTTTCACACAGTCAGTCTCAAAGGTGCTGTAAGATCCCATTGTAAAACTATAACTTGTCATCGTTCAAAGGCACGACCTTGCAAACCTATTTGGAAGCTCATTTCTAGAAAGAGTTATGGTAGAAATCTATTCCACATCACCGCTTTCTTTATCAAAATGAATATTCTTAAAAACAACTAGTGTGCGCCATACATTCCCCATCCATCAACAGAGGCCCTGCTGGTGTGGTTCAGCCTAATTTTTAACATTTTATGCCCTTTCTTTATTGCTAACAAGGCTCTGTCATTGTACCACCCCTGTTTCTTTCATGAATGATCTTTAAAATAACTCAAGGTCTCTTCCAGTTCATATGACACATTCCCAACCCCTTCCACGTTCTAATTAGGGTGGACAAATGTAACATATTAGCCAATAATATGAATATTTTTTATATGGTAGCAGACAGTGGCAACAAGGATGAATGGGGTGGGGCTGGACTTTGCTTATGTTTCCTGTGCAGGTTATAATCTGTTGAACTGAAATGAAGACCTTAATATCATTAAAATCTAAAAAAAGATAGACCTCAATTAATGCAGTATATGTGTTCTTGGGCTTCTTTAACAACAATTCTGGGACCAGAGGTAGGAATAAAATGGAAATAATAAAGATAATTTCCTACCCCCACACAGAAAAGAGCACTTCAACATATTTTCAGTAAACTTTTTGATTCAAAATTGCACATATGAAATGAAATGATCAAGTCAGGTAGACCTCATGTATGTAAAAACATTTTTAACCTTCGAGAGACCACTTGCCAGCTTCTTCCAACATACATTCTGGAGTGCTTTCTTTTCTTTTTACCATATTTTAGTTTTATTATGGTCTCCATTTTACTCACACCTTGCTGTCAGGAAGTTCTTCCTAATGTTGAGGTTGAATCTGTTCTGGGTCCTGCTCTCTGGAGCAGCAGAAAACAAGGTTGCTCCTACCTCAATATGACATCCCTTCAAATATTTAAACAAGGCTATCATATTTAAATGTTTTAAGGGATGTCGTGACTCAGGGCGACTAGAATTTGAATCCCTGCTCAGCCATGGAAACCCACTGGATCACCCTAAACAAGTCACACTCTGGGCTTAAAAGGAAAATAGTGGCAAACCTCTTCTGAATAAATCTTGCCAAGAAAACCCTACAAGAAGGTCGCCACAAGACAGAGTAAATTTGAAGACACAAAACAATCTTTTTTTAAAAGTATTTTTGAATATTCTGTCTATCTCTAGAAATGTCAGTATATGCATGTCCAACTGCATGCATTTGCCGATATGATTATGGACACCCAACACACTGTCCATCACCACAAATGTCCCTTAGAAGCAAATGGACTAACTATTTTTGTTTTACAACTTCCACACCTCCACTTATATCTCCAAGGTGTCTTAGAAAGCTTGAAAGAAAATAAATAATTGTAATAATTAGAAATATCTGAGTTTGTAGTGTTGCAATGTTCTCTACCACAGATTACCTATTGCTAGAATTAACCTCCTAGTATTAGTCTAACCCCCTTTCAAGCTACCTGGGATGGTTGTCAACACCCAGGAATGACTCTACCTTAATATGGTTAAATGAGCAGCTGCCTCAGGTTGCTCAGACAGAGACTGGAGGCCAGCAGCAGATATCATGGACTTTGGGGGATAGGTGTAATGAAAAGGAAGATATAGAATGGCTGACAAGTTATTTATTCTATGTTATTAATACATCAATAAACAAAGTATGTTACAGCCATGAAGCCTAGGTCCAAACATACTTGCCATAAAAACCATGTTGAACATCACCCTTATGCTGAATTGGCTGAAAGACATGCATAAAACCCACATAGTACTGGTTGCAAGTTCGGTCCTACCTTCTGGAACAACAAAGGAATTGCTTCATGGGGCAGATGCTGGAACATCTGGTGACACTCCAGCTGTTCCTCTTGAACCCTTTTCTGTTTACCCTGTATTTTGGAAGGCAGAGATGCGCATTCCACAGTATTTGGTCATGGCCTTGCTGGTTCAGGAACTTTAGAGGATGCCACACATTCCAACTATCCTGATTTGGCCAGGACAGTCCTGATTAATTCTTGGTTGTTTCACTTTTTCAGCTACATTTAGATGTCCCGGTTCTCCCACTTTCCCCCTCAACTTACTTCATTTGCTGCAAACTGTGTTCAAAGTACAAAAGTAATTTGCAATCAATTTTTTTTTGGGGGGGGGGGAGGCAGTGGTAGAATCTTACCCTTCCCAGTGCTGTTGCTATGTGCCTTCAAGTTGTTTCCAATGTATGGTAACCATAAGGCCCTGGAGTTGCTGGGGCTGAGAGTGTGTGACTCGTCCAAAGTCACCCAGTGGGTTTCCATGACTGAGTGGGGAGTCGAACCCTGATCTGCAGAGTCACAGTCCAATGCTCAAACTACTTCATCATGCTGACTCTTCCCAACAGGCTTAGGCAAAAACTAACTGCTGTGGTCTTTCTTAGCTTGTTTGTTTTTTCTAATAAGTTTTGCCATTTTAACCACAATCTGATTTTTCTTGCCACATCATCCTGGCTTTCATCAGTGAAATGTTGGCCACTACAGGATATTGTCCCACTAACTGTTATTAATACTGTACAAAAAATAGGGATGGGGCACCATCTTGTCTTTTGTCCCAGGCAGCAAAATGTCTTTGCCTAGTCCATGTCATTACCATCCAAGAACTTAAGAATATATAGAATAGGATAAGTCCACCAGCTTCTTCCCTGAGCTTACGCTGCAGATGTGAACAGTGACATTTTATTATAATTAGCTGGAAAGCTTGCAGATTGTAGATGTTTTATGGAACCCATACGATGGAAACTATAAATGTAAAACTGTTACTGCAGCCATAATGCATTTTCTGCACTAAATTAAGTTGTGTCATAAGATATAAGCCATTAGTTAAAGAAATAACATTTAATGTTTGTTTTTAAAGCAAGAGGTACTAGGCTGAAAGGGGAGGGGGAAAGCCAGTGTTCCGTTTATTTGCCTTGAACTGTACTGCATGATGGTTATGGCTGTGGATTGTTGCAAGGACAATGCAGTCATAGTTACCCATTCATCCATGGTTGGACTGAAAGGGGAGGAATGAATCCAAACATGCCCATCTGCATGTAGAGGGAGGACGCCCTTCTTTCAGTTCTAACACCCATCTTTGGTGGGGAGATAAGAAAGGCTTTTCTCAGTGCCACTCCAGAATCCAAACCCTGGAAGTTCCTACCAAGAGTGGCTAAGCTGGCTTCCCTCCATAATGTCTTTTTGATAGTAGTTAAGGACCATTTTAAATCAGGTGATTTGAGTTGCCATGGAAGGAGCTTTGAACCAGAAGAAGCACATCCATACTGCACAGTTATAGCAGTTTGATAACACTTCGTTGGCATGACTCCATCCTATGAACTCCTGTGATTTGTCCATCGTGAATTACTTAAAATGCTCCCTTGTTCTTCCCTGAATCACAGTGTTAGAGTTCTCTGGCAGAGGATTCTATGTACCTAATGGAACTTCAAATCCCAGGTACCCATAGAATGGAGTCTAATGGTCAAAGTTTTTAAATTTTATAGTATTCCTTCCTTCCTGGAAGAACAGAAGCATAGCTGAAGTGGTCTCTGAAACTTCTCTTACCAGCGGTGTATCCAGTTTAGGACAGTCCCAGTTTAGAGACAATGCTGGTAACAGAACTTTCACTACCATTCCAAATCACATCAATAACCCCTTGTGTAAATCATCACCATCATTACTGTCATTGCTGCTGCTGTTGTTGTCATTCCCGAAAATGCTTGTTTCCTGGTTCATGTCACATTCTTGTTGGATTTTAAGCAGTTTGCAAGCAACATAATCTGAAAATTATTTGCACAATTGTGCCTAATACGCTGGATAGCTGCAGGTTGTGACCCTTTTAAACTTCCAGTTTTTCCTGTGTGAAAATTTCCTACGTCATCAAAGTACAACAGGATTCTGCAGGATGGAGCCATGATAGTTAAAGTGATGTCAAATCACTATATTTGTGCAGTGTGGCAATAGCTGAAGTTCCTCTCTTTTTCACTGTTCCCTTTTGTCCTCACTTTACTTCAATTATTAAAAACAGTTTCTGCCCCATTAATTCAGCAGAAGTGAGAGGAAGGGAAGGGATATAATCTAGGCTCAGGCAAAAGCAAACTGCTGCACCCTTTCCTTGTGTGTTTTCCCTCACTAATAAGTTTTACCATCTTGACCAAAATCTGAAGTTATTTGTCCACATGTGTCCTGGTTTTTATTTGTGAAATCCTGGAGGGTATGCTAACTTTAAGGCATGGATTCCCCCATCCACCCTTTTATCCTTAACATAATCCTGTAATGTAGTTCAGGATGGGAGAGAATGACTGTCCTAAGGTTGTTTAGTGAGTTTTCATAGTAGGATCTCATAAATTCCAATATAGCAATGTAACCACTACACTACGCTACAGAGAGAAACACCTATTCGAATCAATGCAGAGCCTTTGTTATTGTGGGGTTTTTTTAAACAAATGAAATAAATCTTGCCCCCTGCTGCACCAGAAAATCCATGTGATTTTAGAGCATTCAGTTCAGACATTTGCAGAAAAAAATAGGTTTTTTCCCCTCCTATCTTTCATGCCCTGCCCTTGATAGTTTATGAAAGAGCAGGACAGAATTAATTTGATCTAAATGGTAGCAATAAAACTCACTGCTAGCTCTGAAGTCTGCAAGATCTTTTATTTCCTTGCTTTATCCTCCTTTTCAATGACTGTTTTCCTCTTTGGTTTTCCCCTGTCCTACACACGCATACAGACACACACTTTGTCTGCCTTTTGACCACACAAATAAAGAAGCAGCAGTTCAGTAGATGGATCTTCAGGCCCAAAACTCTAGAGTAAATTCCATAATCAACTAGGCTGAATGATGCTTTTAGCACGCCAAGGTTGATACTAACTATAATTCACATCCTCTGGGAACCTTGCTCTGTAATAAAGCTTGAATGTCAGACATCTCGGCCAAGAACTAACATACCTGTTTGAACAAGTGCTGTGCCAATGGAAACACATCAGGAACCAAAAACATTTAGGCTACTGTACAGTCATAAATGGATGCTTTCTAACCCAATGAAGAATAATTGCCTATACATAAGCACACCAGGGTGTTCAATGTTAATAAAGCCTTAAACCACTCCTAGCTGGCATATTCCGAATACTGGTACTGTATATAAATAGAAGAGGAAATTTATCAAGCCCCATATCCTTCCCACCCACATTCTTTTACTGCAAAGGTAGGGCACACATGGGCCTCCAGATGTTGCAGGACTGCAATTCTCATCAGCCCTAGCCAGCAGGGGATGATGGCAGTCGTAGTGCAACAACATCTATGGGACTACATTTCTATGTCCTGCAACATTTTATGTGAGGCCAAGAAACATTGGTATGCAGTCAGATGGCAAGGCTTATTAGTAATAAGAGTATACAAGGTAGGAGAAGCAGCTTGTTTTTGCCTGAGCCTACCAGGAAGGTCTAGGCATCCTCTTTTTTTCTTTCCCTGCTCCCATGGAGTTAATTTAGTGCCAACTACTTCTGCACTTTGAACTCATTGTGCAGGAATTGGAGTAAAGAGAGGGCACAGGGGAAGGAGGGAGGAGAAGGGAAACTGGGACACTTTAAAACCAGTTGATTAAGTGGGACAGCAAAGGATTCATCAGAGCTGTCCTTGCCAAATCAGGATAGTTAGAGGGTATGCAATTCCCCATCCTGATTTAATGGGACATCCATCCATCGGGGTGAGATGAAAGAATGGTGATCTTTCACAGAGTGTCACCTCAATCCTGAGATCCCTGCCTATTTTGAGTAACACTGCAAAGAGTTTTGACAGGCATAGAGGACTCTTTTTATAGAATAAGCCAATATGTGTCTGCAAAAGAAGGTTTAGGCAAATCAGCAATTGGAAAAAAAAATAGTGAAGTTTTTGAAAGCAAGGGACCTGAATACTTGGGATACAGGTGCTAAGAACCAAGAACATTTCCAAAAGCCCTGTCTAGTATAGAAAATGTTAAAGGTATGTGGCAGTTGCCAAAAATACCTGGACAGCCAAAAATTCTGCATCCTAATGGAGCAGATAAAAGTGAAATTTTGTTTTCTACATGAGACTGTTGTAGTGTGTCCTCTCTTTGCCGTGTTTAATATTTAGGAATGAGGTCATGTTATTTGGAACCAACAAAGAGCCCTGTATTCTAGGGATGGAAAGAATACTAAAATAATATTCAAATATGGTTGAAAGCATGGTTTTTGAGTGAAGAGAAATCTGATGAGAAAAATCCTGGACTGACAAGAATCTTCACTGTTCAAGATTTATTTTGCACAAAATTTTCACCTGATTGTTTTCTGAAGAAAAGAGCATTTCTGCACAGAAACAAAAAATTCTAAAAACACATTTTGTTTTCTCCACAGAAAATGCTGTAATTGGACATTTATTCTCAAAACTGAAGCATCATTGATTTGCATAGAAAGCAACATTTTCTGTACAGAAAATGTTGTTTTCTGTGCAATTCAACAAAGTGCAAATTTTTCACAGAATAAGTCTCGAATTGTAAATAGGCTTTGAAAACTGCATGGTTTTTAAAAGCTTTCTCACAGCAGGCTAAACATTGTTAAAATTATCCATTGCTTCCTTTGAGAAAAATGTAATGAAGAATTACATCCTTAATCTTTTCAGTAGTACCTTTCATGTCACTGAATGAACTGAGACCTATGACTGCTCAGAGCTGTTTCTAATACTCTGACTCTTTTGTTTGCCTTTTTAAAAAAAGACTCTGAATTGTAGCTGTCAGAGCTGGACAGTGAAGGAAATAGAAAAGAGGAAAATCAACAAGAAAACAAATGAATGAGTCCTTGAAGAGATAAACCCATAAATATTCCCAGAAGCCAAGATGATCAAATTGAGGCTATCTTATTTTGGCCACATCATAGAATCATAGAATCGTAGAGTTGGAAGAGACCATAAGGCCATCCAATCCAACCCCTTGCCATACAGGAACTCTGAAATCAAAGCATACCCAACAGATGGCCGTCCAGCCTCTGATTAAAGACCTCTAAGGAAGGAGACTCCACTACACTCCGAGGGAGTGTGTTCTACTTTCGATGCCACAAAAGTTGTCTTCATCACCTCAGTACCATATGTGTTCTATGGATTCCCTGCACAGATATTTTTGGGAATCTTCAAAAGTGGAATAAGCAGGCCCTACCTACATCCTGCCCACATCTCACCCACTATAATGGAGTTTTCACAGAAGGAAGCCCAATTGGTGTTTCACAGGACAAAATGTTGCTGTTTGGTGGAGAGACTGCAGGTCATTAACGGGATTATTTCCAGTGTAAAAAAATGTACATGTGCAATAGCGCTATGATGAGATGACACCAGGACACTAACAATGTTATGTAGTAAGGAATAATCATTTGTGTTACCAATGTATCTCTGTGGGGTGAAACAGATGGCTCTGATGGAGCGGCTGCTTGCCACTTTGGCGCCATTCATGCTGGGACCATAGCTACTGTACATACCTAGGCCCAATCTGGGCCACTGCTGCAGTCTTGAACAGGCCACCAGAAAGAGTGGATTTTGTCCACTCCTTCTTGGCCTGGATTGCATGGCATTGGCACAGCTTCTGGGGCTTACATCATCTAAAAATCATGCCTCCCATGCGACCTGAAGCCATATCATTTTGCCCGTGTGTTTTGGTCCTTCAACATTATAGTGATATGGTGCAGCAGATTGTTTAAATAGAAGCATAGATTCAGAAATATCTATCAAAATTGCTGTTTTTATTCATTATTCCTATTTTAGTTTTCTGTTTCTTTTATTATATGTAGTGGCAGCTGAGGCTTCCACCCCAAAGATGGACAAAACAATTAATTTTAAATATAAATAAATAAATAAATAAATGCTGAAAGGTGGTTGATAAATGTCTTAATAGCATATGATACCACCCTGTACCTTTGCATATTTCCATGCCTCTCCACCAACAGTAGCCAACTAAATGGATTGGAAGATGTAAAAGTACACCATGTTGTGATGTTTGGAAACAGGATTAATGATTTTATAGGTGAGTCATGTCATGAGAAGACTC
This sequence comes from Urosaurus nigricauda, assembly GCA_034509955.1. Taxonomy (NCBI): domain Eukaryota; kingdom Metazoa; phylum Chordata; class Lepidosauria; order Squamata; family Phrynosomatidae; genus Urosaurus; species Urosaurus nigricauda. Next base: position 15,582,188 of record JAOEGL010000013.1, read on the forward strand.
AAAATGAACATGCTGGACATGCTGTCTCAGTGACAACCCCAATATTGTATTTCACATGTAAATCCCTCTCTCAGTAATCACCAAATCATAGGTCATAACTCCAGTGTAAAGGTAGATAGATAGTAAACAGGTAGTGGAGATTTTAAGTTGCTATAATTGCAAAGCTTCCTTATTTAATAAAAGCAGCAATTCCAAATAGTGCATACAGTAACCCTAAACAAAGCACTTCATGTTTCAAACAATTGTTTTGGAGGCAGACTTCCCTTGCTGCTTAAACACTTGACAATACACTTTAGCCATCTTGAACGCTCCTCTTCCATTGACGTTGGCAAACGGTAGCGTGCACAATGGGATTTAATCGTGTATTGTTCTCTGAGTACCAACCCTTTACAAATCACATGACATAAAAAGAAAAATAAGTAACACTGTAAAGACGGTAATGAGAACTGTTGAGGCAAAGTGCCTCTTAAAGAAATCCTAATAAATTCCAGAATTTCTAGTCTTCTGGCAAGCTTTCCATTTAGAATAAAATCAATGATCAATGGTTGCAAACAGCCAGGCACCAAGGCTTGCTTGCCTCCGGAGCAGGGGAGGGAAAAAACCTCATAGACGAAAGATGACATTTAAAGGAAAAAAGCTGACATTGACTCCATCACTGTCATTGCTTCTGCCATAAAGCAGCTTCAAATATTAAAACATTTTTCATCTGTGCTGCGTTATTGGCACCAGAAATTGTTTTCTCTCTGTCTGATACTCACTTGAACTGCAGCAAAGCTCCCTAGAGACTCCAGATTGTTACCAAGCCCTCATAACATATTGGCAGTTGAGGCGGTGGTGTCCGTGTATACTTGCCACTCACAAAAGAGCTTTTCCCCTCCCTCCTCATCCTCCTTGGAGGAAAATGAAAATTTTCAGCTGATATCTGACTCATCTTTAGACATGCAGATGTGAAAACCCAGGTTGTGACAGCCTTTCAGATGACTTGTTATGGGGAGAGTTTTGGAGACGGAGCTGTGGTTCTCAATGGGAAAAGCCAAGAGTCCTTACACACTACACAATTATAATGCTGCAATTTTATGTTAACTGCTGTGGAACCCTGGGATTTGCATCAACGTTAGCCAGTCCCAGTGAAGTGCTGCATTACATTAGTGTGTAAAAGCCTGGTCCCACGACCATGATTTTACTTTCTTCCTAAAGGCCAGGAGGGATGGGGTTGATCGTATCTCACTTGGAAGTGCATTCCACAGGCAAGGGGCCACTGCCGAGAAGGCCCTGTTTCTCGTCTGCGCCAGCTGCAATTGCGAGGCTGGTGGGAGCGAGAGCAGGGCCTCCCCGGAAGATCTTATGAGGAGGGACATAGGGGCAAATGTGTTCGGACAAGTAAGCCGGGCCAGAACCTTATAGAGCTTTAAAGATCAAAACCAGCACTTTGAATTGAGCTCGGAAATGGACCGGTAGCCAGTGGAGCTGACATAACAGGTGAGTAGTATGCCTTGCTTTCTGTGGCCTTTGTTTTTCCAAAATACTCAGGAAGCCAACCCTAAAGTGTGAGTTCTCAAGATGTAGTGTATTTCTGCCTGTGGTGGGTATGAAAAGGATACTTTTGTGGAGAATGAAGCCAACAAAATTATTTCCCATCCCAAGTATCTCTCTCTCCTCCTGCTTCTCTCTCTCTCTCTCTCTCTCTCTCTCTTTGCCTGTGTGCACATGCATATAATTCATATAGCTCTAATTTCTCTTAAAACCAGATTTAACAAAAAGTAAAAGATTACCTTTGGAAATCCAATGCCAAATCAAACAGAAAGGGCTTATAACAGTTCTGAGAAAAGCGTTGCTATTCTGGTTTCAAGTCCCCAGAGGAAAAAGAGTTTTATGGTTGTGGGATAACCACTGAGAATGCCTAGTAAAATGCTCCTTCTGTCTGGATTTGGTATGCAGATGGGATGATCAACAGGGAATTCTCAGTCAAACTGATGGGCTCAGTGTGACAGATGGGGCGAGCCTGATTTCTAAGGGTGTTTTAGGTGTGAGCCATTTAGGAATTTATAGGTCAGATCTGGAATCTTGAAATTATGTTGCTGAATTCATCCCAGCAGCAGGTTATCAAATGTTTTAGATATCTCCAGGGCCAACAAGGGTATCACTTAGGATAATCCGAACGCAATCATGGGGTTTCATGTTAATATGAATTAAAGCATGTCACACAATTTTGAGCAAAAGGGAAGTCATTCCAAATGCAATCATGGGTTTTACCTTATTGTGAATTAAAGCATCTCACGCAATTTTGGGCAATGGGGGGGTCATGTTCGGGCAATGGGAAGTCAATCTGAATGCATTCTGAACACAGTGGGAATTCACGTGAATTCGCTAAACTAACGAATTCACGTGAATTTGAATTGGCTCCATTCAAAATAGAGAAAAATTCCTCCCGTCTGATAAACTCCTTAGAAAGGAAAGTGGGGAACCCCTACTTAGACCATTTTACATCGTGCATGATGATCTCTTAGGACTACCTATAAACTATCAAAATCCTGTGCTCTTACATGCAAGAATGAAATAAGCAGTAATTTACATTTTTAGTATCCACAACAAAAGGATCCCAGCTTAGCCATTCTCTCCTCTCCCTTTTCCCCTGTAATTGTCATTGTGTAATGGGGAGATTGAGGATGAACTTCCTGCAGTCTGCACATATCCATCCCCATGACTTCATCCTTTCCTACATTAAAGGCTGGCATCATCTCAACTCATGTAGGCTCCTCATACAGTTTATGACCCTTGGAAATCAGAATTCTAATTTGCATAATAACCATGTTGAGTAGAAAAGCCTTCCAGTTTCAACAGGTCCAGCCCACAACATACGGACAGCTGGAGGAATGGTTGGAGGAAAGGTATCATGAATCAGTGAGCTGATCTAGACCTGATAGTACTTGAGTGGAGGAGAGAATGCCTGAAAAGGGAAACACAGAGCTCAAAGAGACCAGAAACCAGGTCCATTAATCAGACAGTGAAGGCTATCTTGATAGGTAGCCGCCAGACCTCTGCTTAAAAATCTCTCTAGTAACTTGCACTAGAATCCTTCTGGTCACTTATGGTGGCACAACTGAGGTTTACAGAAGTTCAGGTTTTTTAGATTGTAAGCCTGAGGACAGGGAACAGTCTAATTAAAAGATTGTATGTACAGCACTGTGTAAATTTACAGCATAATATAAATAAAGGATGATGATGATGATGATGATTATTATTATTATTATTATTATTGGACTTGGTGAAAGGAAGCATCCAGGACCTCCTTGTATTATACAAATAACTGCTGGCTGGCACCAAGATGCAGTACCACTCCCTGACACAAAGGGCCTATGTGTTGGGATTGCACTAGATGACTTCTTTTGTGCCATCGCCCATCTGCTAGCCCTCATTCTTCTGCACCTCCTGAATAAGTACCTTAGTGGAACATTGTACTCCGCCAGGGTTGAAAAGGAACTCAGCCTGCAAGTCCACAGACTTGGTGAAGGAGTTTGTTCCACTGTTTTAAAAAAACCTCTTTGGTCAGGAAACTCTTCTCAAAATCCATGACATAATAATTTGAACTTACTGCTCAGTTTGGGTCCTATGCTCTGTAGCATCAGGCAGAACATTTGCATTCTCATATATGACAGTCGTCCCAATATCTGAGGAGTATCAAGTCAGTTTGGAGTCAATTTTTCCCCCAATGCTTTTGAGTCACACTTTCCCAAGGAAAGTCTAAACAGCTAGTCCTCTTGTCCCTAAATGACACAGAATTTATAAGTATACTGCATCTTTTCATGGAGGTAATATAAAGTAACTGATAGACTTATGTGCTACAAATTTATTGATATAACTCTTACAGCCAAAGGTAAACCATTCCGAAGCCCCAGATCCACTGGCTGAGGGGGTTAAGAATATTATGTGGTGTTCTCTCACAGCTGAAGAAATAGGGATGCTGTTCTTTGCTATTTTTCTTCTAAAAGACAGCAATGAATAGTTTTATGACTATCCTTCTCACTGAAAATGAGACAAATTCTGTCCAAAAAAAATTACACGTTTGTTTTGTACAGAAAGCAGAATTCTCTGCACATAATTTCTGTGCAGAACAAAATATGCAGAAAATACTATTTTTTCTAATAAGATAAATGCTGGATACACACACACACACACACACACACACACACACACAAAACAAACCTGAGGAAATCTTATATAGACTAAATCTTGAACTGTGAAGATTCTTCTCAGTACAAGATTCTTCTTGTGGAAGTTACTTGACACTGGAAAACTCTTTTCAGATATAGTGGGCCCGCCACAATCACGATTGTTAGTGGTGCATGGCCCCCATGAAAGTTGAAAATATGCAAAAAAAATTTTTTAATATTTTCTCTAGGAATCTCTAGGTTTTCCCACACAACTCTATGGTCAACATTCACCAGATGTTAAGCGTAGAATTGCACTCGAGGACTCTGTAGATCATCCAGCTTGATATATGACAGACGTTGGCTATATAGTTATTCTGGAGGACCTAGAGGTTCCTAGAGATAACATATTAATTAAATCTGTGAATAATCAAATCTGCAAAAGTCAAAGCTGCAAATGTGGATGGCCAAAAGTATTTTCAAATATTCTTATTGCTATTAGAGAAAGGCCTTGTACCAGCAGTCCGGTTAGTGCTGTAGGGAAAGCCAAGTGGCACCTGAAATATGTCCTCAAATATTGTGTTCCAGGGACAGGAGAGAGGTGGCCTTATGTATAATAGTGTCTTCACTCATTAAAGAGAGCACAGGATTTGGTTTCTCTGCTATCTGTAACTAGTTCTGCCTTTCTCTAGAACCACTTGGGAGGGGTAGGATTTAAAACACAGAGAGAGAGAGAGAATAAGAAAAGAGGGGAACATTCAAAAGTGCATAATCCTTTAAAACTGACCACCATGAGCTGGCATAGTTTTGGAAGTAGCAGAGCTTCCCTGATCCTCATGCACCCCTGTCTCACTTCAAACTGCACTATGTTTTCCATTTTGCTAAAACTGAGCTGGCCTCCTCATTCAATCTATATTGTCACTCCTATCCAAAAGTGTGTGTCTTTGCATGCATGTGGCATGTGGAGGGATGGGTGGGTGCAACCACTTGCAAATACACACATATATTCAAGAACATGAAGCAATTTAGTGGATCAAGGCTGGATACATTTGGATTATCAAGGCAGAGAGGAAGAGAGAGAGAAGCAAAGTAACTGGTGTTGGGGAGGGAGGAGGGAAGACCCCACAGAGAGACAAAGCAAAAGCCTCTGTATAGCCATCTGCCACAGCGTCATGTGACTATCTGGAAACTGACAGCCACTCCTTTAGCAGGGCCCAAGCACGTCAGATGAATCAATCAATCAAAAAAATTCTTATGAAACTTAATCACGGAGGGTCGTGTTAGGGAGTGGGGAACAGATTAAATTACCACGGTATTAGATACGGGAAATGATTTCTGTCAAAACCATCTTTACTGCAATTATAATATGTTAATTATGTATTTCATTAAGTAAGTGGATTAGAGCCTGCACAGATGAAATCACGCTGAAGGCTCTGAATCATTTGCTGAGCAGTGTGGGAGGACTGGGGTGAACAGAACTCTGTTAATTTTGAAAACTTTCGCATGCTAAACATGTCCTTTCTCTCTAGCATCCCCCCCCTCCGCCATACACATTCCACCCTCATGTCCCTTCTCCCCTGTTTCCAATGTCAAATACAGATACCTTATAGATCACTAGGTAGAGATATTCATAGGCATAATTTGTTTCACTGCTTGTGATGGCCCCATGCTTATTCTGCTCAAAAGCTTGCCAGAAACATTCGAAATGTGTTTGTGGATCTACATGTTTGAATGCAGCAATCATTGGCAGTATGGAATTTGAACAGAATGTGATGCAATTAGGAGGAACATCGGCTTTCTGGTGTGCCTTTTTTTTTTTAAGGATGAGAACATAAGGTTGCACCAGCAGAGTATTGCTTCTATTCCTGATGATGTTCAGACACGAACGCTATTACGTTTGGAGGCTAAATGGCGCAGCATATGCAGTGTGGGATATAATAGTTATGGTAATAAACTGGGACTGGGAAAGTCAATGTGGGGCAATGGTTATGGTAATGGCCTGAGACCTGGATGATCTTGGTTCAAGTCCATACTGAGTCATGAAACTCACTGGGTGACCTTAGGACACTCAATTTGACTTACCTCACTAGGCTCTGGTGTAAAATCGCCAAAACCAAACTCTGAGGTTCCCAGGCCTAGGAAATGCCCCCAAGGATGTTATTCAGTGGTATGCATAGAGGACCAATCATAGTTGCTCATACCTTGTCATTCAGACATGTTATATACAGAGAGAGAGAGAGAGAGAGAGAGAGAGAGAGAGAGAGAACTTTTCCCTCCCAGAAATCTTATCTAAAGGGGATGTTCTCAGATCCAGGTGATCTCACTTATTTGGTGAGATGAGTTATCCTGCTTGCTTCTGTCAAGAAGTAGATACAGACCAGAAGGTTGATCTTGGCACCACAATGACTGGAAGAGAAGGAGGAAGCTAATTAAAGTAAATACTTAGACCTTCCTGCCACTGAAGAAAGTCCTTGCATGTTGGAGCAACAGCTCAGTTAAACCTTGAAAATTGTAGCAAGCAAGTTGCTGCTCTCCTAGCTGAGTTGCAGATTTGCAAACAGTGCATTCCTTTTACCTGGCATCACTGGTGGTATTGGGGTAGGGTAGGGTATGGAACACAGCAGGTTATACCCCTAGGGGTGTATGTTATGCCCCTGCTCCCCAAACATCTACCTTTCATCTGCATCCCTTTAAAACACTGAAGAAATTATGTGAGTAGGGCAAGGTTCAGTGTAACGAAAAAGGAGAGACCACAGGTTTTTTTTATAAGAAATTAAAATTAAAATTAAATATTTTATTTTCACTTTAACCACATGGAACTATGTACATGTAAATACATTTAGGCTTTACATATGTTATTTTAAGGTAAATTATTAATTTTGCTAATTATGCCACAACTTTACCATTACATTCATTGATAAATGGTAATTACAATGCATGGGCGACATTCATACAAAATCCATTACTAAGGATTCTGTAGTTCTGGCATGGGAGGGAGTCAATTGGTAGTGGTGGGGTGACCCAATGAGTTACTACACTGGTTAACATCAATCCCAGTGAGTTATAGCAGCATAATACCACTTTGACTGCTATGGCTCTGTCCTATGGAATCCTGGGATTTGTACATGAACAGGGCACATCTCTGTAGACATGTACTAAATATGTGTAGCACAGATATCTTCAAATCTGAACCAACGTACCCATTCTAGGGTTCCAGGTATGTAGCGAATATAAATTCTCCCTCTTCTGCAAACCTGTCCCCCGGCCCTGTTTCTGATCCTTTGTTTGCTTGTTTCTACTATCTCAGTCCTTGATTTTGAAAAGGGTCTGACACTAGTGTTCAAAAGAAAATCCATATCACTTAAACACAGAATAAAGTGGGTGCCTTAAGTACATATTTATTTGCAAGATCTTCCAATATTACTGAAATCAAATATTCTGTGAGAAATTCTTATTACTTAGATTTAAAAAAAAAAAAAAGGCTTGTCCAGCAGAAAAGTGTTTTTGTTTGTTTGTTTGAAAAAGATAAAAAGAAATGGGTGCGGTGGAATAACATTGATTTCATTGTCGTTATTATGTTAGAATCGCAATCCATTGCCAGTGCTGGTGATTACTAAAAAGTGTCCAACAAAAGGAGTGGCATAGATGCTCATTGTCTTTTCTAAGCCTTCTTTAAAATAAAAAGAAAGAAGTCAGAGATCCATAAGAAGTGGCTGATTAGTCAAGTAAAACCATTGCTCTGCTGCAAGCCACTCATTTGCTTTCATTTGCATAAATGACACATACCGACACAAGACCCTCAGCTGATGTGACTCCATTGACTTCAACAGCACTGTGCTAATTTACACAGCTGGAAACCTGAACTCGACCGATTCTGTTTTTTCAACTTATGTCTTCAAATCCCCAAGCCTCTCTGCTGTGAAGCAGGTCAAGGCTTCTCTGAAGTAATTGCGAGGCTTCGTGCTACAATATATGGTCATGGTGGCTAGAGCATCCTGGGCATTGTAGTTTAAAATTACTTTCCCATGCTCTGAAGTCATCCTGATTTGTTCAGAAAGGAATGCAGATGTCTCTGATCCGCTTATATAGCAAACGTATATTTTGTGGAGTAGTAAGACTTGGACTGTGGGCCCTGACCATTTTTAGTAGCCAGCTACTAGTGGTTTGAGCATTGGACAACTCTGGAGATCAGGGTTTTGACTCCCCACTTGAGTCTCGCTCACGCGCTTGGTGACCTTGGCAAGTCACACTCTCTCAGCCTCTGAGGAAGCCAATTGCAAACTCCCTCTGAAGAAATTTGCAAAGAAAACCCCTTGGTAGGTTTGCCTTAGGGTTGCCATAAGTCATAAATGACTTGGAGTCACACAAAAACAAATAGGATGAATATGGAAAAGGCCCATGCTTGTCTTTGTCTACATTGGGTTTTCCATGTAACCAAGAATTTTGTTTAGTCCAGAGTTTCAAATCATGCAGAGAAATCTACACACATAGAACTCTATACAGGTAGAATGTCTTTCAAACTGAATGTGCAGATATTAGGAAAACAGCCTGTTGTTGTTATGTGTTTTTCAGTCAACTCCAATATAGAACAATCATATCATAGGGTTTTCTTGGCCAGATTTATTCTGCAAATGTTTCCCATTGACTTCCTCTGAGAGGATGTTCACTTAGGACGTTATCAGACAACAGAAATTGGAAGTATAATCCAATGGCAATCTGAACGAAATCATGGGGGTTCACATTATTGCATATGAGTGTATCTCATGCAATTTCAAGCAATGAGAAGTCATTCCGAACGCAATCATAGGGTTTCACATTATTGCTATTAGAGTATCTCATGCAATTTCAGGCAATGGGAAGTCATTCTGAATGCATTCCAAATGCAATTAGAATTCATGTAAATTTGCTAAACTAGCAAATTCACGTAATTGCAAACTGGCTCCATTCATAATTGAGAGAAATTTGTCCCGTCTGATAATGTCCATTGTGCACTTCCATGGCCAAGCAGGGATCTGAACCCTGGTCTCCTAAAGTCCTAGGTCTAACAGTCAACCCATTAAACTATTCTGGCTCTCACATAGAAGGAGGAAATGTCAGATCACTTCATCAGGCTTTCCCTGTATGATATAAACATTATGCAGAGCACGATGTGTCTGGTGATGATTCCTCTGGGCTGATCCAAGACATTGTACTGCCTGAGGGGAAAAAATAAGATCGATTCCCACCCCCATTCTTTTTTTTTACAAAAGTGAATTGGGCTGGCAGTAAAATAATATCCTGCACATCACTCAAGTCAGCAGAATACTTTAAAGCCCAAGAAGGAACTGTGACATGTGTAGCTCTGTCCTCCAATACAAACTGGATGGAGGGAATCTCAGACATAACAGCTGTGACATTCAACATTGCTACTGCTTCCTTTGGTATGTGCTGGATGAGGCAGTTGCATCACTATGCCAAATAGGAGGGCCAGCCCTGGAATTGCCGTTGGTGTAAATACCACTCTTGCTTTTGGGGCAATCTATAACATGGTCTACAAATGAGTTTAGCATGCTTCTTTCGTGGCAATTAAATTTAGATTTAAGCGTTACAGCCATATCATATTATACCTGATTTCTTGATGTATTTATTTCCTTATTAATGGCATGCAAAACATTGATTGAGATCCTGGGAACTGTCACCCAGGGAACATTTTCTTCAGCCACTCTCAGACTGTGGAATGTCATGCCAGAAGAGATTTGACAGCTGGATATACTATCTGAGATAAAAGCAAAAAATAAGGGCCAGCCTATCCAGATGATTTTTAAATTATGAATGGTTGTTTTTAGCATGTACTGGTTTTATATGCTTTTTAAATATGTATTGCTTTTGTAAGTTCTTGTAACTGTTACGCATTTAAATTATTATTGTTCTTGGCCCTGATTATAGGGAGAGGCAGGTAAGAAAGAACAACAGCAATGACAGAGCTCTATCACCGTAGATACTTTTGATGATGCTACCCCCCCCCCAAAAAAAATGAATGTCTTAGTCCACTCAGTGCTGAAACTGAAGATTTTCTGAGGTGTTGCAGATTGGGGCATGAAGAAGTTTTGACTGCAGTAATCTCCTAATCATGGGGCACATTGAGATTGGCAGCTGTGGAGCACCCCAGCCGAAGGGTTTCGAAGGTACTGCAGATCAAGGTGCTGGGAAATAATGACTACAACATTGTCCAGGTTATGGGGCACATTGAGATGGGCATCTCTAGCATGGTCCAACTGCCCATCTCAATCCAGCTGCCCATCTCAATCCACCCATAACTTGAGATTATCACACTAGGGTCAATTCCAGAACCATCCCACAATTATCCCATTATTGGCAATGAATATAGGAGAGCACTACCATCGTAACTTCCCTATGTCCTGACCCACAACACCTCAGAAAACCTTCTGTTGGGGTGCTGACTGCTTTAAGAGGTAGATTCGGCAGGCACATTTGGTCATTAACAACCAGGAATATAAGCCCCAAATGTTACAAGACCAAAAGTCTGATAAAAAGATTTTATAAATATTAACAGCATGCCAGCCTATCATTTATAAAGAACTCCATCTTTGCATTTCCTTTCCATTCCTCAACTGATTAAAGAATTTCCAGATTTGATAGGAAGGCATTTATTATTTGTCTACTTTTACACATACGAGATTGGTTATTTTAGATGATTGTATAGTCCAAGAGTTTTCACGCCCATTTCTTAACTAGTGTTTTCACCTTCTTTCTAGCATTTAGCAAACAAAATCCTGTCTGCCACAATCATATAAGTCGCAGTCTCTCTATGACTACTAATAATATTTCTCCTGTAAATTTAGCATATTTATTTATAGAATGTATTTCCTACATTTCACGGCAAACAGCTTTAAGACAGCTTAAGACAACAGTAAAAACAATTCTCATAAAAATAAAAAACTGAAATGTAGTAAAAGCACAAAATAAAAGTAGGAGACCAGAACATAAACTAGTGTCCAAAAACAATTAGGCTGCATTTTAAGTATAATTAAAGGCATGGAAAAACAGGTCAAGGCCTTGTTTTGTCCCTAAAAGATTGTACCTGAAGAGTATTTCATAATTTGGGTTTTTTTCTGCTGGTTCCTCATTTGGAAGGTAATTCTTTACTAATTTACTTCTCAGATGAAGTAATGAGTAATTTTTCCTGCTGCAAGAAAGTATTTGAAAATCATACAGTTTTCAAAGCCTATGCACAATTCAGGACTTAGTTTGCACAAAATTTGCATGTGGTTGTTTTGTACAGAAAACAACAGGGTGTTTTTAGTGCAAAATAATCATGTTCATTATTTGCACAGAATAAGTCTTGAACTGCAAAAATTGTCGTCGGTCCAAGGTTCTTCTCATCAGGATTTATCAACACTTGAAAAACAAGTTTTTTGAACCATTTTCTGAATAGTGTATACTTCTGCTACTGAGTTACGACAGTTTCATACTACTTTAACTGCCAAGGTTCCATCTTATGAAATCTTGGGGTGTATAGTTTGGTGAGGGACTGAGATTTCTTTGCTGTAGTGCTTGGCTACATACGGAGCTGTGCCTGACTACAGATAATGAAGTATTTCCCAGGATTCCATATGGTGGAAATACGGCAATTATAGTGTCATGAAGCTATTATAAGTGCATAGTGTTAATGCACCCTTAATTGCAGATGGACCACCCAAAGAAAACCATCTCATGAAGATCTTATATGGGTAGGTAGGTCCATGTGGATATCTGCAAGAATGTGTCTCCTTACACCAGGTTGCCCATGGCTATTTTCCAAGAAGAGAAGACTTTTCTCCAAATGCCCCAAGTACATTATGAATCAAACAATGGCATAACTTTCTTGGTATTGGCCTCATAGGATAGCATCCCCACAGGCACTACACTTTTGTTGGTTCATGCTCAAAAAGTGTCGCTTCCCTGGTGTTTTGACTGTTTGACTTTTCTTTGTAGCATTTGCTATCTTGGTTTGTTTTTAGAATCTTGATATGTTTTTATGGTGTCTTTTTAAAAAAAAGTTGTATGATGTATTATTTCAGTCCAGTCTAGTATCCTCGAGTAGGAATGGTGTTTCAAAGTTGTTTATAAATAAATGAATAAATAAATTCATCTCAAAAGGCACCTTTTAAAATATGAAATGGCAGAATTTTGACCAACTGTAATTGTAAACATCTTCTGAAAGGGAAATGTAGTTCTGTAAACACATCAAAATATAGCCTGCTATATAGTAATATGTAGATATTAATTGAGAAATTTCAAAATCATAATTAAAAAGGAAAAGAAAAATCCTGTCAGTTTCTACTGACAAAAATGCCTTGGTCTGAACAGGAACTGGCAAATTTACAATGAAGTGGCATTTTACACTGTATTTAGGTACATCTCCATTAACAGTACATTCCCTTCAACAATTACAACATTCAGTGAGTTAATCAAGTAGTGGAAACTTAATTGCTTCCATTTTAATCAATCATTTTATTTACTCCTCCAGGATATACACATCTTCTTGACTTATGAGTTTCTTCAAATGCTTCAATAGTAGAGTAGATGTATGTGTAAAGGAATGCTCTCTGAGCATTAAGGAGGTTGGCAGGGGCTATGAAGACAGTATTTTCAGTGATGACCTACATCTCTGAAGTGCCCATCCCCAAGAACATTATTATAACCTGTCTTGGATTATTTATTTTTTTAAAGACTTCTTGGAAAAACGATGTTTTAGAACTTCCAGAATCTCCTAGCTGAGATTTGTCCGATAAGTAACCATTTCAAGCTTTGGTTGCTCAATGGTCCCTAAAAACTTTTTATTCCATGAATTTTATTCTTGATTCCTAATGCTAGTTCCTTGCATTATTCTATACTATTTTTATGGAATTTATAGTTATTGCACTGCATTGTAGCAAAGGTTTGCTCCAGTTTGTTTCACCTATCCTTCTCTTTCTGTCCTCTTTTTGTTGGACTCACAGTGCTATATTACGTCATTGAAATGACACTTTTGAATTTTAACATTTAGATTTTTTTAAAATTCAAAGAGGAGAAAAATTGCCCTTCAAACCATAGAATCATACTGAACTAATGAACTATACCCCCTTCAAAAAATACACTTTTGAAACAGCTCCAATGCAGATCCAGGAAAAAAAGTTACAAATAACCAACAAAAGAATGGAACATATCAACACACAGTGATAACTAGCAAAACCCAAGGAGCTATATTGTGGGATCTCAAGTTTCTTTAGACCAAAGAGCCTATTGTGGCATGTTACTCATTGTAATCTATTGTTGTTGTTTCCACTGTTACTATTATTCTTAGCTAACGCTGCATGTACATGATATTTTTCGTCTAGCCGCCTATATCTTTTCCATTGAAATTAACTGTAGTGGTTGGGGACTCTTACTGGCTGCCTTCTGCATCAGTCCAATGAGTCTACAGTGTGAGTGTGTGTGTGTTTCTGCAGTGCTGCACTTGCATTTTATGCAAGTCATTTTGATTGAAAAGGGCTGAAATAATGAAACATCCTGGTAACTGTTGTTCTCTGGGCCTCTGGTAAATTAAACGACTCATTTCGGAGGTTTATCCTAGAGAGCCAAATTAATGCATAAATAAAAAATAAATGTGTCAGTCTCTAATTACAACAGGAATTGGGTATCTTGTCATGGGGTGGTAAGACCTTGTGCTAAATAAGCTAGAGTCCACGGGAGACTAGCACATACATGGAAAATAAAAAGGCCAGGCACTGTCAGAGAAGGATAAATCCTCCTCTGGTATCTGGCAGACCTTTTTGTTGCAGTTGCTTCATCTAAGGAAGAGTTTTGGAAGGGAATGCCTTCTGAATATACGAGGAGGACGTGGAATTTTTTTCTTTTAATAAAGGTCCCCCTCCCTAAATTATGACGGGTAGAAAAGAAGAACCTACACTATACAGACATACATCAACTTCCTTCCAATTATTCAGTTTATCAGTAATAATAATCACAAAGGGGTTTTTTCCCCCTCCCCTTAAGAGAAGGAAAAGATCTGAGGCTACATAACACAAGGCTTGGAGTGAATTCTGGTTTAAATGACTGGAAAAGGTTGGCTGATTTGATGAAAACCCAATCAGACTCTCTGGGGAGATATTACTTTCCTCATTATTCCACTGATTGGCCTTATTTCATCTGAAGAATGCGGCACATTCTTTACGGTGCTGGCAAACCTCTTTAACAATATCCTAGGAAAGAAAGGGAGGGGGAAAATCTATCACCTCCTTAATCGAAACAACAAGGATATTAACAAGAGTCATCTTCTCAAAATCACTGGTTTGATCCTAAGGGAGCTGTTGCCAAAAAAAAAAAAAGTTCCCTCTTTTCTATTTTTCTCTTTCTACCAAATGCTGAAGTAAACCTTTTTTTGAAGAAAAAAAAAATCCCTGAAGAGAGGGCATTGCTGAGATCCAGACAACAGCTTTAAGCTTCACATAAATTCCATGTAAAAAAGGAACAAAGCAACAACCTCCGGTCTCAGCTCCACCCTTTTTTTAAAAAAAGAGAGGATTGGCGATTAAGATAAAACTGGCTTTGTCAATTTGCAGCAAACTAATCTTAACTGATATTGATGTAATTTCGGCGGGGAGTTTGTTCTTCTGATATATTTCTAAAAAATGTTATGCTTACATAGCTAAACAGGGGTCTGGCACTGAGCAAAGCAATTTCAAGTGCAGTACAAAACATACTTGTGAAATTCACTCTGCGAACAGTGTTATCAATGGCCTAAAGCTGGCAATAACTGTTAATTAAGTGTATTTTTCATTATTCTTCAGCAAAGAGGCAAGATTTAATGATGTAAGTTAACAATGGATAGTAATTTAAAGTAGTGACAATACTTTAATTATTCACACACAGACAGAGAAAAAAAGTTAACTTCATAACTTATTTCTTTGTAAGAACAAGTTCATTTACAATATTTTGAACAGTTGATACAATTGTCTTCCATGGCATCTTGTCACAGCTATAGATGTCAATTTGCTAGTAAAGCCATCCTCCTGAAAGTAATAAAGGGTTAGAATAAACCAAGCCATAGTATCCACCATCATCATGTACGGATGCGAAAACTGGACACTGAAAAAATAAGATAAGAAGAAAATCAACTCATTTGACATGTGGTGCTCCAGGTTTATACTCCAACTACAAAGGCAGAAAAAGAACTTAAAAGATTCTATACTGGAGTCCAGGAGGAAACGTATCACACACCAAATTTGGACCTCTTGTTAATTTTAAGCAAAAGTAAGAAACAGACCAGAATCAAAGATAGCAGGAACATTTGGTATCAAGAAATGAAGCAGGAGACCAACTGACTGACTAAATTTTGCACATCTGTTTATAATAATAATAATAATAATAATAATAATTCAAGCAATCAAAAAGGCAACTAAATAAATGGACATCACCTGATATAGAAATTAAATTGAATACATAACTGGAAGCAGAAGATGGAGAAAGTCCATCCCCTGTGCAGCAACAAGACCAGCATTTTGGACCTACTGCAATGTCCAGTTTCCTAAAGAAGCCCCACATAGATTATGTTGCAGTAATCCAAACAGGGTATGATCAAAGCAAGTGTCACTGTGGTCAGACCTGTCCTCTGCATCTGACAGAGTAGTTTTAACTGTGCAAACACACACCTGGACTCTACAGAGACCTGGGCCTCCAGGCTCAAGGCTCAGTCTAAGAGTACACTCAAGAGACAAACCAGCATTTTCAGGAGGAGTGTAATACCTGGGTAGATGTTTTGCTATGCTTGGGACAGATCAATTGAAATCAATGGGACTTCAGGCATTGACAAATAATTCAAATCCCCTTGATTTCAGTAGATCTGCTCAGAGGATGACTAAGCCTGGAACCAACCACTGAATACTGGAATGGCAAAAAGAAAGGCTGTTTCAGAATAACTCTTGGGAAGTGAACTTGAAAAGAGAATTTCCAAATCTGACAGTTGACAATCTCCATACGTGTCTGTCTATCTTGTCCAATCTTGCGGAGTTGGACTCATTGTGCACTATAAGTGGATGTTTTTCCACTGGCATGTAATGATGGCTACCATGGCAAAATAATAATAATAATTAAAAAGGACATGTGTCATAATGTTTCTGTTAATGAGATATCACAGGAAATGCTCAGGGAACTCTAGCCTCAAAAAAAGGCATTGTGTTTTACTGTGCAAAGTGGTGTTAGCATTCTTGAACTAGAGCATGCATTGGAAGGTCTTTTTTAAATTTTATAACGGTTGTGGAGGGTTTGAACACCAACTGGTTGAAACAACTTCCTTTGAAGGAAAAAGGAAATAATTGCAAAAGACACCTTGAAGACTTCTATAATAATAATTTGGAAGCCCTACCCAACTGTTTTTGGATAGAAACAAATTCTCCATAACCAGAAATTAGCAGAGTTTGAAAAGTTACCTCTTAGGGCTACAATCCCCACTAATCCATCACAGGTCTCAATGGCTGAGAGATTCTGAATCTTACGAAAATGACCACCACCAAGATACTTGAAAAATCACTTCTTGGGAGACTACAACTCCCACAATCTTCAACATGCCCCTGGCTCCCATCTGACTGAGACTTTTTTCAGATTACACAATTCTAGCATTTTACATCCTTTACAACATCATTTTAACATCCTACATGGCAACATTCTATGAAATCCTGGGATCTACATTTTAGGGGTATTAATTGAGAATTCTCAGCCAGAGAGCTGTAATGCATCACTAAACAACATAGCCCTGAATCCCATGTTGCCATGGCAGACAACGAAAAATATAATTGCATAATGTGAAAGGGCCCTGAGTCTGCAATAACTCTCCCTCTCTGCCCCACAAAAGGGAAATCAAACAGTTCATTTCCAAGCTAAGCCACATCCTCCAACATTTCACAGATGAAAATTGGGACACATGGCCAAATGACATAAGTGTGTGGTCAAGGTGGTAAAAGTTATTAATGAGGAAGAACACACAAGCTACAATAAGCTGGGAAGGATGTGATTCTGCTCCCTCTTTTCCCCTTCTCTTATGCAAACTACATTTACACTTTGAACTATTTTTTCAGAAACTGAAGTAGGTTGAGGACAAAGGGGGAAAGTGGAAGGAGGGAAGAGAAACTAGGACATTTTAAAAAGCAGCTGAAAGTGGGATGGCAATTTACCATCCAATTTACTACAGGTGAAAGATGACGGTTGGAATTTTGCCCTTCCCAGTATGTACAGGCAAAAATAAAATACTGCAATGTGTCCTGATTTTGTGTGTTCTTCCTCATGAATCACTTTTGCCCACTTGACCACACTCTGATGTTCCTTCCCCTGTTTTTCACCTGTGAAAAGTTGGAGGGTATGTAGTTCAGACTAAGCAACAGAATTTAGACCATAGAATGAAAACAAGGATATCTGAAGTCAGGAATTTATGAACAGAATGGAAATAAATGTGTGTGCCTGTAGTATATAGTTACATTTTCCCAGTGCTTTTTAATAAAAATGAGCAGCAACTGCTGTAAAAATATGTGTGAGAGGAATGTGTGTATGTGAAGGCACTTTTTTGTACACCTAAACCCTTTGTTACTTCAAGGAATATCTTGTAAGCACGGAAGGTTTAGCTTTGTTTCTTCTATCACCCTAATAAACCATATTGATTTGGCTCAGATCTCTGGATCAAAATATAAAACTTTCAGATAAGAAATCTCAATACAGCTCAGAGATGCACTTGGCTCAGATTGAAGAAGAACAACATGATTTCAAAGGAGGGGGGATGACAGCTCATAAATGCTGTAGCTTGAATTAACTAAACAAAAAGGCTTGTTCAGCTCATCTCCAATCAGATTTCTGAATTTTAAATTAAAAGGAGCCAAAATATATCAGATTAGAATAACTGGTGAAATTAGTTTTATATAATTTATTTAGAGCTCTCTTCCAAAAATTCATTAAATTCCCTTGCTTGCAGATTGGAGTACATGTCATATAAAAAATAAAATAAAAAGGGACATGGCAAACCTCAGTGTCGACTGGGATCTGCTGACAGTTGTTGGACTCTAGTTTCCATCAACCTCCACCTAGTCAGTGGTGGGGGATAATGGGGTTAGTAGTACATCAACAGCTGGAGAAGCACAGATTCCCCAGTTCCATCCTTTGCAGATAAGAATGGTTTCTTATATTAAGAGGTCTGATCCACAAGGCTGCTCATCAAAGCCTTTGGGCCTCATTTTTTTATTGTTAGCTGCCCTCGAGCTGACTTCAACTCATGGCAACCATGTGAATGAGACATCTCCAAGATCTCCTGTCCTCAGCCTCTGTGCTAAGGTCCTGCAGGCCTAGTCCCATATGTTCCTTGATAAAATCTAGCCATCCAGAATATGGTCATCCGCTCTTTCTGCTATACTTAACCTTTCCCAGCATTATTGTTTTTCCAGTGAGTCGTGTCTTCTCATGATATGGCTAAAGAACCTTCCACAAACAGTTGCTAACAACTGGGGTCCCTCAAGGAGCCATTCTGTCCCCCATGCTCTTCAACATTTACATGAAACTGCTGGGAGAGATCATCCGGAGGCATGGGGCGCGGTGTTATCAGTACGCTGATGACACCCAAATAGTTTTCTCTATGTCTCCGACTGATGCAGTGACCAGGGATGGCGTCGCTCCTCTCGTGGCCTGTCTGGAATCGGTAATGGACTGGATGAGGGAAAACAGACTCAGCCTGAATCCAGAGAAAACGGAAGTACTGGTGATAGGTTCACCCGGTCCAGGGATGGAGGTGGTTCCACCCGTCCTGAACGGGGTCACGCTCCCCGTGAAGGACACAGTACGCAGTCTGGGGGTGCTCCTTGACTCGTCGCTCCATCTGACTTCTCAGGTGGACGCGACGGTCAGGAGCACCTGTTATCAGCTTCGGCTGATTCGCCAGCTGCGTCCCTACCTGGACCGGAGGGACCTTGAAACCGTAGTACATGCTCTAGTAACCTCTCGGTTGGACTTCTGCAATGCGCTCTACATGGGGCAGCCTTTGTATCACACTCGGAAGCTACAACTGGTACAGAATATGGCAGTGCGGGTGGTCACTGGTGCCCCCAGGACCGCCCATATAACACCAATACTAAAAGATCTACATTGGCTGCCGATTCGCTTCCGGGCTCAGTACAAAGTGCTGGTCGTCACCTATAAAGCCCTAAATGGCTTAGGTCCAGGGTACCTAATGGACCGCCTCTCCCCACACAATCCGCCCCGCACACTCAGATCCACTGGGCAACAGCTATTGAGAGTTCCAGAGGCTAAACTATCAACAACTTCAAAAAGAGCCTTTTCCATCTCGGCTCCTAGCCTCTGGAACTCTCTGCCCACCGAGCTCCGTCTGGCCGCCTCCCTGGATGTATTTAAAAGGGGTTTAAAAACATATCTGTTCAATCACGCATACCCCTAACACTCTCTCACATCTGATCTCCCTTCCCACATTGGTTCTATACCCTGACAGACCGCTACCTTAACCCCTACACTGTTTTAACATTGTTTTAATGTTGTAATATAGTTGATTGTTTTTATTGTTTATTTTTATGCTGTGCACCGCCCTGATCGCAGGAAGGGCGGTATACAAATAAACTTTATTATTATTATTATTATTAATAAATACAGGGAAGACAATGTTACCTGATTTTTCTTGTTCTGGAAGATGTTCATCTATGTCTGATTGAAGCACATTGCCATACCTGCCTAAAAATAGAGCTTTCTGAACTGTGGTACTCATGGTGTGGTACTCTGCAGCCATGCCCTGTGCATGCCCGATTTGGGCTGATCATGGAAGCAAAGTAGGGATAGACTTTTTACTTAGATGAGAAATCACTTGGGAATAGAAAGGTCGGACACAGCAGGAGAGCACATACTTTACATGCAGGGAGTGCCACCACATCTCCAGGTAGGCTTAGGAAAGAATGCTGCCTGGAGAGTTGCTGCCAGTCAGCATCAGCAGTGCTGTGCTAGATGGTCTGAAGATTATCTTGACTGCACAGTAATATCAGTTTGATATCACTTTAACTATCATGGCTTTATATGGCCTGTAGGTTCAAGAAGACATAGTATTAAATGCCTCTTCAGACCTTTGTTGAAACTGAAATGAGATGCATGCTTGTAAGACCATATTCCCTGAGCACCCAAATGTAAGTTTGGCCTTTGAAGTTTGAACATGAAGGTCTGAAGAGGACTGTGAACAAGGTCCCCATGATTGGGAATCCTGATAACGTTGGGTCCCTGCCCATAAATTCATTCAACTGAACATGGTTACAAAGCTTTTTCCCATACATTTCTAAAGTGGTGTCTGCACAGAGGACACCACTCTCACACTGAACTGTTTAGATGATATACATGGCCAAAAGAGCTAGAATACAAGCCCAATCCAACTCCTGGGTGATTCTCCAGAGCAAAAAGAGTCCCCTTTTGCTTCAGATCAGGGCAGAAACTCTGGAGAATCCCCTGGCATGTGGACAGCATATCAGTGTGCAGATGGTAGAATGAGCACCAACAAGTGGGCAGGCTGCTGATCTCTTCCTGCCCAGAACTTACCAGTCCCTGCCACAGTACTTTCAATTTCAAGTTTGTGTGATTTCTCTGCCACCATTCCTTTTCCAGATTGATCACAGAAGCACGCATTAGCACAATACCATCCATACAACACACTAAGGCAAATTGATCACATAAGCACACATTAGCACAATAGCAGTTCACCAGTGCTCAGTAGGATGGCCATTACCCCCATAAGCTGTGAGGAAAGATGTAGACAGGTCTCCTGGGAGTGTCCAGATAGTGCTGTTGGCATTGGACCCATTGTGTGTGTGCCAGTTATGCAGACAGCTCATCCTCTCTGCTGATCCTGAAGTCAGGATAGTATGTCGGGTTTTTCTATCAGTACAGACAGGACTCAAGAAAGACTTTTAGCTTCCGAGTATGACTCTCCTTGGGGTGCCTGTGGACTTTATGAGCCAGCATTATGCATGTGTTTGTTTCTGTCCCCGCTCTAAAGGTTTATCCCTATGCGTGTTCAGGTGAACAACAAAACAGACTTTTAAAATTCTCTACTGAATTTGCCCTGAACAAGAATTCCCAAGGAAGAGGAACTGAGGATTGGATCAGAGTACCCTTGGACCTTTTGGTTTGGAAGACTGCACTAGGGCTCTTTAGCAGAGAATTTTGAATATCTCACTGAACAACAAATCCTAGGATTCCTTAGAATGGAATCATGACGGTTAAAGTAATATTAAACTGATATAACTGTTCAGTCTAATGAATTTGTAGTATTCAGTACCATTCTCTATTTCTACGTTCTCTCCAGGTGCATTCAGCACATTCCAAAACACCGTATGTACAATGGCCACTACTGTTGCCATTCACTGGAAAATGCAACACGGATGCAGAATTTTCTCAAAGTGTGTCTTCTTTGCTGGAGCTAAATAGTCTCTCTCCCGTCTGCCTCCCCACTCTGTATTATATATGTACAGAGTGCCGTTCTTTGTTTTGGAGAGAAAACGGCAAAGGTTGCCTTATCTATGATTTATTTATTAAAAGTGTTTTACCAGGAAAACACAACTGAGACAGGCCTTTTCCTATACAGCGAGGCCCTAGAGAGCAGTAAATTTACATACACAAAAGACAAGCATCCACCCTTGAGCCTCGAATGTTTATCTTGATCGCCCACCCTGCTGGTTGGGCCTTTTGTTGCCAAGCGAGGTACAAGACGGCAAGGACAACAGTAGTGGCTTTGTTGGACAGGTCAGAGAGGATGGTCCTGCCCTTAAAAACATGCCCCCTTATCTCTCTTCCTTTGCCCCTGGAAAATGGAGTGAGTCAGAATCCCAGTAGCATACTTAGCATTTCCTTTCAGTGTCTGCCAATCTATCAAAATTCAGCTACCGCTGTGAACCCATCAACTCGGTGCAAAAAAGGACAAGGCGTACTGCGGACCCCCTTAAAGTAGCAATCATTTATCCTTCCCTGAACTTTAGCTGACCTTTGCAGGCATACTGGAAGTTGAAGTATGTAGCATCTTCTCGTTGTGTACAAAACCATCATAAGGAAAAGAAAGGAAAAAGAAAAACGGGGGAAAGGGACAAAAATATGCATGTTCCTTTCTCTTTCTAAAAAACGGAAAAAAAAAAATACTTTTGCTATGTTTTAATTGTAGTATATGTTGTATTCAATACATGTCGGTAAGTGTACATATGCAGATGGGTATTTTGGTTAGAGAGAGGGAGGGAATGAATAGCCATCTCTCCAGTTAGGAAGAAAATCTCTCTCGCACTCGCTCTCTCTTCCCCCATGGCATGTGAAAGAATACAAGCCAATGTGAATATTCTGCATTTATTGATCCAGTTGAAGTGTCTTTGTAGATGGCAGAAAGAAAACAAGCACATTCCATTCATGACGATTTATTGATGGGATGAGGTAGCCAGAGAGTATGAAGATGTCTTTATGCACAAATAACTATAGCAAGAAAAGAGACTTTAGCTTAACTGGGCTGCAGACCTTCCAGATGTCACAATATCCATGATTTGATTTTTAAGGTCCCGAAAAAGAAAAAGAAAGATCTTACAAAGCCACCCAGTAGCAAAGGTTACCTAGGGTGTGTAAATTTAATCTGACCTAAAGGACATAATTACATACATCTTATCACAAAACAATATACTTTTTATTTGCTTGAATTTTATTTGTATTGGTAAAACTGACCTGGAACTGACACAAGTTTATTAGAAAAAGGACTCTCTCAAACAGAGTGGGCTGGTCTTCTTACTTAAGATAGATGTGTTAACTTCTAGGATGATTAGAGAAATGGATAACTCACTAACATCTGTGCAAACTACAATAAAAAGGGATTTAGTGTTACCCCAAGGAAGGTAAAAGAGGCTGTCTGTCCATTAAACGCTTTATTACAGCGCCAGCAGCTTTTTTCTAACTCAGTTATTCCTGCACAGTGCTCAGAACTGTGACTGCCTGTCATCCTTACCAGACACAGCTTGGGGCTTCATGCCCACCCCCCACCCGCACCACTCCTTCCGCCCGCCTTTCCTTCCTGCCTTCTGGATTATATGTGCATCTGTACTTATGTGCCAGGTAGGTGGCAATCAAATGAGTCATTGAGCAGAGACAACACCTGACCTCGGGTGAAGAATTAAAGAGAGTGGAATCTGCTAAAAGTGAGTGGCATCATGTCACACAGCTACGTATGATTTTTTCACAGCAAGATTTTTTAATTAGAGAGAGAGAGAGAGAATTCTCAAAAGCATAATAATAAGATGATAAAGTAAACTACCATCACCCAAACAAAGTAGACCAGCCACTGACCAAACCTTCAAGGGCTGTGCAAGAAAAGTGGCTGCCAGCAAGTTTTAGGATGGAAAACAAGGAGGAGAATCTATCAATCACCTATCTATCTATCTATCTATCTATCTATCTATCGATTGCAGCATCTATCTGTTATCTATTTATTGGACTCCCTCCCCACTCATCCAGGAGAACAATGATCAAGAGCAAGATATGATGGCTTGGAGATGAGGAAAGTGCCCCAGCCCTGTCACAGTACATTATGCTACCCAACAGGTAGAATGTACCATCACAATACCTCTCTCCCTGTTAGGGTTTAATTGTACTGACTTTGTATATCTGAAAAGGTGTGTGCAGGGATGGGTGGGAACACCAGTCCAGTCAACAAGCAATGAGTGGAATTAAGGGGTTCAACAGATGGGCAGCTCCGTGCCGCCTGTCTTTGCCCCGTATCATTGCTGCAGCCACCAAACAGCACGGCACTGCTGGAGAAAAGCTGACTAGATCGGCTTCTTTTTTTGCAGCACTGTAATGGGGAAAGGGCAGCACCATGATGCCACTTCCTGCAAGCGACATCTGCACACTGTGCTGTGGCAGCATCATCCTGGCAGCCCCCATGTGGATGGGGCTTAGCCATGATGGCAGTGCCATTACAAACTAGGGTTTGGGAGCGTGTGGTTGCTCCACTCTCCCGAACCCTAGTTTTGGCCCCAGGGTGCCGCAAAGCACCCATTTGTACCAGGCCTAAGATTACAACACTATGATTGATGAGGCCATAGGGGAATGTTGACCCCATACTGGTGACCCCTGCTGAATAAACTTATCCATGCCTTAGCCATTGTAATTGTCAGGTATGTTGGTTGATATGGTATCCTTTTTTTTTCCCTGTTGGCAATACTTCAGTTTTGATGCAATTCCATTATCACCTAAAGAAAGGGGGCATTTATAAGTTTTTACACATTTTCTAGAATAGGAAAGGAAAGAGTAATTTTGGCATTGTTGTTCTGTGCCTTCAAGTCATTTGTGACATA
The DNA here is from genome assembly GCA_034509955.1 of Urosaurus nigricauda. Taxonomy (NCBI): domain Eukaryota; kingdom Metazoa; phylum Chordata; class Lepidosauria; order Squamata; family Phrynosomatidae; genus Urosaurus; species Urosaurus nigricauda. Next base: position 15,606,699 of record JAOEGL010000013.1, read on the forward strand.
TGGTGACCCTGAGACCCTACAATGGGATTTTCTTGGCATGATTTGTTCAGAGGAGGTTTGCCATTGCCTTCCCTTGAGACTGAGAGCATATGACTTACCCAAGGTCACCAAGTGGGTTTCCACAGCCCAGCTGGAATTCAAATTTCCCAGTGCCCTAGTCCAATGCTCAAACCACTAAGTCACGCTGTCCCTCATAACTGGCAAATCATCCACTAATTTTTATTGTTGCTTATTTTCTCATTGGAAGGTCTTCCTAATGACTCATTTTATTTTTGGGGGGAGCAGGTGATAACATTTCCCCATTCATCTCTATGCAGGTAACTTGCTTTCGGGGAAAAAACCACCTTAAGAATAGGGGGTCTTTCCTCCCCACCCAACTTCTCTGATTTTCTAGCATTCACATCTCCCATATATGACTTTTGTACCACACCAAGATCACATGCATACACAAACGCTTGATTCCATGGTGTATTTGTAAAGAAAGCTCCTTTTACTAGAGAAAAGAGGAAGGGGGAGTCCCAAATAAATATGTGAATAATTGGATCAGAAATAGATGCTACCCTTTCTCAGTGATGAAACTGTATATAGAGGGTGGCGGGTGGTTGGGGGGAGAGAATGTTAACATATAATTGACATAATTGATCTATTTTTCCCCTTCTTTTTGCTGCAGTAATTTTTTATGCATGCTATTGTTGCTGTTATTATCCAAGATGTGATCTTGTGTGGCTGATAATACTGGCTAGATAGGAAAACTGGTAAGTACCAGCCAATCACAAATCTATAGTGTCTATTTCTGCATCACCAGGTGCTATCTCATGGGAAATATCCTCCTTTTTGGCAGGCACACAGTTCCCTGCATTATCTGTCATTTTCATTAGATTCAAGCTACAGCTGAGCCAAAAAAGAAAAGGGAAAATAAAAGACTTTCCTGGTTCTTACATACATGTTGAAAATGCCCAAGATGAGAATAGCCCAAATTCACTTCTCAGAACAGCATTCTTATTTGTTCTTTCTCACTCACACACTAACATTACATACTAAAGCTAACCATGTGATGCTAGAAGCTGGCTAGTATGCCTAGCCAAATAATTAAAGGATTTTAATATCAACTAACTAACTAACTAACTGGGTGTGTGTGTGTGTGTGTGTGTGTGTGACTGTTATGTCTCTGTATGATTGACTCATTTCAAAATTGCTGCCACTGAGAGATGCTATTATAAAAGCCCAGGAAAAGCCAGGCAGGGCTAGACTATTGGGTTGTCAGGTGAGAGATGGGGCACGGCTCCTATCCTTTCTTAAAAGGTTGTGTAGAAGAGGGATTTTCAGCAGGTAGTTGCTTTAATGACAACAAACACCTGCTGAAAATTCCTCTTCTCCACAACCATTTATTCATATGAGATCTTCTAATCCACATAACTGTAATCTCAGAATCCCCTAGCCACCATAGCCAGTGGCTGTGCTGGTTGGAGTATTTTGGAATTGTTATCTAAAATGTAACCCTTCTGAGCTGTTGTGGGGGCTATTAAAAATGGCTATTGCACATTTATTTATTTATTTACCTATCCATCCTCCTACCTACCTCTGTTCCAACAAGAAAGATCCTCACACACTTCCTTGCCACCATTCTCTGAAGATGCCAGCCACAGATGCAGGTGAAACACCAGGAATAAATTCTTTGATAACACTGCCACATAGTCTGAAAAAAACCACAAAAAACTGTCCCTTAGAATGGTTTAGAATAATAGAATCACAGTATCATAGAGTTGGAAGAGATCACAATTTTTATCGCTGCTTTGCACGAACTCACAATCAAAGCATACCCAACAGATGGCCATCCAGCCTCTGTTTAAAGACCTCCAAAGAAGGATACTCCACCACACTTCATGGAGTGTGTTCCACTGTAGAATAGCTCTTACTGTCAGAAGTTCCTCCTAATGTTGAGGTGGAATCTCTGTTCTTGGAGCTTGCATCTATTGCTCCAGGTCCTATTCTCTGTAGCAGCAGAAAACAAGCTTGCTCCATCCTCAAAATGACATCCCTTCAAATATTTGAACAAGGCTATAATATCACCTCTTAAACATCTCTTCTCTGGGCTATACATACACAGCTCCCTAAGTCTCTCCTCATAGGGCATGATTTCCAGATCCTTCACCATTTTGGTCACCCTCCTCTGGACACACTCCTACTTGTCAACATCCTTTTTGAATTGTGGCCCCCTAGAACTGGACACATTATTCCAGGTGAGGCCAAATAGAGCAGCACTATTACTTCCCTTGATCCAGACACTATACGTCTATTGATACAGCCAGAATTGCCTTGGCCTTTTTAGCTGCCACATCACACTGTTGACTCATTTTTAACTTGTGGTGTACTAGGACGCCTAGATCCCTTTCACATGTAGTCTCATTTAGCCAGCCCCCCTCCATCTTATATCTATGCATTTCAGTTTTTTGCCCTAAGTGTAGTACCTTACATTTTTTCTATGTTGAAATTCATTTTGTTATCTCTGGCCCAGCTTTCTAATCTATTAAGGTCATTTTGAATTTTGATCCCATCCTCTGGGGTATTAGCTATTTCTCCTAGTTTGGTGTCATCTGCTAATTAGATAAGCATGAACACTATTCTTCCACCTAGGTCATTGATAAAGATGTTGAATAGCACTGGGCCAAGGACAGAACCCTGTGGCATCCTTCTTGTCACTTCTCTCCAGGATGAAGAGGAGTCATTGCTGAAGACCCTTTGGGTTTGGCTTGACAACCAATTACAAACTAATTTTTAACAAAACAAAAAAAGTCTTGAGTGGAAAAAAAAATAGCAGTCAATTTACGTTACAAAAATCATGAGCTCATTGTTCTCATTCATCCAAAAAATTCAAGAATGAAAGTCAGCAATTTCACTTCTTTCTTTCTTTCTTTCTTTCTTAAAACTTCTTTGATGAAATCCTAATGTGTTGATGTCAACAGAGTAGAGCAACACCATCAAAAGAAGGCCAAATTAAATTACATTGTATTCCTCAAGCTCTGAAAAGTAATCACGATTGCCTCCAAAGATGTACCAAGTGCTATCAAAGTCAATAGGCCAGTGTCACCATTTTGCTGTGGTCAGCAAGTAAACTGTTATCTGGGAATTTGGTTTATGTTGTGCCTTAATAATTCCATAGTCCAGAGTGGGACTACTTTGCAGATGGCAATAAAATGGTAATATTGTATACTTCGTCTAATGAGGATGGACTTAATTGGGATGGCTGTAATTATTATGGATTCTCCCAAGAAGCCAATTGAGCCAAATGTGTGTGAGTGACAGTGACTATTTATTTAACTGGGACAGCATTAATAGAAATTTCATCTACTAGGGATAAAGCCAAAAAGAACGAAGGGGTTAAGTAGTTTTTAACCAGGAGCTAAATGGGTGAACAATTCTGAGGCTCCTGTTTTGAATGAAAAAATTGACAAATATTTAAGGGGGGTTGGTGCCTCTGATCAGGTTGGTAGGATAGATTTTTGTGTGTGTGTGTGTGATTTCACAGGCAATGAAGAACAAAAATCTGAGAATGACTTTTAAAAGTTAAGATCTAAAACTCTTGGCCTTGATTATGGTATAAATTGTATGGCTTCCCTAAGTCCTTTCTGAATCCCTGGGGCTTTTTCCGTTCATCTCCACCACCACCACTATTAAAATGTGGCCTCCAGGAGCAGCAGATCTTGTTTAAACACTTTCAAACCCATCCCAGCCTTCCAAAGAACCAGGAACTCCCAGCTTCTAATTGTGATTTTTGGATGATATTATGCAGCCCAAGTGGCCTTCAGATATTCTGAGCATGTCCATCCCTGGCCTAGATTAACATATCTGTCTATTTTCACTTTTCCCACATCTGAATGATTACAGTCTCAAACTCTCCAATTTGAATATGAAGAAAACTGCACATTTAAAAAATATATTTTTTTTAAAAAAAAAAAGATTTTTAAAAATTACTGAAAATGTTCACTCTTAAAAAAAGAAGAAGAAGCTAACTGAAATAAAATTCTCACCCATTCCCAGTTGTGAGCTAAAACTTTGTAGGATTGAAGTTGCTGATGTAATGAAGGCTGAATGGTCAAATCCTGATATTTTGGAAAATGACTCTGAAACCTCAGGTTGATGCAAGCAATGGCAGGGATCGTACATAGAGGAGCCAGAGTATAACTTTATTATTCATGGAGTTACATGGCAGTTTAGCAATGTGACTTCATTAATGAATTGCTAGTTTGCATTAACAAATGCACAAACTAATGTGTATCGTCATGCACAATGCACATCAATGGACACTGCAAAACCATGTGCAATGCCCAATCATGTACAATGTGAAATAGCGCCACATGTGCAATTCCACTTCCACAACCTTGAACTGAATACATTTATTCCATATTGGATAAAAATATACAGCTCCTTCTATAGGGAAATGCACACATGTATGAGACAACGATGGGATCCAGGCAATATTTTTGTTGAATCTGATATATTCTGAAAGTTTCTGGCATTTGGGTATTCAAACTCCACATGCAATGTGACTTGTATTCTCAAGCCATTAAACCCCATTGGTGTTAAGCCACCTCCAATGCCATGAAATAACTTTCTTTTGTCAACAGGGATGTGACAGTGTAATAAATACAAGATATTTTTCTGCTTCAGACAAAGAACAAGATGGCGAATCCCCATTCCAGGTACAGAAGTCAACACAACAGTGGTGATACAACATTGTCACCATACTTAAGGGCAGCAGTTAGCTTAGGAAGTCCACCACTACCACTATGTAGTATTTGTTGGGTTGTCTGTTCCCCATGAGTGAACTTTTATGTTGCTGTTGTTAGCCAACAAGAACAACTCTCAAAAAGAAACTGTCACTTCCTATTTTGATTCCATTTATCACCATATTAATGGAAAACACGCTAAGAGAATCAGAAAGTGAAAGAACATACAAATAAACTTTCAAACTGTCTTTCACCAAGGGAGATTCAAGTTATTGACTATGCAAATTGCCTTATTAAAAGAAGAATGATGTCTTTTTCAGCAATCAGGATTAATTATGGGCAAATCATTCAATGGAGAAATCAACTTGTTTCACAAAGACAAAATGGGGGGAAATCCAGAATAGCCTTTTTGGAACAGATCGAAATTATAAAATGCCCACAGTTTGCAATCTATCAAAAAGATAGTTCCAGCAGCATTCAAAGATGATGACTAATGCATAGCTCTGGGGTTCTCATCTGTGAGCAGGTTTTCATATGCAATTGGGCAAATGTTCTTTCTCTTAAAGTACCAGCCAGTGCCAAAGTGTGTATTTGTTTGTGTGTCTGTGAGAGAGAGAGAGATTGAGAGGGAGAGAGAGATATTAGTGATTTTGCTTTGTTTTGTTTTAAAACTTGGTCATGACAGTAGAACATGCAGGGAAGAACTGTGGCCAAGGTTTAGGAAACAATCATGAATCACACAGCTATGTTCCAAAACACACTGTAGAAATAATTCGGTTTGAGACCACTTTAACTGCCCTGGCTCATTGCTAGGGAATCCTGGGAATTGTTGTTTATTGTAGCACCAGACCTCTCTGACAGAGAAGGTTAAATGTCTCACAAAACTACAGTTTCCAGAATCCCCTACCATTGAGCCAGTGCAGGTATATGCTAAATTTTAAAAAGTAAATAATTTTGGAATTCCATTTTATCCTTATAAATTTTATATATTCGGAGTACATGTATCTAGACTAGTCACCCATTAGGTTTCCTTTGCCGAGGATGAATTCAAACCCTGTTCTCCTAAAGTCCTAGTTTTCCACTCAGACCACTATGCCACACTCCTCCATAGGATCTTCATTTCCCCAATTTTCTCTTCTCTCTCTTCCTTTCCTTTCCTTTTCCATCACCGATATTTTCTTTCTTTTTCCTTTTTTTTAAAAATAGTTAAACTTTGACAGAAATGTGTGGTTTTATTCTTTGTTTTTCATACAGGCCATATATATTAATGGCACCATGTAAATAAAAAAGAACAGTATAAGAATGTGAAGAAGCTGTCTACTGAAAGATATATACTAGGAGAAAGGCTTGCAAATGGAAAAATGCATATAAACGTTTGTTTAATCCATTTTATTGTTGGAAATATTTTGGAATGGAAATAAAGAATTACTTTACTCCCTCTCTTCCCCTGGCTTTGTTGTACCTGTTATGTTGTCATCTCATTTTCAGAGTTTAAAGTTTTCCCCATACGGGCAGCGACACATACTACACAAGCATTTGGAATTTGGAACTTCCCTGTTCTTTGGAAACCAGGTCCAAATTATGTTTGGGAACAAATAGAGAAACAAAATCTAAAAAACAAGAAAGCGGGAGGTCTCTTTCATTGTCTGCAGTGGATATTTGTCAACATTGTTTAACTGACTTGGCCATTTCGTATTGCTCATTGTGATTGGCAGGACAAGCCCAAGAGAGCCCTAAGGCTGGAAAGTTATAGAAAACCTCCATTACTGAAGAGAAGCAAGGTCAATTCCATGCAGAGAGAAACAAGCAGAATCCCAGTTCCCCAATGTCTTTGTCACACCACATGCAGACTTCCAGATTTCATAGATACGGTGCAATGAGACCAAATCAGATTTCCACCGTTAACTGATACATGTGTAAGGGTTATGAATACTGTGGGGGGAGAAAGAAAAATGTTTCATGTCGGAGCTCAAAAGAACTAAGCTTATCCTTGATATTTTAAAATAATCTGTCTTGAGCTGTCATGGATGTTTGCAGTAATATTTTCGACAGACCGATCAGCTTAAGAGAAATTGTTTAGATTATGTCTCTCAGGAAAATGACCCATGCAGCAGGAGCTAAGAATAACAGTTGTATATAAAGTGTTTTGCAGGAGACTTCAGAGGCCTACCTGTAAAATGTCTCAAGCGCTCTGCTAACCCATATGGAGAAGCAGAATTCATCAGAAACAGGCAGGCATGTTTCCTCTCCGTGAGAAACAAATTTGCAAAAAACCACAATTTTGTATAGCATCCAAAGGGGGGAAAATGTTCCCAGTGTTGTTGATGTTCACGGAGGTCTATAATATCAGAAATTAATTTCAAAAATGCCCATATAACGTAATGTAAGCAAGGACACACTTTGGGCTTGGAGATGTTTGCTCTTGACTAAAGTCCAGATTGAGAAACAAAATAAGAGTTCCAGAAGATGATACTATGAGAAGAATGTAGGTTCCTTTGAATACATGGCCAGCCCAGACATTTGTAACTAGTACCAGAAATAGGGGTTTAGCTAGGAGGAGTGGGAGACGAATTCATTGCCCCCATAGGAATTCCCCCCCTCTGTATGAAATTTTCCTTCACAAATAATCTAGTATTGTGATTATTCAAAACTTAGGTTGAGCATTTAGGTGAATGTTCAGGCATCCAAAGAAAAGGAGCAGCAAATTATATGGGGGGGGGGGGGTGAGGTCTTATTTGGGGAGGCAATGCTCTCATCTCCACCTGCAACTACACCCCTAACCAGAAACAAGCTTATAAGTCTTTTCACACAGAACTTGTTCCTGATAGCTCTATGCCTAGTATCTTATTTGGGGAGATAGGGCTTTTTATTTCGCAGCCTTATCAAATCATTGTGATTCAGAAACCCCACAGATCTATGGAAAATCCCCCAGAGATATATCAGTAGATCATGATCCAACATTAATCTCTGCTTAGCTTAATCAGAATTTTACACAGATTCATGGTTTTTAGAAGATAATGGTTCTATGTACTTCAACATCCTTTATTCACTATGTAGAATCATAGACACCTTTGTATTGGCATCTAGGAGTCCTAGTAGAGTCCTAGGTCTTTAAACAGAGGCTGGATGGCCATCTGTCGGGGATGCTTTGATCGAGAGTTCATGCATAGCAGGGGGTTGGACTGGATGGCCCTTGTGGTCTCTTCCAACTCTATGAATCTATCATTCTAAAAAAAAAAAAAAAATACTAAGAGGTTCATTCCCCTTAATTCCCCTTAATCTCCCATTCAACATCCCAACCAATTCCTGAAGAGTTTGCTGCTTGTCAGCCCAACCAAAACGTGTTTGCTTTGCTCTGTAGTTCAGCATGGGAATAATTTGTTAAAATAATGTGATGTCCCAGGATTTGCCAAAATTTAAGTCATTATATGCCAGCCATGTTAATTTTTTGTGTAACTACTAATGGTTTGAAATAACTTAATTCACTATTTCAGGGAGATGGGCTATTTGGGACCATTTTTAGTTATTTGTTATTTTGTTATTTTATTATCATTTAGTTAATTGATTTTTTTTAAAAAAAAATTAAAACCAATGCATTGATAACATGGTAATAATAATTACCATAAGAAACAAATTAATACATTTTAACATTAACAAATTATTTTTCTTTAATGATCTGACGTTAGTGTCTTCACATTAATACAAACATTCCCAAGTTTTTCTTTTCAGTGACTGAAAACTTTTTTTTAAAAAAAATTAAAACTTAAAAAGCATTTTAAGGCTAACTTTGACTGTGGTTAAAAGGAAACCATGGAAGGCCTCGGGCTTCACCCATCATCCTGATGAGGACATGTCAGGTAGTGATGCTGACTTGTCAAGTGTAAGATACTCAGATAGACACAATTCAGTCATATGATAGCACTGAACTCCTCCTAAGGTTTCCTCTCTGTTTATTGTTCTGCTGTTGGGATTGTGGCTGAGTCACTTTGCAAAATCATGCATTTATCATATTTTAGCAGAGGTAAAATCAACTAACATCTCCCTAAATGTATTGGAAGCATGTATACACACGACAGATGAACATGTTTCTCTTCTAGAAATGGAAAGAATGTTCTAGAGGTGAAAAGAACTGGTAGTTCTTCAATTGTATTTTAACTTTTTTATTATCAGGTGTGTTGGCTAATCTTGATTTTTAAAAATAAATGTGCATTTTTAATGTAACTGTATATAGGTCAATAAAGTTTATTTTTTAAAAAATAATATTTTATGTTAATAAATTTTAAAAACTGTTACTTATTTTAACAACGAATTGCATAGCTACTGTCTCATTTGAATAACATATTTCAGGATAATCTCTATAATAAAATACTTATTTTTGTTGTTGTTGTTGTAAAAGTATCATTTTGAAAAATCCTACAGTATATGTTAATGGCAGACCTTAATCTGTTGTTAAGTCTGGAACCTAGGATATAAACATATTGTTTAATATGGATGCAATTTTTCTGCAAAGTCATGTTTTGTTATTTCTCCCCTTGTTACTCAAGCTTTTATTGGCAATTATTCAGCTAGATCATGTCCAGCCCCACCAGAGATGATCCAGCCTGAGTGGGAGAAATAAGTTCTTTTTCCAGGAACTTGCCATCTCCAGTCTCGCAGCTCCAGTCATAACTGAGATCAGATCTTTATGTGGCAGTTCCGTAATTTCCTCATCAAAAATTGACAATATTAGTAATGATCCTGAGAAAACAATATTTTGCCTTATCATTTGATTTAACCAATTTAAAATATTGTTCCCCAAATCCCTAACCTTAGCCAATCTTGTTTTATAGCCTTTGTGGCTGCCCGGGGCCCTACACCAGGAAAAGGTAACATAAAAATAGTCAAATAAAATAAATAAATAATGTCCTCGGTATTCATTTCCCAGGTGGAAAAAAATGATTTCCTGATTACTAGGAAATGCTACTAAGAAGAATAAGAGCAGTGAAACGTCTGTGCAGTTTTCTACCAGTATTCCGATAGCCCACTATGCTGTAAGATATTTCAGCTTTTTCTACTAAAATCTGGTGCAGAAAAAGCATTTTCTTTGTAGGAAATGTCCTCTGTTGTTGTTGTTGTTGTTACTGTTGTTGTTGTCTGCTCTCAAGTAATTTCTGACTAATGTGAACCTTTCAGAGGGCACACCCAGATATTTATCAGGATCCCCTACTACTTTTTTGCTTCATGGCTCCATTTGATTCTTACTTTACGCACAAGGCACAAGGCAGTTCCAAGTTTAATGTGGTCAGCAAACCATCAGAGCTGTGCTGCATGATCAGCAGTATCATATGTTGGTCGACAGTATTTTGGAACACAGATGGGAAATTGCATGGCTGGGTGCATTGTCACAAAGGGAAAAAAAACTCCTCTACACATCACAAATTGGCAAAAATTACCCAGAATTTTTTAATGTGATAGTTTAGCAATGTTTAAAACAAGTCGGTAAATGTGGGGTGGGGGAGGAAGCAAAGATTCAAAACCTGATCACGAATGAATATTGTATTACAAAGACTAAGCTGGATGAAGCTCGGGGAGAGCAGGTTAACCTCTCCCGCTTCTGACTATTTCAGTTCTCTGTGCAGTACCATGTAAGGTCTGTAATGTTAGTGGTGGGGTTTCATCTCCCTCACTAAGGCACTACACAGATGGAGGGGGAAAAGTTGGCTTAACTCTGTGCTTTCCTGATTTAAAGGGAGAAGTGACTGACCATATTGCTTTCTCCCATTCTGGTCCCAATGCGGATGGGTAGTCTGCACCACCCTCCTACAACTGCAAGGATAGACCCTCCAAAATGGAGCATTCATGGTTACAAGCCATATCTTTCCCCCCCCCCTTTTTCTCTCCCAAACACATGTACATGAGCACATGGACACATCACCAGCAGTTGCCAATCACACCTTTACATTGCCAAGTCATCAGCCCATTGGACCAGCCATGTTTCAGGCCACTCAATTGCACAATTGATTAGCTTTCCATATGACACATCAATGTGCTCAGTGACATGTTGTCATGGCATGATCATGAAGCCCCCCCCCCCCCAATACATACTCCCTTTCTCCTCCTTCCCCCTATGGTCCCTGTTTGACCAGCCAGTTTCTTAATGTTTTTATTAAACCCATTGTATTGTCATCATTTTGCTTCACAGGGCATGCAATAGGTTGATGGTTGCTAATCATAGTGCATTTTTCTGAATTTTGGTGTGTGTGTGGTATTCCACAAGACCCCAGATGGACCTTGCCAGGCAGGCCGCTATAATCCCCAAAGTGATGAGACCTGTACACACTACAACCAGATGAGGTCAGTTTTGTGGGACCTCTTGAGAACCATACCCCTCGGATTAGCCCCACAGGTAGTTTGGGAGTCACTAATGGAATCATTGTCATCTCCAATAATCAAAAGAATGGGCGATGATTGTCTAGATGTCTCACCCGATGAGCCAGCTATTGATTTACCTCCCTTCCCATTTCCCTTGATTATTGTCAAACCAGATTACCTCACCCCAGACAATCTGACACCTTTGCCCTGTGGCTAGATTTAGCCCTTAAAAACCCCTAGAAATCTTCCCTCAGTTTACTAGTTTGGATTTCATGAGGACTCTATGTCACTGCAATCTCTAGACTAGCTCCAGCTCTTCCATTCAACCAACACTATCAGAACGGGTGTTTCTCACCCTCCTTTACCCAATTGGATTCTGGAAGCAAGCCTCGTCTGCAGTAAATATTACTAGCAGTTCTGTCTCAGACCTTTTCTAAGCTAACCCCTGGTTTTCTGAGTGTGCAATAGTGAATTACTGTGTGATTTTTCCCTTTTAAATAAAATTTACATCAATTGGAGAATCTGCCTCTGCATCATTTCTTATATCCACCAGCCCCTCAGTATACAGGTGGGATATGATTTCGTCGAGTCCTTGTAACCGACCCCCTCTCAATTTGAGCTAAGTAAAATTTCCCCTACAAAGATGTTGGCTACATGGTACACAAGCTGAATTGTGTGTATGTGCAATCAGTTTGTGGATGGCAACAAAAAATTATTGCCAGCAATGGCACTTGCATCTCATCTGGATTAGGGCACCTGCTCCATACGCACCCCATCCTCCCCATTTTTGTCCAGAACAATCATATTCATTTCAAACTTGTGTACATGGAGATAGGCATGTGGTGCCATTGGTTCTTCCACTCTGTTGTGTATGCGCCTGCAGCAGCATCACACATTTCAAATTGTGTGTGGACATGTACACACCTATTTCACTGACCATTTGTTTCTTCCAAGTCACAACTCACACATGAGGCAGTACTACACAACAACCATGCAACTAGGTGAGCATAATGTCATGCTCCAGCTCATTGTAGGCTCTTAGCCATTTTTTTTTCCGAACTCATTTGTACAAAAAGAAAGCTGACTGGCAGAACGACCAGATGTGTCCACCTCCACTTGTCCACCCATGTGCTCAAGGTATGGCTAGAGATGCATTCACTTTTAAACACTGTCCTGAAGCCACAGAAGAGGGCCATGATGAAAGCACTGGGGTTTGTGTTACAGCTCAGGATCCAGATTTATTCCCTCTTCCCATCTTTTCTTCCCCGCTGCTTGCTTACCCTCTTGAGTTTGGCATCTCAGGCTGTTACAGTCTACCAGACTCACAGACTGTTTCCTTCATCAGTGGAGACAGTTCCCATGGCAGGATAAATCCAACTTCAGACCACCAATGCAGTGTGCAGGCATGCTGACCAGATCAAATTTGAAGTTTCACTGCATGGCAGGCACCAGCTGACTCAATTAAGGCAGGCTGTTAAGTTAAATTTGTGATGTTGCTACTGTGGCATCAGGAATAAAAGTGGCTCCGTTACATAAATAAATAAATAAATACTCAAGAAGAAAACACTTAAAAAAACACCCCTCTAAACAATAAACCCAGGGCGAAAATGTGCTCCATAATTTCATACAAACAGAGAAAAGCCAAATCATCTTAAACTGTCACCAGAATTCATCATCCCAGGAGTTTCTGACTTCCTTTTTAAAATAAATAAGTATCTAGTTCTTATGGTGATTAATTTTGAATATTACCAAAGAATTGCCCCAGTGCCATGGTGCAATGGTTCAGTGCTTCTCAAACTTTCTGTCCCTCTTCAATGAAGATGACAATGTAATGTGTCATAAAAAAACTGATAAATATTTCCATACAGTTTAGATTTTCATGGGATATAATTTGGACTAGCACTTTTAAAGTATATATAACCCTACCTAACACCCTTTATTTACCCCTTATTCATGGGAGCTGGACACCAAAAAAAAGAAGATCCAAAGAAAATAAACTCTTTTGAGATGTGGTGCTGAAGAACAGTACTGAGAATACTGTGGACATTCAAAAAGACAAATAGATCCAAACAAACAGTTCTACAGATGCCACGGACTGTCAGAAAGATAAATGAATGGGTTCTAGAGCAAATCAGCCCTGAATGGTCAATAGAAGCCAAGATGACTACACTTGAGACTTTTGTACTTTGGACATAACATTAGATGATGTGATTCACTGGAAAAATGGATAATGATTGGCAAAGGCTGTAGGAAAACAAAATATCACTTTACAGATGGATTGATTCAGTCAAAAAAAGCCACAGCCCTGACTGCAAAGCCTTAGCAGGGCAGCTGATGGCCAACGTTCTTGATGGTCTCTCATTCATATAAACTGACGTTGACTTGACAGCCAACAACAAAAATTTAAAAATGCCCACAGAAGGTTCCTTAGATTGTCATGAGCTTTATTATGCCACAAAGTTTCACTTCCAGTAGGGCTTCAACTATTATCACACTAGGGTCAATTCCAGAACCATCCCACAATTATTCCATTACTATCTCACAATTATCCCATTGCCAATAATGGGATATTCATTGCCAATAATGGGATAATTATGGGAATGTTCTGGAATTGACCCTAGTGTGATAATGCCAGTCTTGGCAGTAATGCAAAACTGTAGGAGATGGTGTAGGAAGTTATCCATTACCTAAAGGAAGCTCTGAGGTCACGCTGGTAAATGTGAATGTGTCCAGAGGAACAGAGCAAAGATAGTAGAAGCTCTGGAAACCAAGCCTTCATTGGAGATTTTTCAATAGATGTCAGAAGGCCATTCCTGAGGGGTATCCTAACTGTGGATTCCCGCATTGGTCAGAGGTCAGATTATATCACCTTAACTATCTTTCTAATTCTATGGTCCCTCTATGTTTACTTGAAGGAATATGAAGGAAGCTGGAAAAAAAATTCCTTGCCATTTTTCACAGTGGATCAGGAAGAAGGCTTCACACCTAGAGCCTCTTACTGAAACTTCATCCTACTACTGAAGCTGTATTATGAGTGAATACAGACAGTTCAGTTTTGTTCATGGAAAGCATTTACAAGAACAATTGTTTTTTAGAAAAAATGTTAGGAAGACCTCTCCTGTTTATAAAAAAGCAATATGTTAAGGATAGATTCAATTTGCTTTTTTCATTGAAGAGAGATGGAGCAGAGGAGAAACACCTTTTGAAAGAATGCACCCAGGACAGCAATGTTTTGATACATCACTTTTCTCAGTGGAAAGGTGAAGGGGAAAACAGATGGTTGTTGTTGCTGCTGCTGTTGTTTAAAAAAAATCTGCTAAAACCTCTGCCTCCTATAACTCTGCCACTGCATCTCCAGTTTAGCATTTTTGTCTTCCAAATACCCCCAAACCAAGGCGTTCAGTATTCTAGTCACTGCTATTTCCCTAGCCAAACCAGTGAAGTCAAAATATTGTGATATTAATGTTCAGTTAAATCATTTTGCATAATTAAATAGCCCGGCCTCTTTCAGTTCCAGAGATGTGAGTTCTCCACTGGCAAGTCTTGTCGAAATATGTTGATCCACCAGGGTTTCTGAAATGGCTCTACTGAAAACCAGTGAACCTTAAATAAAAAGAAATCCCCAGCTGTATAGATATATCCTGTCAGGGAAAACCAAAACTCAGCTGGATACTAAACTTACCTGACTTTATCTCATCATGTTCAAGCAGGAATTTTTTTCTGTCCAAAATCATGGAATTAAGAAAGCAGAAGAGGAGCATGTTAACCCTCAAGATATGTGAGACTTCAAGGCATGTCACACCTAGCCCATTTTGCCAATAGTGAGGGACAATGGGAGCTGTAGTCCCACAGCAACTAGAGAGAGACACAGTCCCCATCCCTGGGTGAAAGGTCTTCTTATAGGGAGACGCTATGTCTTCCTAGTGCTCACAATAGTTTTAGTACCCTCTCTTTGGGTTGTAACAAGTTAATTTGGGCCAGCTTCTATGGCATGCTTCAAGAATGATTACCTAGCAGGCAGTGACAGAAGACGAGGAAATCTCTTAAATATTTTCTATTTCTTTGCTGGCTGTCCCAGCTTTCATTCCCAGTATATCAGAATTAAATGGATGTAATGTATGAGGAGGCCTAAACACTCTGGGAGTTATTAGATCCTGTCTGATCTTGGAAACTAAGGAACATCAGGCATAGTACTAGAACACGTGTAGAAAGTCTGAGGTCTAGGTGCTAGCCTTTCCCAGTTAAAGAGAACAGGTAGTAGGCCATGGGAAAGATCTCCAAGAAACCCTGGAGGGCCAATGACAGTCAGAACAGCCACTATAGGGCCAGCTGGACAGATACTCTTGATCTGATACAAATTAGCTTTTGTTGTTACTGTTGTTATAGACATCCTCCACGTAGGAAAGTGGAAAGAGGATTCTAACCTCATCTTCATTGCCACAATACATTCCTAGCTGAAGCCTTTGTTAAGCCTCTACAAAATTCTGTTAAGGCCAGCAATTTGGTGACTTTGAGTGGCATTCTCAAAACATTTTAAAAATAGAGCTTCTCCTCTGGTCAATAAAATTGATCATCTTTGAGTGGAAATAAAGGCACTTCTTTGGACTTGACAGAAAGTCTAGTATGACATTTGATGCTGTTAGATGCACCTTTTTCTAAACATCCTTGGTGGCATGTGCTATACTACTTAATGTAGATGCAAGGCCTTGGGACAGATGGGGAATGGAATGGGGACATCTGCCAGCAGCGGCAGTGTTCCTGTGTGCAGTAAAATGTGTCCCTCACTCGTTCCCGTCCCCTTTTGTTCTGTTCTCTTTCTGTACCATAGAGCCCTGTGCAATAAACTTATGGGTGTTATACCTGCATAAGTCACCAGTGGAAGTCCTGCTTTACCCAGAAAATTTCAGAAGTAAAAAAGAGCTTAGCCATTTAGTTTATTTCTGTATTTTGAGGGTCTTTTTTTTTTTTAACAATTGGACTTATTGGAATGATGTTGTGGGATTTCCTGCTTCATGTGCCAAACTAACTTGGCCGGCTTTGGATATTCAGCACCTTCATTGACTCAAACTCTGCCTCAGGCAACTAAAGGACTCAGGTCAGGCCAGACAACAGCTAAGTAAAGAAAATGGAAAAAGAAAGGACATCTGTGGCCTCCATCCTTCCTTTACCCATCTCCATTTATTCTAAAAGGCAGAATAATTTATATGAATTTAGCCAGGGTGTAAACATTTATTGCAGTGGCAATTTTTTGCTATTTTAGAGGGAAGGTGGTTAAACTGGCCCAACATTTTGATTTAGTTGTGTTTTTTTTTTCCTTTAAAAGCATCAGACATCTAATTGTGATATGTTTTAGTGTATTCCTCACCACACGTTCATAGAACTAGCCCACAGCTCCAGTGATAGAGCAGGATACAAGCACAGTGACACAGCTCTCATTCGCTCTGCATTCGCTCTGCCCAGTGAAGGTACTACACTTATTCTATAAATACCCAGACAATTGGCTCAATATAACAATACAGTTAAGCAGTTTTAAAAATAAGTTAAGCTATGTCACCTTCTTGTCAGCCATGCTGCTAATTTAACTATATGCAGGGTTTTATATAATGAACTGTTAGGCAGGCTCCGAAGTGAAATATCTAGTTACTGCATGCACCTTCAGTGTTCATTAAGGTGTGAGATGACAGGGCTGACCAAATAGCTTGCTGCAGCCTAATATCACCAAGCCAATGACTAACCCGAACAGCATAGAATTAAATACATTAGTAGCACTTAAGAATGGAGGAGAAAAGCAGCAACAATGTTTGTCCACTCTGGCCTAGATTTCAAGCTTGCTCTTCCTGCCACAATGATAGCTGAGTCTTGATATCCTATCATTAAAGTCATCACAAACTACTGCCAATGGAAAATTCATCCTAACCCAGCCCACACTGCATCCCAATGTATCTCTGCTCCTACTCTCCATCCATCCCCATTCTACCAACATTTTTTTCCTATTCATGGCATGTTGACTCTGAGATTCCCAGATTTCATGGCATTTTGGTTTCGAGGAAAGGCAGAAATTTAGAGGAATCTGTTAGGAAATGGGGACGAGTCTGGATTAGCGGCATTAGTACAGAAATAAAGAAGGCTTACATTTCATTGGTAAGAACATATAGATTAGGTTTATTTACAAATATTAATGGTTTCATAACATTTCATGAATGCTGTTGCATGTGCTCTTCAAACATGGAGAAAAGAGAGAAAACTATAGAAAATGGAGAAGGACCAAACTGACACTAATTGAAGAGAGAGAGCATGACTGAGATCAACAATCAGGAAAATTGCCTGAATACACAATATGCTTAAACTCTTAGAAAGACACGTAAACTAGCAATTCCTGCATAGAAGCAGGTTAAGCTTAAGGTAAAGTAAAGGTTTCTCTTGACATGAATGTCTAGTTATGTCCAACTATATAGGACGATGCTCATCTCTGTTACTAAACCGAAGAGCCAGCATTGTCCAAAGACAACTCCATGGTCATGTGACTGCACAGAACACTAACCTTCCCATTGGAGTGGTACCTACAGTATTTATGTACTTGCATTTGCATTCTTTTGAACTGCTAGGTTGGCAGAAGCTGGGACTAGTGATGGGAGCTCACCCCATCATGTGGTACTTGAGCCTCAAGATGCCAATTTTCCAACCTTACAATCGTCAGAATTGAGATCTTAAACACTAAGCCACCACATCCCTAAGCTTAAGCTTGCTATCTTTAACATTTTTATTTCTCTAAAATCTAGTAAACCAGGGAGTAGACCGGGATGTGTAATAAGGGTACTTGGAAGTGATCATGTCAAAAGCCTTTTACATCCCCCCTATTTCATGCCACAAAGTTGAAAAAATGGGAATAATAGCAGGGCAGCTAGAAATACAAGGGGAAACATTCTTGGTGGTTTCTCCGAGGCTCTGGAACTCTCTTCCTAGAAAGTCCAGATTGGCTCCCTCTATGGCAGTGGTTCTCAACCTTTGGGCCTCCAGATGTTTTGGACTTCAATTCCCAGAAGTCCTAGTCAGTACATTCATTGTTCAGGAATTCTGGGAGTTGAAGTCTCAAAAATCTAGAGGCTGAGAACCAAAGGTTGAGAACCACTTGTTTATGGTATTGTTCCAGTAGCAGCTGAATGCTCCCTTTTAAATTTTCGCTGTCCTTTGGGGACTCATAGTTTATAAGGGGGGAAAAAATTTAATAACTGAGCTGTTCTTCTCTTATCTTGTGCTTTAAAATTCTTTCATTCTTACTGCTAGTTTGGTTATATTTTACTTT
Organism: Urosaurus nigricauda; assembly: GCA_034509955.1. NCBI lineage: Eukaryota > Metazoa > Chordata > Lepidosauria > Squamata > Phrynosomatidae > Urosaurus > Urosaurus nigricauda. Next base: position 15,625,080 of record JAOEGL010000013.1, read on the forward strand.
TTATACATGTTATTGACTGCTTTTAGCTGTATGTGTTTTAATTTGCATTGAATCCAAAGACTGGGGCAAAGATGGTAAATAAATGAATAAATAAATCAAATAATGATATACTTATTTTTTAAAAAAAAAAAAAAATCCTGTTTGACAGCTTCTCTTGTCCTACTGCAGGTAGCTGCTAATGTGCAGTGATCTCTTGACCACACAGCATATAGCATTCCCATTCTGATAATGACCCTTATATAAGTGCCTAACAATCAGGTTTCTTCCATGCACAGAAGTAATTCTGTAATGCCTACACAGCTATAGAAACTGCTGAGCAAAATCCTCGCTCAATGTGTCCCCTTGGCATTCTCTAGCCATATTGACAAAGCCTTATACATCTAGGCAAATGTTTAATTACACCTTAGGAATGAGATTATATTGTTGTGGCAATATAGTAATAACAATCACCTCTAGGCTGAACTATCATAGGTCACTCCTTTGAGGGGAGTGTGGGGAACTAGGGTTAAAACAACCTATATTGAAATGATGTGCTTCTCTTTTTTAAAAAAAATTTCCATTTTAAAAAGTTCAGTGAAGTCCTGCAAACTATTTGGAAGGTGAAATGCTACTCTTGGAGGCTTCTGGAGTAGCCATCAACCCACTTTTGGTGTTTTGGAGGGGGGGGGGAACCACTGAAAATACAGCCTTGTGTATTGTACACCTTGTAAAACTTTTAAAATTTTAGATCTCAAGTCAATACTATCCTGAATATGATAATAACATTTTATTCCAATATTCCTCTATCCCTAGTCTGAGTTTATATGAAAATAGATTAATGACAGGTGAATATCATATGCTGAGAAATGTACAGACATTTATAGTGCTGCATTTGAGAAATATTTTGGGCCTCCCTCCTTCTTTTTCCTTTCTTTTCCTTCTGCTACTTGCCTGGTATTGCTTTCTTTTCTTTTCTTACCTATCAACTGCTATTTGATGGCTGCTATTCCCTTCATACTGGCTGTGGCAATGAATGAGTTAAGCCCAACAGAACTCTGTAACCTAGGCAAAGTGTGAGCTCTTTAGTTTCCAATAAAAATGTCAAGGAGATATGAACAGCAATAAATATTTCAAAATGTTAAATTGAAGGCAAACTATTAAAAATGGGCACAGGAAAAAAAGAATATTTAGCAACCCAAGCTATGCAATACTCTGTTATTTTAATCAACACGGTGAAGTAATTGAACTTATGCAGAAACAGACTTTTATGTTTAATGTAAAACCTTTTATCTTCCTTAAAGAACTTCTGAAAAGGTCTCCCCCAGTACTATTTCAGAATGGCATTCCTTCTGCTCAGGCATTAGACTACACCTGTCAACTATGCATGGCCCAATCCCAAACACTTATTCAAAACTGCATCCTATTGAAAAGAATATGGCTCTTTAATGGGTATGGTTGGAACTGCAGTTTTGGTTTGGAAGGACCTCCTTCTGCACACACACAAACAAAAATCACTGACCAGTTGCTTCTGGTAAGCTAAAATTAGTCACTTTGGCCAAGCATCTAAAGCAAGGTTGAGCAACTGGGGCCTTCCAGATATTCTACAACTTTCGTCAGGGAAAGGAGGAAGAAAGTAAAACCTAATAATCTACACATACATCTAGAAAAGGCAAAAGGGAAAACCTGGAGGAGTTATCTATCTGCCTACTCCCCTCCCCAGTCATTGGTATAGGGAGATGAGAGTTGCAGTCCAGAAATATCCAGAGAGCACACTTGCCTAACTTTGTTCTAGACCAGTGATTCCCAAACTTTGGTCTTCCAAGCATTTTAGACTTCACCTCACAGAAGCCCTACACAGCTTGACCAATAGCCAGGAATTCTGGAAGCTGAAGTCCAAAACATGTGGATAGCCAACATTTGGGAACCAGTGTTTTAGACCATAGGGTTTCACATTAAAAGCTGTGTCCGGCAAAGTGGCCAAATAGCTAAGGCCAGCTCAATTCCCAACAGACAAACCCCCCAACTGGGAGAGCCAGAGCTAAGTAATAAAGTCTTTTGAATCCAAGTGCAGTATCACAAGAGGTATTACCAAAAGAGTTGTCAAGAAGTCCGAGGTAGAGAGTATCATATAGGCAGGTCGATAAAGTAGTCCAAGGTCAAGGGTTCCAGATAATCAAGATGGGTCAGCAGTCCAAGAAGCAAGGGTTCAGGAGCTGGAGGCAGAGTCTTTCTTCAAGAAGACCAGATAATCACTGGAAACTAGTGTCACATGCTCCAGCTGTCTAAATAGGCAGGCAGCAGGAATTCAGGTGTGTCTGATTAGCAGCTCATTTGTGATATAACCTCTGCAACCTTGGAAGGTCCTCCTTTTTGGCTCTCTCTGAAGGTAGGCACAGTTCCCTGTTCCTGTTCTGTGTCCACAGACTCGGCCACAGGCAGACCTGGCTGCTGAACCTCTGGAGGGGCCCCAGACTCTGCTACAGCAGAGTTAGAGCCAGCCTGAGGCTCCCCAATTCAAGGCTCAGCTCCCAGAGACTCAGGCTCGTCCTCTGAGTCATCCTCCAGGCTGGGCCTGACATCCTGTGAGAATCCAGTCCACAATCCTGCAGGATACAGCAACTGAAATTCACTCAACAAATCTGTTGGGATAATCCCAGAAGAAATGTGGAGTCCAAGTCAGAGGAGAAGTCAATGTTGTCCTGATACAACATGGAAGACAAAAACACACTACTAGCTAGGAAAGAGCCATGTAGGCCTTCAGGGCAATAAGACAGCCAAAACTCCAAAAGGATTTATTTCTTTTTTCAGAGATGACAAAAATCTTGTGATTTAACCACAAGGTGATTGGGAAATTAAATACGGTTAGAACATTCTGATAGAGCTAATTGGAAAGGTAAAATCAAAATTCCCTAAGCCAATTTTTAAAGGCAGTGGTTTTGAGTAGTTTTTTTCCCCCTGGCAGAAATAAAGTAATATTTAGATTAGAAATGTCTGTATTTTCCTCTTTCTAGTATAGCACTGTTACTTTTGATTTATATGCTTGTGGTATTTGAGAATAGTATTGGTTAAGAGGGAGAGAATGAGAGACAGAGAGAGAACGAACAATTTTTCCCATTCTGCTCTACTGACCTTTTGCTTAGCTTTTTGCTAATGTCATTTTCACTCTTGGTTGGGCTTTGCTGACAGTTAAGATGGCTTCTTTATGAAGATCCTGAGATAAACTAGGGTCATGCATTCATTCACATAGCAAAAAAATGGCTTCATCAGTTCCTCCTTCAACATAAAATATACCTGATCTAATAAAGACAACATCAGACCCCCATGGAGTGTACTTGTTAATCCTGTCAATCTCTATCTTGCTAGCTTTTGAAGGGAAAAAAGGGTAATTTCATTAGGCAAGTAAAAACTTTCTTTAAAAAAAAATATTTGCATTTTTGCTGTTGTTTTTTTTTTAACGGATAAGCATGAATTTGGATTATATTAGAAATTATTTACATATATTGGCAGAAACAACAAAAAGGCAATGTACATATAAGCCAAGACAAAGAATATATCTGCACTACATATTTATTGCAGTTTGATACCACTGGACTAAAACTTTTCCCCTGCCCCCAATGCCATTGATCTAAATCCAAGGCACTCTTAGGAAGAAAGAGGAAATGAGAAGGAGGAAGAAAACAGTGCACTAGTAGGACTCAGTTGGCTTTTACACTTGCGTAAGTGATAGCACACTTGTTCTTGTGTTCCTAAGCACACTGTGATTTGTGGAGCTGGAACCTACATTGCAAGAACTCCATAACATTGGACCATGGCAGTTCAAGTGGTAACAAACCAAATTATTTCTGCAGTGCAGATGCAGTCTTAGTATCTGGTGATTCCAAGGAAGGGAAATTGATTCTGAACACTATCCTTTGCATGTGTATGCCTCAAAATTTGGGAGGAGGATTCAGAAAACAACCCACAACTCACACAGTGCAGTTTTGTTTTGTTTTTCTGGTACTAGTGAATTCCAATATAGCAATCAATTTATTAATACGATCAACCGATCAAACATCAAATAAACATCAATCAACAAACACCACAGTAAATCATACTCAAATTATAAAAGTAAATAATATTAGTTAAGAGTTCAATTATAAAAATTATATGAAAAAGGAAAAAAGTAAAATTTAAAAGTATAAATTCATTATAAAACTATAAAATTATTATAAATTTTTAAGCAAACTAATGGATATTATGGAATTTTAATATAAAATGCAAGTTGGATTAATTACCTGTGTGAAGTGGTGCATAGACCCTCTGAGTCGCAGATAGCAAGCATATGAGCCAGGCCCAATTCCATTTTCCTCCTGAGCAACCATTAGGCTATGAATGTGATTTGAGAACCAGGCTTCAGAGGTATTTCTGAATTGTGCCTTCAAATATATGGATAAGTCAAATGATTCGTGCAATGTTATGGCAAGAGTGGCCTGAAGGCTACATGTACAAAACCTTACTCTTCAACCCTTTGCATGATCTCCCTCGGCTAGGATGCCTCCACTTGAAAGGATGCAAACAGTCCCCTTCTCACTTGTGTCCTCCAGCATGCCTCCAGACATTGAGCTTTGACAGCTGATAGATTGCTCAGGAATACTGATAGGCCGGCCAGCATAAAGATTGCAGAGGCAGGGATGGAGCAGGGATTGGGTATGATGAAGACTCCTTGGTTGTGAGTGCTTTTGCTTAACATTTAGATCTACTCCTTGCTTTTAATATAACTGCATATGCTGAGGTTCCAAAGCACTTTGGTTTCCTTTCATTCTTTTGTAATGTCTCTGCCACATGACTATAAAACCTGATCCCATTGAAGTTTTTCTCAAAGCTCCATCCAGTCCAAATGCTGATCTGATTGCAAGGAATATTTTTCCACTGAATGGAAATCTGTATTCATTTCTGTGCACAGGTTTCAAAATGTATACATTTTCGTGTGCTTTTCAAAAATATACACATTTTAAAAATATATTTCCTTTTTCCTGTGATTAAAGCAAAGTGCAATCTACAAGCCTTACGATCCTTCAAACATCTTTTTTTATATATGTGGCCCCACATATGTAAATGCATTCCAGTTATTAAGATTGTCACAAAAATGATTGGTCTTAAACTGTCTGAATCTCTTTGTGAGACCAATAAACACATAAATAAATATGTGCATTGTTAAAAACATATACAGAAGATGGGTATAAACTTGCAAATGGGGGAAAAAACAAAGCCTCAAAACTAATACAAACAATGGACAGATTGGGTTATACAACTAATAGATACTATGAATGGAAAACCGAAAGATCTATTTCTTGGCAGGATCAGTTTCACATTTTATGTTTTTTGTTTTCAAACACAGGCTCTGCTACACTTGTCAAAAACGTAGAAATATTTGACGTAACGTTATCTATCAATTTTGGCACCACATCCAATAAAATAATTATACATCACCAGGGCATTATCCCATTAGATGTTCATAATTTGAAAGAACTATGGGAAAAGACAACCAGCAAAAAATATTGGCAATGTGAGTTAATGAAAAGCTCACATTTTCTAACTACTGTTTAACTAATTAAAATTGAATTAAAGGAATATAGCATTAACTATGTCAACTGTTTTGCATTAAAAAGTTGTTAAATATATCATGCTGTTTGTAGGCAGATTTTTGCAACAGCTAATTGTGAGAAATAGTCATGTAGTATCTAATTGCATAACTGGATAGCGTATAAAATTCACAATTAGGTGAATTATATTTAGTAAAATATGTTCAAATACATTGTTTTTTAGATTGTGGGGTTTTATGGAGGCATAATGGAATCGAAGCACATTTTTAATTACCTAATTATTGCCATTTTCCAAGTCCACTTACACCATAATTGTTCTTATTTTCATAGTCCAGGCTTGGGGGAAAAAAGAGAGTCTCCTTTTAATTACGTTGAATTGTTTTACCTTTATATTTGTATCCAAATGTAAACCAAATGCAATGCAGCCCTCAAATTTATATGCTTATCATGTTCTTGTTCTCAGCTTTGCCTATCACTTTATATATCATATTATCATATTATTGGTACATAAGTGGACACAAAGACACAGGTTTACATGCACACAATTTTTTCCCCAATTGGATCCTGAGTTGAAATCCACACCAATAAATGGAGATAAGTATTTATATGCAGGCCTTCGTAGCTTCATTCCAATGATACCAGATAGATTCTGCCTCCAACCTATATGAAACTGGCACATCTTATACATTGAGAAGTGGGATTAAACCACACATTAGGTGGAAAATTCACACATTACATATTCACACATGCAAGTTCAGAGTTCCCCAGGGAGAAAGTACTATATGTTTATGTACATGTGTGCATTGTTAACATGAAGAAAATTAAATAATCCAGCCTTATCCATGTAACAAAATATTCGTATCTATTCACACAATCATAGATCTTGTGCACTAACAGATATGTGAACATCAGACATTCACTCACGGTTTTTGGATTCTTGTTATGGCTGTATATGGATGCCTGAATTACTGATTTAAAAATCATATTAAACAAAACACTTAGGCAATAACCCTTATGGACACACTTTTTGGTTAACTGTGTACTTAAATCTGGAAATGAATGACTTTTTAAAGAGTTTTCAATATGCTTTTCTTCCTCTTACATCTGATATATATGTGGTACCAAAAAGAAGTGGGGGGAGCTCAGACAATATAAATTCTAGTCAAATGGAGTAGGATCACAGTGAAAAGTACTGACACTCACACATACACACAGAAACACCCACACACATCCATTTCAAGATGATATTTTAAATGAATTATTTGATATAGCAGGGGGATAAAAGGAAAAAAAATGGTTTGTCTTTCCATTTAGTGCATTTTGTAAAAGGGCAAATAGAAAGAAAATCTTCTTCACTGATTGTGTAAAATGATATATTCTTTTAAAGTGAAAATTACAAGGAAGGAAGAAGGGAAAAGGCCAAGAAGAAGACCAAAGCTATTAGCAAAGGTGGACATGTTGAAAGGTACAATCTCTGGTGCTCATAGTTGAAATCAATTTAATTTGAAGTATTTCCAGGTACTGTGGGAGGTAAAAAAAATCACATAAATGTTTTCATAATCTGGGAGGGCACTTTGGAACATTCTTGAGCATTTTGGTTTTTATGACTGTCTCTGTAAGGCAGTCCTGTAGCAACATTCAAGGGCTAGATAAACCATGGGAGATTAAGGTCTTCAAGTGGTTTACCATTTGATAGTTCCCATTCACATGGGTTACCCTTGCAATCAATGTGCATATGTGTGTTTATTGCTCTTTGATGATGGTGCTTTTTTCCAGAAATAAAGCATTATTATCATCATCATCATCATCATATCTCAAAAGCAGAAAGAGAAAGAGAGGACTAGCACCTGCCTGAAGGAGATTCTAATATTAGAAGCTAAACAATAGCAGGAGGGTTTATATGGGAGAAAAGCAGGATATTAGATACATACATACATACATACATACAAAGGGAATTCTTTGTATCCTTATCATTTCCCAACCCACAGAATAGTTTTGGGGAACATGCAATCTGCCAAAAGTTTTCTGTTTTCCAGCTTCCATCAGCCCTCATCATTGGCCATGGTGGCTCGGGCTGATGAGAACTGAAGTTTAACATTTGGAGTATCAGTTACATTGACTGAATCAGAGGTGTCCCAAAGAATTTCACTACAAGAGGCCAGTCAGCAAATACTGTCCAGGTTCTGCTCTCAATCCCTCCTTTTTCTCAGACAAATCACCAGGTTGTGGTGGTGGCTTTGCGAAATATGAGAGATAATACCGGGTCTTTCAAGTAGAGTAACCAAACTGGCAATGCAGAAGCTGAGCAATAACCTTTCCCATGCCCACCCACCTACCTGCAGGGTGGAGCAGAGAAAGAAATTAGCTTAGCTGTCTTTGTAAAACACACAAAGTTTTACTTGGAAACCCATATATATAATCAAATATATGGTCCAATAGAGAGGATAGAAGGAAGGTAAAGAAATCTCTGTGGGTTAGAGTGATTCAGGAAGCAAGTGGGGTGTAAAAAAAGGAAAAGAAAATTGTGAGTCATGCCTGCAGTACCTAAATTCTTGTAAAAGAACTTGCAAACTAGCCATTATTGAGTATAGTTGTCGTTTATGAGCCTTCAAGTCATTCCTGACTTGTGGTGACCCTAAGGCTAACCTGTCACACGGTTTTCTTGGCAAGAGTTGTTCAGAAGGGGTCTGCCACTGCCTTCTCCTGAGGTTGAGAGGGTGTGATGGTATTTTACTTCTAATGGGAAGAGAGTAAATCCACTCTGGATTTTAGACTGAGTTTTAAGGAACTGTTGAAGATATTGAAAGAGGTTCAGCATCTTTAAAGTACAAACTAAGTGAAAACACAGAGCACATTCAACATCCTGCTAGGAGGTTCCTTCCACAGAGTGACCATTGTGATGACCACTCAATAATGCAGATGGTTGCTGTGGTGACCGTCCCTTTCAGCTCACTGCAGTGGTAAATACTGACTGCTGTTTAAAAATAAAAGGTTATGCTTATGATGGCTTATCCCTACCAGGGCACCTGGATCCATGTTTTCCCTTGGACAAGGGGCAAGAGTATTGTGGCAAGGGATAGATGGGAATGAAGGAAGGGCAGAGCTTTCCACAATGATGGACAAAATGACCCTGGACTTGACACTGAAAAATGAGTAGCCATCTTATCATCAAAACATCTAATTTTATGAAATCTGCCAAAACAGACTAGAAACTATACAAGGTGCCCTTAGGCACACACTGCATGCTGTAGGCACTATTTGGGAATCTAGACAAAAGAATCTGTGAAGAATCTGACTTCTAGATCTACCAAATAGAATAACTGAAAAGTTTCCATTTATGGCATCATCCATAAGGCAGGGTTTTGCCTTCAAACTGGAACCTTATGATTCAGTTTCAACACTGCATGTGGTTTGTTGGTTTGCTTTTCTTTCTTTTTTCAATTCAAGTACGAAACGAAACTTCTTGTTTAGTTCATCAAAAGCAATATTTAATGAACTTAGCTGTCAGTGCCAGAATTTTATTTGGCCCGAATGATCTTAATAATGAAAACTCAGAGACTTCAAAAATCCTCTCCATACAGTTAAAACTAATTGAAAATGTGTGCATGGGAGACATCTGAAGAAATAATGTTGCAATTATATAGATTATTAATAGCTACTCCAGATAATGATTATTATTATAATACATGGGAGAAGGGGCAAGATGACTTCTCAGGCCATCTGGGGACCACTGTGAAATCAGCAAGAAACTAGTCTATCAGCATGGTTCTTTATTGCCAACAACATGCAAGCACCACTGTTAATCTATGTGAGAAGGGGCTGGGTTGTCCTTAAGCAATTCAGATACTTTGCATTCCTACTCCAACAGTCCTTTACTATGGGTCACGTTGAGTACAGCTTCTCAGAAAGCATTGCCCTGCCTTCCTTTGGAGCAGAGGTCCCATTTCTCACGAGAAATGCTTGTCCACATTGACAGAAGTGCAAGAAGAAAATCAGAACTCTGGTTCTCTTTCTACTAAAAAGCCTAAAAGCAAGCATGGTGTGAAGTATTTTGGAGCTCAGAAATATGTTTACACCAGCCTTTCATACATTAATGTCGTCCAGGCGAGTTGGACTACACTACAATTCCCAACATCCACAACCAGCTTTACGTGGGGATATTTGGAGTTGTAGCCTGGATTGAAATGGAGCCTGGAGAAATTTGATGTAGGCCAATTTTAGCGAAACACCTGTCATTTAATGTGTATTTCATATTAACAAGTAATGGCATTATGTTGATTTCTTTAATGCATGTTCTAGTGTGAGTATTTTTTCAAGCTCACAGAAATAACTTCCAAATCATTCTCTTCTCCTGGAGACCCTGTACATCACACTTCCTCTGTAAGGATATCGAGGTATTATATGTCTCTATGGTAGAAAGGAACTGGAAGACGTAGTAATAGCATGAAAAGCAATTGTAACATCTTTCCCTTTCCATATATTTTCCCATGAATCCTTTCACATCACACAGTTAGAGTACTATTTACTACAGGCATGACTGCATTCTATAGAATCCTGAGATTTGTAGTTTTATGAGGCAATCAAGGTCTCTATCTGAAAACTCTAAGTACCTCTCTCAGAACGGCAAGTCCCGGGATTCCACAGGAAATTGTCATGGCAGTTAAAGTGGAAACTTCTTCCACCTTAGCCTTATTTGGGCATTTCCTATCGTGAAATTACAATTGTGTGTGATTTTGTTGGGTCAGTTCTAAATAAGACTACTGGTAATTCCCCATGATGTCAGTAGGGCAGTGCAGGGGGACCAGACCACACAATCGGAGGAAGTAGCATCACAATTTTACATATAATACTTTTAATAATTTTGTTCATGAAACAAAGTTTGTGAACACTGAACTGTCAGAAAGCAAAAGTGTCACTATCTCAGCCACCTATATGAACAGTTCTGGATTTTGGATTGGTTCAGATTTTGGAATTCCAGATTCAATCTGTACTCGCAAGAGAAAGTTAAGTTCCTTTCTCCATCCATTATCATTTAAAATATGAAGACTCTTACACATAATGTGTATGAAGAAGTTACTCTCCATGGGTTCAGTATAGCTTACTCCCAAGTACATGAGATAGATTTCAGGCAGGTCCATGGAGGTGACACCAACTCTAGTGAAACCACAGCTAATTCCAAATCCAACTGAGTGCTGGGTGTCTATGAAGAGAACCATCTACAGCACCTGTTTCACAATAGGAAGGTGCAATTTGAAAGCAGGATATGAAACAATGCAGTCATTGGAGGGGGAAAGGGATTTAACAAAGTAAGGCAAAAACAGCAATACAATAATTTAAGGTTCAATGGAGTTTGATATTTTGCATGACTTGCTTGATGTAGCGAGATGAAAACCAGTATTTGAATATGCCTTATTTTCACTAGATGGATGTTGTACTAACACTTCAATACCCATCTAGTAACTGCAAAATGGACAGCTCAATGAGTCACATTTCTGAACTGTTTTTCCCGCTTCGCCATTCCCTAATTTTTGTACTGCCTTGCCTAACAAAGAATACTGGAGAACTCAGAAGCTCACTCTGGTTCTGCACCACTTTAAAAAAAACATTTTATTGGTCCTAATAAATGTATTTTAAAAACTCAACTTTGATTTTTGTCCATCCAACATTACAAGTTATGCTCCCACATAGTGACTTCAACAAATATCTTCGACTAGTAATGTTGAAGGTCCTGAACCTGTACTGGTGCTTATACTATCATACGCAAAACCTCAGCTTTGGGTTAGAAGTGCAGAGTAAATATTTTAACCTTATTTTCCACCAACAATTGCATCCAGTTCACAGATTATTATTTTTTTTAAATTCAGTCACACATTATGTGTGCTGACTCCCATGTAAAAGATTTGTGGCAATTGCATGATGTACGAGGTGTCATTTGTAAAATATTATTTAGTGTAAAACATGATTTTCTCTCTCCCTCCACCCATACACTGATTTATAAGTTGGATTTATAAATCTGCACTTCTCAGGGGTTGAGTTATATATCTTGTCTCTGATTTATAAAACTTGCCAGTAAATCTTCAGCCAAAAGTTTTGATTCAGAAATCATTATTTTAAGCATTAGATTCAGCTAAAACATTTGGCTGATTTATAATCCATGAAATGGTTTTACATACCCCAATCTGGATTTACAAATTCCACAACAGATTCACAAATCGTTCCAAGAGAATTCTGAATAAAGACTGAGAGAGAGAGAGAGAGAGTGAGAAGTGTCATGATTTACTGATCTTCACTTTGCAATTTTAGGGTACAACTGACTGATTTATAACCCCAGGATTATACAATAATCATTTTAATTTATAAAATCCTTATTTTACTTGGAGTCAAAATTTTGATTTATCAATGATGATTAGGTTTACTGCTAGATAGGTTACAAGAATTCCTCAGCACATTGCTACTAGGAGGAACCATGGATGAACAAGCAAGGAAAGATAGGCAGAAGATAGGACTGAGCAGCAAACATTGCTTATTAGGGAAATATGGGTAAACAATGTTGCCATCTTGAAGGACATAAAATAGTAGTGAGGAGCAGAATGTTGTCAGCTAGTTCCTTTCTCTGAAATATAGCCCACACGCCTGGTATTCCTTAGCAATCTCCCATCAAAGTACTAACTAGAGCTTAGCTTCCAAGATCAGACAGGATCTGGTGCCTTTATGGTATTTATCCCCAATACTCCATTACCTCTTTTTTATCTTGCATGTGTCTGTCTGCCAGGATCAGTCTCCCTGTGAGGATCTCTCCTCCTCCTTATTATTAACAAGCTGTTTACTCCCTCTTCCAGATCATTAACAAAGATGTTAAAGAAAAATGTTACCCGTTACCATTTAACCTCCTCTATTTCCTTTTTATTGTTCCTACCTGCCTACTCCCATTCAGCCCACAGTTCTCTCCATATCATGGTTGGGCTGGTACAACTCTCTTTCAGTTAATTTCTCATGTAATTTTTTGTTAGAGTCAGTTCCTTCTCTGTTTCCTTACCACCCAAAAGTATCACATTTTTGTACCAGCCTTCCTTGGCTTATTTTGCAATTCTATTTTTAAGGAAGCAATCAAGACCTCTGGCAAGATAACCTGTAACACTGATGCCTTCTGATCACAGGAGTGTGGGAGCCTAGGCTCTGTTGCAAGGTGCTCACTGTCATCCCCCACCTATAACACATGCGTGAGCACACACACACACTACAACCATGCTAATATGGTACACACAGCATCCTCTGTATCTTTGTGCAATCCTTTTTTTAAAAAAAGATGGATTGCACCTAGTTAGAACTGAGTCAAGGCTTTTCCCAAACAGTAATCAAGTGTAATGGCACAGGTGCACACAGATCCGATAAATAACTGAAGCACAGTGATTGTCAGAGAACCAATGCTAGTCTCAGATCTATAGCATAATTGTTCAGAGAGAGTTAATCAGTTGATTATTTACATCTTAAGGAGCATAAAAGAGAGCCGAGATGAGGATTCTGGTATGCATAGGAAATGTATGTAGAAATCACCATAGCAGGATGAATTGACACCAGGATCAAAGAAGTATTATACTTTAAGCAAGGCTAATCAACCTGAGATACTTTGCAGTCTCAAGACTGACTTTTCTATTCACAAACAAACAAACATATAGTGGAACCTCACTGAGACTACGGGTGTTTTAACACTATACAGTGATAGTGCTATGATTGTGCTTGACTCCCATGGTTCCAACCTATGGACTATGAATGCCAGCACTAAAGCTCCCTTGCAGAGAATTCTAAATCTTTTACTAAACTACAAATCCCATCGGATGGTGTCAACGGTTCAAGTGATATCAAGCTACTAAATGTAGCTACATTTGGAGTTCTAAAGACCAAGGGAAGCAAAAATCCATATTGTTGCCTGCTACCTAACCACATCTATCAATTGGAAGAGATGAAGTGCTATCAGTTTACATCAGCCCTTTACCATTCTTGCATCACTTTACGCAGAGCCATTCCTTCCTCACACATGCCCCAATTCCTCGCCAGGTTTAATCTTTCTGCAATTTTCAGGACACTCTCTTGGGATCTGCAAAATCTGCAGCATTTGTAAAAGAAGGAAATAGAAACATTCTCTACCAATGGCAGCTTTTGCAGACTGTCTTGCCCAATGATGCTACCACCACAAAGGATGGGGTGAAGGCACACGGAAATGAAATGTCGGTAGTTTATGAAAAGCAGATGTAGCTATTATTTCACCTGAGAAAGAGGAAATATTGTACAGTATCTTCTTCTCTGGTAGCTTTTCCTCCTCCATTCTAAAATCCACAGGGAAATGTGTAATCTCACATTTGGTTGAGGCATTTTGAATTTCCCTCGACATACAGGCCACAATCCAGAAGCCAGCTGACTTCACTGATTGCCTTGGAGACTTTAAAAATGTACTTAACTCACTCTTAGATTGTGGCCAAGCTAGCCTGTGATTTACAAAATGCACATTTTAAAGTCAAAACCCATGATAGCATAATTTTAAGGATCCAAGGCTAGTGTTTCCAAATTCACTAAACAGTGTTTCTGATACACACTTTATGGACTGAGTGGCTAGAACCATTTTTTTTCTCATTCATGCCAGCATCTTCAAAATAATTCTGTACAACTTGGCAAGTGTCTTTTAGTACTATTTTTCACTTTTGCAATCCTACATTAAGGGGCTACTTTCCTGCAATCTTTGATGAGTAGGAGGGTGGATGGAAAGGGAGGAAGAGTGGAATTACATACGAACTAGCAACATAATGTGCTCAAAGTGACCAAGGGTTAGTCCCTCCAATATGAAACTCACTATTCTTATCCTGGGGGGATCAGAGCCAAATAAAGCCAGTGAGAAACAAGAAAGAGGCACCAGGTTTTAGAGGAAATCAGGAGTAAAAATAAGAGGAAGAAGATGAGGAGACTGACTGTTTTCAAAAAAAAAAAAAAATCCACAAAATCCCCAACCACCTCATACAGTGCAAAGGGGTCTGAGCCCAAAAGGGTGAGGACTACACCAGGTGGCACCCTAATGGGGGTGACACTACTGCTCCTCAGTTAACTGCATTTTGGCAGAAATGGGCTGTGGCATTCACCAGTTTCCACATTAACATAGAAGTGACTGAAAGGTCATTTATGGTTTGAGAAAAATGACTTCCAACTTTGGGAGTGGGACATACTAAGACAGATTTTCTTTGAGAACAAAGTTTGCTTTCCAAAAGACAGATTTTACTGGAGTGGGAGAAGCACGTCTCCTTGCTGTTGTATGTCTTCAAATCATTTCCATCTTACAGCAACCTTATCATGAGGTTTTCTTGCTGAGATTTGTTCAGGAGGGGTTTGCCTTTGTTTTCCTCTGAAGCTGAGAGAATGTGACTTGCACAAGGTCACCCAGGGAGTTTCTATGACTGATTGGGGATTTGAACCCCGGCTTCCCAAGTCATAGTCCAATGCTGAAACCATCACACTGGCTCAGAAGTCTCCTTACTGAGCCTTCAATTAACATGTGTGTGTACACATGTGTTTGTGTGTTCTGGGTGAGTCAAGGGAGAGCCCAGGAAACACAAAAATAGCCTTGAATGAACACAGGAAGCCTGGGGGTTTTGTGATTGCCACCACGCTATATGGCAAAATCATATGGTTTGTCATTCCAATGTGTCACTCCAAAAGCACAAAAGAGATTATGCCATTTTCATTTCACTCACATAAAGACTTCTCTAAATGCAAAATCTAATATCTTGTATCCACAAGAAAAAAGAGGATTGTCATGCCATCTAAAGCAATCCGCATCCCATTCCAAAGAACCAGCTTTACAATTCCCAAATGCATCTCCCTATGCAGATGAGATCACGAAATCTACTCTATTATGTTGAAGGTAAAATGGCACCCTCCCTTTTTTCCCCACTTCTTTTCTTTTAACCTGAATATTTAGGGAGGAGTGTCATATATGATCAAAACCTCCCTGCATTTACTAGCTCTTTCAATCACCACTTGCTCACCACCTGTTACTGCAGCTGTTATATTTCTTGTTGTCTGTTCCCGAACAGTTGTAGGACACATATTCATTATGGATTGATGGTATAGCTATGGCACACTAGACCACTGGATAGCTAATTGGCTGTTACAGCTGTAGTTGACAATGAGATATTTTTTTACTTTTCATGGCAGTTCTTTTTCTCAAGATCATCCCCAGGGTGGAGAAACGGCAAAATGGATTGGTTTCCACCTTGATGCCCAGGGATTTATAATAGAAACTTATTTTTCTCACCTCATACATAAACTCAGGCAGGCCTTTGAGGCTACATTTTGTATCATCATTCTCTTTAATTTTAATGCAGGGCTTTTACATATATAAAACATTTTACATACATTCACAAAAAGGTGACAGGTGGCTGTATCTTGTTTGTCCTTCCTTCCTTCCTTCCTTTACAGTCCTGTAATGTGAAAGGTCCCAAGGTATCCCGTCAACCAACCCCCATCCCAACAACAATCCTGCATAGTTTCCCTGTGATGGCAGCTGATATATATTTAGCTCAGTGACAGGTTAATTTTTATCAGCATATCTATTTTCTAATAATTCCTCAGCCAACATTGCCTATGGAAGTTGTGCACTAAGGATGTAATACTTCCAGACTCTGGAATGATGTTTGTCAGTGTTGTATTCCCTGACTTTTGAATCATATTGATCAGATGTTTATCCCACCTTTCCTCCAAGCAGCTCAAGGCAACACTGATGTTTTCCCCATCTTTGTTGGAGTGAAGATTTGCTAGAGAGAAAGGGAAAGAAGGATAAAGTGACTCACACATGGCTGAAGTGGCTCTGACCCCAATATAATTTCCTATCAAAATCAAAAGTTTTCTACAAACTTTTCAGTAGCTAAAAGATAGAGTATAGAGAGAGTGTGGCTGAGAGAAAGGGGATGGAGAAATAAAGGGAGAGAGAAAGATACCCAGTATCTCATTGCAGTAAACTTCTTCATTTGATTCTCAGACTTGAGGGCAAGGTGGCAATTTGATTCGTATTCTTGGGTCTTCCGTCTGCAGGATTGATACCTGAAGTCAAGGACTGATGGTTTAATCACACCAAAGGAATACAACAATTAGGGCGCCGGCTAAATTGTAGACCTGCTGTGAATACTGGTGGAGAAGCTTTTGAGGCACTTTCCATTTACCTGGCAGGTTCCCTCTTTATTAGGAACAAAGAGACTCCCAACAGACCTGTGAGAAGTAAAATTCAAGACTATAACAACTTTCCATTTATAGAGTTCCTTCCATTGACCCAAAGCAGCTGCATTTACAGGCATAGGAGGATACTCATTCTTTTAAGCCATTTCCTAGAGAAAGAGCACATACTGTCACCATCCTCATCATCACTATTTTCATCAACATTCCCAAAAAAAAATTGCTTCTGGTGTCCCTGCATAAACCACACTGTAAGATGCCACCTGACTGAACAGTTATAAGCAACACCGTAAAGTAAAAATATGATGTGGGAGCATGGGTAAAATTTGATTTATGCCACTGCCGCTGAATCTACTGCTGCTGGACAACTCCAGCTGCACTTCTGTTTATGTCATTACTCTTTGAAAAAGAGACAGAGGGAAGATTTTCACCTTAAAAATTGAGCTAGACTCAGCAATACTGAAAAATATCCATCATCCTCAAAAATCAGTTTCCTCGGAAATCAGTAAGAGCCTTTTGGTGCTCCGCAGTGGGAAAATTCTTTCCCTCTGAAAGCAATAATAATAGCTGATATTCTGCATTGGCTACTTGTTAATAGGTGCCACCAAATAATGTCTTCTGCTCTGACTGTCACCCCAGCCCACCTTAGCACCATCTGCCACAAGGAGGAGGATGTTTCCAGCCCTATCCCACAAGTGAGAAAGGCTTTGACAAGGTCTAGGGGGTGGAAATGTCAGCCTTCTTGTGTCCTGATTGGCAGCTGAACAAACTTCCCTTGCCAGATCCAGCGGCTTTAGTTAAGGTTGGCTAGGTGTATGTGTGTGTGTGTGTGTGTGTGTGTGTGCATTTACATAGGCATGTGGCTTAGTGGGTTTAGTGTTGGACTATGACACTGGAGACCAGGGTTCAGTTCCCTGCTTGGCCACATGAAACCCACTGGATGACCTTGGAGGAGCCACACACTCTCAGCATCAAGAGAAGGCAACGGCAAACCTCCTCTGAACAAATCTTGCCAAGCCAACCCTGTGATAGGTTCGCCATAAGTTGAAAATGACCTGCAGCATACAACAATGCAACAGTAAGACTGCATATTCTTAGTAAAGACAAAGGAGTTATGGATCTGTAACTCTAGGTTATCAAACTGTGCCTGCAGTACTAAATGCCTTCTGATAGGTAAAATGGCTACCACTTTCATTTCAAATGATGGACACAGAGCAAGCTTTTTTTAAATTTCTGACTGCTGTAATGGTGAAGAAGAGGAAGGATTAGTAAGCCTCATCAACAGACTTATTGTCTCTATTTGATACGAAGCTGGGTTGAAAGGCTCCAATGCTGGAGATGGGAAAATCTGGCTATGTGAGCATAGCCAGATGCTTTTTGATTCCTTCACTCTCTATCAGCAACAAAATAACAATGGGAGAGGGGGCTATCACAGCACAACAGTAAGACAGGGGAGCCTTAGTGGAGTCCGACTTCCAGAACTTTTAATCCACTACACTCAATCATGTAGTGTCCCAGCCTCTGGATCTCATCACTGCTCAATTGATCAACAGTAAATCCACTAACCTTTAAAGAACACATTTTTGGGCTTCCTAGGTGGGCAATTGCAGATGGGCAGAAATGGGACCCAGTACTCTGCATGTGGTTCATAGGCCACGCTTTCACCCACACCTATGGAAAAGAGTACTATTGCTTTTGTGCAGTAGTTTATGTTAGCAGGTCATGGTTTTGCATACCTCTGAATAGAATTCCTCTTTGCAATCTCTGTGTGCTAATGGTTCTGCAAGGCGTAAAGACTCTCAAAGACTCCATGAATTCAGGCCCTAGCCTTAACACAAAGCTGAAACCAGACAGAAAGGGGCTTGCTTAGCTGTAACCTCCTGAAGTGTTTTTCCCCTGAATCAGTCCATTTCAATTTCTGTTTCTTGTATTTCCAGCCCTCTGTTCATTCTGACCTGTTGCTGCATCAGTTTACAACTTATTTTAAAAATGCACAAAAATATGTATGCCTTTTCCCATTAATGTCTTATGCATGTATTCTGACTAATATGTATATAATGTACTGAGGGAGAGGAGGAATGCTACATTATTCAAAATAACATGTAGAATACATTGGGAGAATAAAATTTACTTGCAAAAATGGCTTTGTTTAATAGTTACATTTTAAAAACTGCATATATTAGGAGAAATGCTTATGAAAATCTGAACACAATTTTGTGAGGGCCTTTTTAAAAAGAAAAAAAAGTCATGAACAAAAAGTAAAGCAGTAATATGGCTAGAACAACAGAAGACTGGAAGAATGAAAAACAGTAAAAAGAACCCTGGCATTCATTCTTAGGCTCGAGGCCAGAATTAATACCCAGGTGCATGAGGGAAAGGCTTCAGCTTAGGTCTGGCCAGTGGTACAAATTATGTATTTGAGCTATTTTTGAAATACCTGCCTAATGCTATCTTCTGGATTCAATAGTTTTTGTTTGTTTGTTTCTTTTTGTGGGTTTTTGGGCTATGTGGCCATGTTCTGAAAGAGTTATTCCTGATGTTTCACCAGCATCTATGGCTGGCATCTTCAGAGAATGCTGGCATGGAAGTGAGTGGGGTATGTCTACTGTGAGAAAGTGATTTACATATTACTCTGTGTGTTGGTCTGTTGTTGAGTGGCAAGGACTCAGGGTGTCTATTTAATTAGTGATCCATTGTTTAATCAGATGCTGGTGAAACATCAGGAATAAACTCTTCCAGAATACGGACACACAGGCCAATACACCCACAAAAAACTAGGGATGCTGGCTGTGAATGCCTTCCACTTCACATTGCTTGTTTCGATATTATCTGCTTGATTATCTGCTTCATTTGGGGAAATGCATCTGAGGAAGTAGATTTAAGTCTACAAAAGCTCATGCTGCCAACCTGTTTCTTGCAGTTAGCCTCAAAGGTGCTACAAGATCTCTCTAAATACTGATTCTACAAACTAATACAGCTATATCTTTGAATTCCTTCCAGATAGAAGTTGCATTGGAGTGAATTTATCCATCTCTAGTCATGAATTGTATAGGCCCACTACATCCCCACGTTCTTTAATAATGGCCGAACATCATGCATCTTATTTCAGTTTTCAAAATTATTGCATACTTTTTGGGACTGCTACTTGACTGCTGACTAACTAAACTCCTTTTAATACTCATCTGTACCCTTTACCAATTCCACTTGCTGGAGGGTTTAACCTCCCCCCTGCCAGTAATAGGCTCTCACTTTCAATATGGTCTAGAGTGTAAAGTCACAGTAGTATTCAAAAGGTTAAAGCAGAGTGAACTGTTAATTTTAATGCTTTCTCTAAGCTTCAGTTTTAATAAGCGAAAATGATGTTCTTATTTGCAGTAAAGTGGTGTTATAAAATTCTGTCTGTCAAGCTCATTTTAAAACCATGGAAATAAATGATCTGACAAAATCAGGCTATTAGACAAGTGAAGAAGAGTGATTTCCATAAAAGTAGAGGAGCTGTTCCTTAATTTCACACTTGGTAGTCTTTTGGGTCGACTAAATTTTTAAATAAGTGATAAAATTATATTAGCGCAATTGCATTTTTATAGATTTTTTTGGTCATTGTACTCTTTTTCAATCCTTTCATTTTTAACTCCAACCCATTTTGCTGAAAGGTTACCTCTCAACTTATGTTACCTCATAACCATTCCGGCACAGGCCTACAAAGTCAAGGGCTCACTAATCCACAGCAATGACCATAGGCTCCCAGAGGTCTTTCACAGCAAAAAGAGTGCCCCGTGACAGCCATGTTAGCCAAATGCTAGCTTTATTCCATCTGTTTGCATAGGAAGTTACTAGGAGCATTATAAAGACTTTCCACCTTCTCTCTATCCTTACTCCTAGCTATCTATGGACATAGAATCACAGAATCAACGAGCTGGAAGAGACCACAAGGGCCATCCAGTCCAACCCCCTGCCATGCAAGAACACAGAATCAAAGCACCCCAACAGATTACGATCCAGCCTCTGTTTAAAAACCTCCAAAGAAGGAGACTCTACCACACTGATGGAGTTCACAATTTACTAGAATAAATAAATAAATATATGAATTAACCAGGGGGATGTGGGCCATAACACTCTAGAAGTTCTTGTCCAAGTCAACATATGACTTGGCAGTGATTCTTATATGAAGCTAGATATGAAATCTCTACTCCATTCATCTCATGGATAAAGTCTACATATGCATTCTAAAGAAAATGTATCCATTGGATTTGACTGAGATATAAGAGACACTCAGGAGTTGCATGGCTCCATTGTTGGATTTGGACCAAGGAAATCTAGCCTTGATTCCCCACTTAGACATGGTCCTCTCTGTTGCATCTTTGGCCAGTCACGCCACCTCTGCCTAGTATGCCTTTTAGAATTGTTATTAGGATAAATCTGCCCCTTCTAGGTATATCAGCCTGATGTGCATAGAATAAGGATAGGGTATAAAAAGGGAGAAGTAAGATAACAAATGAGATAACAAATCCTCAGTCTTGAGTACACAAACAAGCCCTCAGACTGCCACCTCTTGAAGAACTGTCCATCAGGAGTTCATATTTATTCTTGCAGAAAACAACTTTGACAAATTAAGCATTTCTCTCTTTTTTTAAAAGTGTCATACAAGTGTCACAATAAGAGGTGAATGTAAAACATCTGATGTATAAACCTATAATTCCTCAGTGTTCAAAATATGGCATTGCCATGATGTGGATGGGAGAGCAGTAGCAGCAGCAAAAAAATAAATACATCACGTGGCTTCCTGCTGACCTTCCCTCTGCGGCAATGGTTCACTGTCGAGGGTGATCTCTGTTTCAATTGTTTGTTGGCAAAAGAGATTTAATCTACTGATACACAGGTTGTGACATGCTGTTTGAACATTTGCCTACTATAATTGGTCACGTCATCATGCATCATATTAACAATATACGCAAAAGTGCCCTGAAACTATTGTCTTATAGATCCATCACATATCATAAAAGAGTTTCTGGGACAGTTATCCAGCAACATCCAATTGTGATTCATATTCCACTGGAGCGCCGAATCTAAAAAATCACTGTCATCTTAGTAGAAAGCAATAGATTAATGACTTCTTGCTGGCTTGCAAAACCTACAAGTATTGTATGTCCCGGTGAAGGATGGCAATCCAATTTATTTCAACTGAGCATGCTCAAAATAGAAGGAACGGCAGAAATTGTACAGAATGCAGTTCCTTCCCATCGTTTCACCTTTTCGGAGTATGTAGATGTTGGATTTTCAGAGATGTGGGTGAAGAAAAGTGATTTAAAAAATCAAAGACAAATAAACTAACACTGATGGCTTTTCACCTAACATGGGAGACTGTCTTTATTGATTACACAGCAGATCTACATACTGATGAATCAAACTCTCGACTGACCCTGTTCACTTTCCATTTTTAGTGACCTGATGGTCTCTTAATTTTCTATTAAATGTAGCATTTATGCATATCTGTTTCTGTAATCTTTCTGCAATCTGTTTTTGTGCTCTCTCATACTATATATATATATATATATATATATATGAAAAAGATTCTTAGTTGTTGTGGTGTGCCTTCAAGACATTTCTAACTTATGGTGACCATAAGGTGAACCTATGGGGGGTGTCTTGGCACGTTTCTTCAGAGGTGATTTGCCACTGCCATCCTCTGAGGCTGAGAGTGTGTGACTTGCCAAAGGTCACCTGTTGGGTTTACATAGCTGAGCTGGGATTCAACCCTAGCCTCCAGAGTCATAGTCCAATATTCAAATCACTACACCATACTGGCTCCTTCATGAAAAGATGTGGGAAGAACCCAGATAAGCCTAGGTTGCAAATGGGCAGCATACGTCCAGGCAATGGGGATATGCAACAAGAGCTGCTTTCTTAAAGTTGCTTCCTGTGTCTATTGCAGAAGCAAAACCAATACAATGAATTGCATGGTCTCTCAGATTCAAACCGGTATGCCACACTGGGATGCATAGATAGATAGATAGATAGATAGACAAATAGATATTACTTCCAGGGATGGAAACAAATGTTTGTAGTATTTTCTACCTCAGATGCCAACATAACTTGGCTGGCTTTGTGTACCACATACCTTAACCTGGGTAGTGTGTGTGTGTGGGGGGTGGGTGCTATTTACTGCTCCATCATAAATATCATTTCTGACCTTCAATCCTAGTTAACCTCCATCAATGTCACTTCCAGATGATGCCTACCATAGATGGACAAGCTCTTGTCCCAATAGGGACACAGGATTGAGTTTCTGCTGTGAGCAAATTGAGTGGCTCAGATTAACTCAGTTGTTCATAGTTGATGAAGCAAGCAGAAGCACTTGGTGGTTCTCATGATAATGGGCAGTGAATCCTAACTATATTTTAGGATGAACTTTCAAAAAGCAGTCTCAGGTATTGAACCTGTTTGGAGTAGAGGATAGGGTGCAGCAACTTGGACAGCTCCTTTAAATTTCAGACTAAATGTCTAAGCAGAATTGCTGCTCCAGTGACATGGGAACCACCAACCATCACTAGAAACGAGCAAAGAGTTTGTTCCATGAGAGTCCAAAGTCATTGCAACCTCACAACCCTTAGTGCTTAATGAAGAGCTTTTCATCACATTAAGCAAAAGTCAGCACTAGGGACCAAACCTGGACCACTAGACCTAGACACCTACATGGACTACAAGTGTATCTTGTTTTCTGTCGCTTAGTTTCCTTTTTGTATGAATCCTTTGTTTAAAATATCTTCAGGGAGATTGTCATCTAACAGGCCCAAGCCCTCCCGGAATTCCTCTGCCACATCCTACAAGCAGTTGTTAATAAGGGTATTCATCATGAGATGGCCTATTTTTGGCATTGTGTATGACAGTCTCTGTAACTTACAATTGTCCCCTGAATGTGAACTTATCATTTAATTACGCTCAGAGAGGCTGCTTTCTCCATATCAGCCTGCAAGTTAGTTAGCCACACAGCAATTCTCCAGCTAATCAAAGTGCGATTGAATCAGTCTTAGGCATGCTACATATCTTCCTGTTCACAGGAAGTCCCCACGGAGCATTCTGTTTATTTCTACCTCTCTTGTTTGTGGCAAATTTAAATACACAATGTCAAGATCACTAGCCGATAAATAACTGTTCGAACAAAGAGTGTTTGCCGTTTGTCATAAAATATAAACGGTGGGCATGCAGAACTCAAAATAAAAACACATTAGCCCACTTCAGGGAGGAAAAACAATTTGTTCATTTATTAATGGGTTCTTTTGTTCAAGAACAGAAAGTTGCAACATCATACAAGGCAACACTGACTCTGGCCAGCAATTGTGCAAGCAATGAAATGCAATTATCACAGGAAACTGTATTGGGCTGAGCCACTGATTCGTCTAGCCCAGTATGGAGTAACTGTATGAAGTAAGTATGAAGGCTTTCCCAGTTCTGCTGACCAAGATCCTTTGTGATGGAGAGACTCTCTACTGAGTCTTTGATGTTCTGCATCATTTTAGAAATTATTAGTTGAGAAGGAATTGTAAGTAAAAGGTGTTGGACAGACAGAAATGATGGTAACAGATTTGTTGTTGGTAATCCAGAGTACAGTGGTATCCTCTGAGGTTTGGTTCCAGGACCACCACCACCCACCATCAAACAAATGGGCCCTTGAACAAACCAAGCATGAACTCTCTCTGGAAGCCAAGATAACTAAATTGAGGCTTCATCATGAGAAGAAATTACTCATTAGATGATACAATGATGCTAGGAAAGGTGGAAGGCAGTAGAACAGATGGTTAGACTTGATTAGGGAAGCCATGGGTGTGAGCCTTGAAGACCTGAGCATAGATGTTGAGGACAGGGGTCTTGGACATGTCTCATCCACAGGATTGCCATGAGTTGAAGTCAACTCAAGGGCAGTTGACAACAACATGGATTGCTTCAATAGTTTTTCAACATTTTGCACCCTTGACCATGGTTTTGCATCTCTGTAGTGGGGTGTAAACCTCTGCCAGGTGTGACTACCTGCCCTCCCTTGCTGAGGTCTTCTTTTATTTCTTCTGGTGGAGAGGTGAACAATAGAAGATTGCAGGTGGACAATCACAATGAAGGGAAAGCTAAGGCTATTTCATTAAGCGAGTATGCGTATATGTGCATGTGTTCTGGGAATCAAAAAAAAAATCTCAAACACTGTAGCTACTGTGGTTGTAGACAAAAAAACAACAACTACAACAATATGGCAAACATATGCACACAGTGGAAACATCCCCTTGCACCACTGTGGATATGTAATGGGAGTCCTTGGTCCAGAACACACTGCAGAAATAATCCCGTTTGAGACAGCTTTAACTGCCCTGGCTCAATGCTAGGGAATTCTGGGAACCATAGTTTTGTGAGACATTTAGCCTTCTCTGTCAGAGAGTTCTGGTGCCACAAAAAACTACACTTCCCAGGATTCTCTAGCACTGAGCCAGAGCAGTTAAAGCAGTCTCAAACTGGATTATTTCTGCAGTATGTTTTGGACCCTTGTGTGACTTTTCAAATTTATTTCAGTTTAAATTAAAACAGGTGTGTGTGGCAGTATAGGGGTCAAACTGAGGCAGGAATATGACACACTGGAGCTGGGAAACAGCCCTTGTGTAGATTCAGCTTAACTCAGGGTGGTGATAACTAACTGGGTGGAAATTCATTTAGTTGTAGTAACTAGCATATTGAAAATACTGAATTACTGTTTTATCAGAAAGTGAAACTTCACAGTGTGTATGCGTGTGAGGGTGTATATGGGTAGATACGTATATAGAAAAAGAGAGATGGAGGCAGACAGACAGACATATATTAAGTGAATAGATGGCAGATAGATTGTGTGCAATAAACTGATTGATCAGTCAATCAATTGGTTAAATTACTAATGTTTGATGGGAGTGGTGGGCTCTTGAAAGAAAACAAAAAGGACTCCGTTGGCAGCTTTCATGAAGAGTTTGCTGTCTGCTGACTGTCAAGGAACGCAGAGTCGCAGGTCCTTACAGGATTCATATTCACTTATCCATCTTCAACTGACTTAAGAGATTGTGTCCCCTTCATCTCAGATCCTGAGTCAGTCTTGGAGATTGACGTATGTGTCACTGCCAGACTTATCCCTGACAACATGCTCTGCTCAAGACTGACTCTTGGGCCGCATGGAGAGATTCGTCTTGCACAGAATGAACCTGTCTGACATTTTACATGGGTGCATTGCATTCTGAACTGACTGCTGATCTGTTGCCTAGCTTTGGTGACGTTCAAGTCTTTCCCCCCAACTCTCTCTATAAAGACATTGAGATTCAGGCTTCTTTCAGTCTTTGTCTTTTCATTCTAGACCTCTTCATCAAAGGGGGAATCTAAGAAACATGCAAAGCATGGGAGCTTCCAATGAGATGACAATAAAAATGAGGACCACAACGTGAAAGTGATTTTCAGAGCTTGGGTGTAGTTACTTAATAATAACTGGTCACTTGTAATTAGCTCCAGTAAGATAGAACTCCATGTCATTATGATTGCAATTTAAGGAAGAATAAATTCATTCAATTTGCACTGTAAGGGTAATCTTAAAGTTATTTTTATACTTAGGATAGTGTGGCTTCACTGGATGATGGAAGAGAAATAGAACATGATTCAAGTGCTGGCTTGTTCTGGGGTTCCTGCTTCGAAATATACATCTGTCAGGCGTGCTTTAGTTGTATATTTCTGCATGAATCCTAGGATTCCATTGGATGGAGCTACAGCACTTAAAGTGATGTCAAGTTGCATTTATTTCTGCAGTGTAGATGCACCCCTAGATTCAAACCCTGGCTTCTCTCTAGCTCTTAGGTACTACAGTTCCTATCAATGTTGACTAAGGTGAGGGCAACTGCAGTACAACGCACATAGAGGAGCATCAGATGAACATACCAGTAAGCTTCATTTTGGTTCTGTTAGTACAATCTGTTAGTACAGATTCACCATCAATCTCCAAATAGCTTCTTCTCATACTCACCCCCTCTAAGTCCATATTCCATGATGTCTCCATGATTTGTATGTAACAGACAAGCCATAGAACAGCCATGAAGGAGGAGGAGGACTTTAGGGCATCAACAAAGTGGCTTCTCTTCCTGGGTTCGGAAGTCAAATAAATGTCATAACTTTGTCTCAAACTAACCTCTGGCTCAGGTTTTCCCCCCTTTCCCCCTCCTTATTTAATTACATAATAAGCAAATTATTGAAACGCAGAGAGAATAAGTGCAAATGCATTCCAAGTCAGACATTTTGTCTCAGAGAGTCTGGCACTGTCACGAGGAATAAAGATGAAGCGAAATAAGGAGTGATGTTGCATGATTTCTTTGTGTGGTAATGCACGGAGAGTCTGCAAATGTCAGCACGCTTAGATGTGTGTCACAGGGCTTGTTACTGTATGTAATGTTTCTAGGCACAGCAGAAGTTAGAAGCTGTGGACTTCATCTTCTTTACTTAATATTGCCGCTCCCACCTCAGTTTTCCATCTTATTAAAATAAATGAAGGCAAATGCACTTTCCTCCCATGTGCCATGGTAGGGTGAGGAGATAATGAGAGAACCCTCTTTATGTTCAGAATCCGAGCTGCTTTTCTCTTGCTATCTATGACAACAGGGCTCACTGCCTATGACACCACTGCATGGGGCTGCCACCAGTTTGCTTTGTCACATAATGCTCCACCCTCTGAAGCATCTTTCCTACATTATTGCATATATTGGAAAGGGGGAGATAAAGGAAAATCTGAAGATTAAACATGTCACATGCAGCTGTTTCTACAAGCTGCCATATCTTAACTGCCTGGCATCAACTGACCCTAAGCGAAAGGCCTACACAAACTTGCTGCAGGGAGCAAAATTAACAGAACCTCAGGGGAAGGGTAGGAGATTTTGGAGATCTCTGGTATATAGCTTTACTTCATGCACAGAGCTTTGTACATGGAGGAATATTTAAAAATGCAGTTTGCCCTCCACTTTTGCAGTTTTGACTTTTGGAGATTTGATTATTCACAGATTTGAATAACATGTTCTATCTAGCCAGTGTGGTGTAGTGGTTTGAGTGTTGGACAACACTCTGGAGACCAGGATTCAGTTCCCCACTGGGCATATAACTATCAGATACAGGGTCGCCATACGTCGGAAATGACTTGAAGGCACACAACAACCCCAAGCAGCACCTTTTCCACACTGGCACCTGATTTGTAGAAGCCACTTGCTGAAGTTATTTGCCTGGGGCCAGCTGTGGTAAAGGTTTGTCCACATTTTTCATGAATAGTACTGATGACTTTAGTTACAGCTGCTGTGGAAATGGACTGTTATGTAGTTTTATTGCTGTTTGATTTTGGTTTTATGCTGCTGTCTGCTGTTTTATTGTTTTAGTGTATTTTATGATGTTTTATATTTTATGATATTTTAATCTAGAAGTCTCCTTGTGAATCTTCCTACAATATTGAAAGATGGGCTGTAAATCTCCTGCATAATAAATTACATATATTTGTACATAGACATTCACACTTTTCTCTCACTCTGCCTCAGCTTCCCCCTCTCCCCGATTCCTTTACTGTGCTGGCAAACTTATCCCAAAAATTTCTGATCAACCGCTTTGTAAATTTTGTTATTCTGTGATGATAATAAATCATTATAGCCTTAAACACTTCTTCTAGCTCCGAGCCTCAGTCATGAATTATCTTGTCATCCTGACCAAAACATTCTCCGAAAAAACTTGACAAGTGCTAAAACCCAGAACATGAAACCATGTGTTGTTGTGAAAGCACGATTCAGAAATGTCAATTAATTAGATTAAGAGGCTACTTTTAGCTTTACTTGTGTTGCCAAATAACCCTTAAAATATGCATCGCCGTGGAAGTCTACCTCAGTAAAGCAGTAGTTCTCCACACAAAATAAGGACAAAGGATCTGACTAATAGAAGGAATTATTGTGTCTGTCATTCAGCTCCGGAGAAGGATCTTGAAGGTAATGTCTTCTTCCCATTCCACTGTATAGATTCACAGGCAAGATAAATTCAGCTATTTATGAGTTTAAGCACATTTCTCCCCCTGCAGAAATCTGATTCAGATTGGAAAATAAAAGTCAAATCACAATTATGCAGCTGTAGAAGTAAAACAGATTTTAAAGTCTTCCTCTGAGTCTCTTCTGTGAAGTTCACTTTTGGAAGGAGATGGGGTGGAGGGACAGAGTGCAATTAAATATATTTTTATCTCATCATCATGTGGTCCTAAAAGCTTTTATCTTTAAATAATCTGTATCCTCAACTTTATTTACACTATAAACCATTCCTATATTTTAATAGGATGTTTGCTTTTTAAAGGGGCTGTTGGCTTTAATAGCCAAGTTGTCTTTGTAAACTAACATCCCTCATTCCTTCTAGCAAAATCCTTACAATTTGCTGGTGCTCCGATTTGGTATATGCATTCCAAAGCTCAAAGTCAAATTTGAGGGCAGTGGATAATGCTGTGCTCAAATTAGTATGCATGAAATGGACAGCTTAAGCCTAGACCACATCTGACATCTGAACTAGAAGAATGAGCGGTGACAAAGTACAGGAGAATTGGCCAAAGAGAGGGGAAAACCCACTTTTAATGAAATGCACACCTGCATATAGAGAGACCCAAATTAGCAATTTCAAGTTCCCCTATAATTATCCAATGCCAAAATCTCTTTACACACATTTTTGGATTCAGTACAGTACATTGTTACCAGAAGTCCCATGTATTACAATGGGCCCTTGTTATCCACTGGAGTTTAGTTCCAGGACTCTCCGTGGATAACAAAATCCGTGGATGCTCAAGTCCCATTAAATATAATGGCACAACAAAATGGTGTCCCATATATAAAATGGAAAATCAAGGTTTGCTATTTGGAATTTATACTTTCGGGGAATATTTTCAAGCCATGTATGCTCAAACCTGTGGATAAAAAAATCTGTGGATAAGGAGGGCCAACTTATTTTACTTCCAAAAATGAACAATCAATGTTAAATCTGGGCCAAAATCTCTCTCAGAAAAACCCATTTGCTCCAAATTTTGTGAAGGGGAGGGCATCAAAGAAACAGTTTCCCACTTTTAACGTTTAATAGGTTAGAGCACCATTTCCCAAACTTTGCTACTCCAGATGTTTTGGACTTCAACTTCAAGAAACCCTAACTAGTTTGGCCAATAATCAGGAATTCTGGGAGCCGAAGTCCTAAACATCTGGAGGACCAAAGTTTGGGAAACACTGGGTTAAAGGGTTATTGGGAACTCTACCCAAACTCTTGAGGAGCCATCATCCATCCCATACAATGACTTTTACGGAAGACTGTTTAGTAATGGGAAAAAATAGTGTCTAGATTATTTAGCATGAATTCACCCATGCTGCCTTCAACCATGCTACACTCCTCCAAAATGGCTCCCAGAACCGGGCAATTGTGGGAAAGCTAAATGGTGAACACCGGTTTGAAGAAGCTTCAATAGCTCTATGGGTTTTCAGTAGCTCCATCTGAAATCAATCCTCTCCCCACAAAAAATGTAATTTAATTTTAAAAATAGCCCAAATGGCCTCACACTTTTATATTCTGTTCAATGATTTATTTTGTGTCTATGGGGAGATACAGAGAGAGAAAGTGGCTTTATTTTATTTTGTTTGCTTTAGCCCTTTCTTAATAACCGGGGGGGGGGGGGGAATTTCCTGGGCTACTACCTTTTGTAAATAAAAAGGGGGGCATCTCCTGAGCCAAAAATGTTCTTGGCCTCCCCCGCAAAAAATCATGGTAAAAATGCCTACCACCTAAAAGTGCTTGTCATCTGCCTTACTTCTTATGATGGGAGTGCCCAAGAAGAGCCCAGATGTATACCTTCTCTCTTATGTGAAAGTTTATGAAGACCTGGTAGATGAGGGATTCTGTAAATTGTTGTTCAGCTAGGGCTGAACAGCAGTATTTTGAATCTAGAAGTAAATAGAGACATTAATTGCCCACCACATTTTCTCAATAGGGTGCTTCTCCAACTAATCTGGAGGGCACTATGTTGGCAAAAGATGCTTGATAGTCTGTCCAGACTTCATTGTATGTGATTGCAAATCGTCCCACACAATGCACTGTTGTTAGGACCTTTCAAATGGTTTCTTAAATAGACGAACAAAAGAAAATTAGGCATTAGGAAAGAAGAACAACCCTCAACCTGGAATCAAAGAGATGATAAATGGGTCCAATACAGTCTTCCACAATGGCTCAATGAAACCGGACTTACTTTAATTTCATCAAAATCAATGCAATCAATGAGTTGCTGCATTGGAGGTTTCGAAGGTGACTATCAAATGCTACTCTGATGCATTGTCACTGGAACAGTAAAAATAGAAGGAATAAGGAGTGCCATAAGAATAGCACCTGAAGAAAGAAGGTATGGTAGGCTGGTGGGAAGGATTTAACATGATGGCTTGTCTCTTTTGGATGAGAAAAGACAGAACCAAATGTGAGCAGGTAGATGAGGTGAGCCAGGTTAGCTAGATCCCCAAGATCTCTGGAGTGTATTTAAGCCAGAACACTGAGGCCCCTTCGAGGGATGGTTCCCAAACTTGGATCCCCAAGTTTGGTCCAATACAGCAAATATAAGAATTCTACGAGCGAATGATCATCAGTGTTTCACTCTTTGCAATGCTATAAATTTGAATACTAAAGAAAAGGTCATGGGAGGGATTGAATTCTTGATTTTTGGGGGGCATGATGTCTTTATTTTGACCACCATAGCTATACCCCTATCTAGGTTTGGATCTAAGAGTGTGTATCTAACTGTAGAAATAACGTAATTTGACACAAGTTTAAATGCTGTAGCTCCATCCTATGAAATCCAGGGATTTGTACTTTTACAAAATACAAATTTAGAAAATACAAATATACTTCTCTGCCAAAGTGTGCTGATGCCTCACAAAACTTCACATCCCAGGATTCTGTAGGGTGGAACCATGGTGGTTAAAGTGGCATCAAACTGCATTATTTCTACAGTGTAGATGCACACTAGCTTTAACAGAGTGGGAATTAATTTTGCTGTCTCTTTTTCATTGACTTTCTCATTCTGAGAGGCTCTTACCTCGAACGCCTTTGTGACAGGCAATGTGGCCCTTTCCATCCTGGGAGTAGCTGTAGCATTTGATCATGGTCAATTTTATCGGAGTTCCTTTTTGAAGAATTAATGCAAATTTCTTCCTATTTGGGATAGAAGGAACTGAAGGATGAAAACATTTGCATATTTGTAAAAGTGCAAGGGATCAATTTCCCCCTTCCCAAAATGGGATGGAGAATTTTTGAGATGTCACTTGTATACAAACATATCATTATCAGGATGCTGATGATAAACCTATAGCATTGTGGGAATGGTAGTTCAGAAAGGGCCACACCAACCTTTGTGCAAACATTTTGAGCACACAAATTGATTTTCTCTCCCTATAGAGAAAGCAGAGCGTGTGCTGAAACGTTTGCCCATTTGGAAAGAGAGTTTTGGAAATGGGAACATTTGGTGCAGCACTAATACATTATGTATCAATTTGCAAATTGACAGTTGGGGTAGGAAAATCTACAGACATTGATAGATCGGAGGAAAAAGAAGAGGGAGAGCCTGGAGCCTGAAACAATTGTACAACAGGTTTTTTAAAAAATGAAAGAAAAATGCTACCCCTCCTCTCTCAAGATATACTTTAAAGATCCCTGTCAAAACATCCCTTCAAACCCATTTGATTGGGTTGGAGCTCATCACACTGTCACCAACTCACTTTTCATTAGGCTGTTGCTCTCTGTTAGCGTAGCCAAGCAGAAGAACTCAAAACACATGCACAAATTAAATCGACATCCAAACTCCACCAATATACAAAGCAATTTAAATGATATTCATTAGAGCGATGACAAGTCCTGATGAGGCTTTCAGGAGCTGAGTCCTTCAGCTTTCGCCGACTCGGTTTCGTGGTCATTGAGGCGTAACTACAGCGACTGTACCTCGAGTTTTTTTTTAAAAAAAAAAAAGAAGGAAAGAGGAGAAGAGAAAAGAAAGAAAGGCTGAGCATAGAACTGCTTCCTGACACACCTACATCCTTCTCTTCTACAAAGGTTTAAAGCTTTGGGAAATACTGCATTGCCTTTTCCAGTTCATCCATGAAAATGGGACCATTAATCCCACCTCATGAATCTATTTTTACCCTCCCTCTTTCTTCAACCCTTCCCCCAAGAAATGTTCTAATTTAAAAAAAAAGAATTTCATTTTCAAGTAATTTCATTTCATTAGGTTAGAAAGGTCAGTAACTCACAATTATGACAGCTATAAAGGTGTCCTCCTATTTGTTGACGGTGTCAAGATGAACAGAGATGTAGTATAACTGAAGATCTATTCACCACCAAATCAGATGCATTCTTTAAGATGTAGCTTCCCCTCTTTATCCTCTCAAATATATCTATATCTATCTGTTTGTCGACAGATAGAAATAGATATTCTTATATACAAATATAAAAATCGAAGCCAAATTGATGATAGGAGCTCTCTGGAAACCTGTGTTGGCTTCTGTCTTCTGCTAGAGGTTTGTTCTTGTAGATGGATTATTTAGAATTCACCTGTGCTTAAAGAAGATAAAATCCAGGTATCCAAAGGTAAGGATGCAACTAATTGTCCTTCTATTGTGTTGTATCAAATGTCACACAATAAAAAATGAAATACTTCCACTAATACAGGAGTGGCTACAGCCAAACTAGCACAGACAGGGGTGAGGGATGATGAGAAACTGTAGTCCCACTGCATCTGGTGGGATTCATGTTTCATTGTGAAATTTATTATTGAAATTGCCCACCCAATTTTAATCCGGCTAGAAAAAAAGAGGACTAGCAGACAGTGTGGTGTAGTGGTTTCAGTGCAGGACTATGGCTGTGGAGACCAGGATTTGAATCCCAGCTTGGACATGAAAACCCACTGGGTGACCTTAGGCAAGTCACATGCTCTCAGCCTCAGGGCAATGGAAACCTCTTCTAAACAAAATTTGGCAAGAAACCCTGTGATAGAGTCATTATAAGTTTGGAACAACATGAATGCACACAACAACAGCAGCAGCAGCAACAACAACAGGAAAATCAAGTTAGTGAAATATATTAACTCATTTATAAAAGTGTGACCACTTAATTCTGTACAAGTTTTTTCAAAAGTAAGCCCCACCAAGTTCAGTGGAGCAACTCCCCTATATTCATAGGCTTGCAGTGTGCATACATGTGCATCTGCTCATCCTCTAGCCTTTGTCTGTTTCATTAGACTCTGTATAATAGGGGGAAACTGCCACATTTATTTTGTAGTTCTTGCTGAATTAAATTCTATACACACTTTGTTTTGCAAATGTAAGCCCCAAAGAGTCTGTTGTGGGGGCAGGATACCAACAACATACAGCAGCTATGGTACAACAACACAGCTACACCCCATCTTTATAAGTATTGCATGAAGCTTCCCCATTAGCTTCCCCAGCCAGGGGTTTGCTCAGCAGCAGCTAAAGGAGGACAAGGAACATAGCTTTATATTCCAAGCTCTCGTTTACGAAGTCATAACAGTTTATGAATTCTTATAGTAGTCCAACTTGTCTACTATAATCTACACTTCAAGCTAATTCTCCACAAAGCTAGGTGGAGATATTTTATATCACCTGGTACCAGATCTTGGATTTCAAATGCCGGGGATTGAGTTTAGGATCTCTTGTATGCCTGGGAGTTATTCCACCACTGACCTAATGTCCTTGTCATACAGGCGAACCAAACACAGCCTACTGTCACCTTGGTGCCGCAGAGAAGTTTGAAGAAGTCCTAAGAGGGGCATGGCCATTTCATTATAAGACAAAACATCTTGGGACCAAAACAGATTCATTTCCCCAATAGATTTCCTCCTTCCTCTATAGAAGTCCTATGTAAGGCAGGCCGATGTGTCCCAATACAGGGCATAGAAACAACTAATAGGTGTGGTAGAAAAGGTCAGAGGACGCTGTGATACAACACAACCAAAGGTTAAGACATAATTAATGACCCAAACAGAAGACAAAACAGTGTTCTAGTCCCTAACATCTGTATTACATTAGGGGAAGGGAAGGGAAATGTTGACTAGCCGAATATTTGGGACTGTGTCTCCTAGAAGCTTTACACAGCATGGCCAAAGGTAGAGAGCAATGGGAGTAGCAGGCCAAAACATCTGAAGGCCCTAAAGCCCCCCCCCCATTGTTGTATGAGTATATGGGACTTTACTGGAGAAAAACAACAACCTTAGCTTGTAGCTTGTAGCTATGCCTAACAAGCAGGAATCTCCTTCTTCCACTTTGAAATTCAGTTTAAAGAGGTCGGCTCTAGAACACAAGACTCTGGCTTATAAAAGTAAGTCAGAATAAGTCCATATCCATTACTGGCACCAGCTGGCAGCAGCTCTCTTAGTCTCAAGGCGATGGATTTCCCCACATTCTGGGACTTTCTGCATTCAAAGCATTTATTCTGCTGCTGATCTCATCTCAAGCTTTGCCTCCATATTTCAAGGAGAGAATCAGTGCTGACGAGAGGAAGGCGATAGTCACAACAGTTTATTTAGCAGCATAGACCCTTCCTATCTTGGAACACTGGCTAAATTTCAGGCAGAGAAATGCAAGAACCTATCCAGATAAATAGCGTCTCTAGCAAATCAGCACCTTGGATAGTTCCTTTAAAGGTCAGATTAAAGCCAAGAAGAAATTCATTGCCCCATTGAAAAGAGAACCACTAGCTAGTACTGAATCATGGCAGAGTTTTGAACAACCACACTATCTTCCTACCTTTGAAATTCCCAAGATGCATCATCAAACAAGAATTTCAGAAGTTCACCTTAGATTTTCATTAGAGAAGCAACTAAGTGGCCATTATACCTTCAGTGGTCATTTCTGCAGAATCTTGGTGTACCCTTCTTACAATACACAGTGTAGGAACCAATACTTGATAACAGGGTGATGTGGATGTCTCTCATTCATAGGGTCATAATAAATCAGAGCCAATGTAAAGAGACTTCACAACAACAAACTGCTTCCTCTTCCCTGTAACATCCAATAGATGACTGACAGGAGATGGCAAATGGGCACCTATAGTGCATTCATTATACCAGACAGGAGCAGCCCAGGAGTTGTGTGTCTATGGATCAAAATAAGACCTCAGTAAAGCTACTTTTTTGGACTACAGATATAGCTTCCAGAATGGGCCAAGCTGATTGGGGGATTTAGAAAGTTGCAACTCCAAAATAACTTTTCCAGGTTCTGGGGCTCATGTGGATATATAGTTTCCACCTCTAGCTCCATACATGTTTTTGAAGTGGCCCAAATCCTAACTTCTAAACCAAGATTGGGAACTGTGTGGTTCTATAGCAGTTCTTGGACTGCAATTACCAGGATTTTACATCACTAGCTATACTGGCTAGTGCTGTTGGGAGTTATAGTCTAACAATATGTAGGTGGCTTCACAACTGAAATAAGGCTGAAATTATAACAAAAATATAAGCATAGAAGAAAGTGAAATAGATAGAATTGTCCATACAGGCAAATGACTTGGAGAACCTGTCTCATTTGAATCCTTATGCACTTTGCTAAACGTAGGTTGCAAATTTCCTTCTTGTTTTCCTGGCAGGGTCTTCACTTTTAACAGTCACATACTGGGCAGATAAAAACATCTAAACTTTGCTGGTGCAGAAGGTTGAGCATTTCACACGACTTGTTTTTTAAGAAGAATGTACCAACAAGGATTATTTCATCGATGGAGGGAAACTTTTAAAAAAGAAAATGAAAGTGGGAGAAAACTAAATGGATAAATTCACCCATTCCCAGTCCAAGGTAACCTTGTTTAGATACCTGAGGATTAAAATCCAAACTGAGAAAGTGGGGGATGAATTCTCTGCTTTCCTTCGTCCAAGATAAATTCACTTGCCTGGTTTTTATAAAAGAAGAAAAACATTTTTTCTTTGCAAAAAAAACAAACAAACAAACAAACAAACAAAAGAATACATTTTGTCCAAGCTAGAAGGAATGGTTATTTAATTTGATCACAGAACAGCTAAATTGAGTTTACCTTTCTTTTCCTTTCCTTTTAAACTTTGAGTATCATTAACACACTTAGCTTTGTTGGCTTAAACAAGTAACAAAACATAACCACAGTACTAACTTAGAACAACAGCATTCCTTTTACCAAGAAGCTCAAAAACTCCCTGGGGGCACATTATAAAATGCAAACAATATTAAATTTATCCATTAGCAGTCAACTCATTTCTCCTGCCACTGCATAGGATTACTTTATTAATTTTCCATTGCAGATGATGGTAGCATTGAGTAGATACAGAACCGAACAAACTGCTCTATCATAGGTATCCATCCATCCATCCTATTAAAATAATCATATGAAATCTGATGAATGTTAGCATTTAGTGTATGGTAACAACTCACGTAAAAGCAGCTTTCAGTGTTCACTTATTATGTTATGTATATTTGGAGGGAGAGAGAAAGATGTTTACATCATCCAGGTGGGATTGCTGGAATTCACATACAAAATGACATCAACCAAAATTTGAATGGCCATTGTAAACAGATATGTGAAAAAGTTAAGAAGCAAATCTAAAGTATGTTTTGCTTTGAAGTTCAGAACAACATTTCTGCCTTGGAAAACAAAAAGCCCAAATTAATTATCTAAATGTTTACTAACAAAGGTATTAAAAGGCAATAGCTTACCCCAATATTGTGAATATTACCATTTTAATGCAAAGCTGTCTTACTTCGGATGGAAAATTACAATATAGTTTGCACGACAAAAGCAATGGTATAATTAGAATAGCCGAGCTGCAATTTCTGATGCCAAAAGAAAATATAATGAAGTTGCTTGAGAGATCTGGGCTCCAACAGCAGTTGCTTTTAAAAAAAAAGAAAGAAAGAAAAACACCTACATGCAATATTTCAATTAATTATAGAAGCCTTGCTGCCAAAAAGTTAAAGATACATTCACTGGTTTTAATTTTTCCTCCTCTTTTTGTGTGCTAAATGTTGACTTCATTGAGCTGCTTTTCTCAGATCTGGCATATTGATTTCTTGTTGTGAAGTGAGCTGTTCAAGCTCCATTTAAGATTTTCATCTTGCATGTAGCCCTGAGCACATCAGTGCACCATAAATTAGTTAAATTGCACATTTATCACAAATGTTATTTTAAGATACTGCGTAAATTTGATGGCTAGAAGATATACAGTATACAGTAACAAGCCACGACTTGGGTGGGGTTAGAGCAGGGTCACCTTTATCCAATTTTGATTTAGAGCTCTTTTCTCTTTTACTCCACCCTCACTCATCCCAATTTCAAGTCACTGCTTTCTTATGAGTGTGTGTGTGTGTGTTCATGGTTATTTCCAGTTTGCTCTCTCCTGAGATGGTGCGTTTGTGTGAACTAGATGACAATCTGACCTACCAAGGAAAACAAAGAGCTCAAAAATAGGTGAGCAACCCACACGTGGAAGAGTTATGGACTATTTTGCCCATTTATTTTGGTCTCAATTTTTTTTCCACCACCATTTTGTTTCATGTGCAGTTAGGATGCCAGAAGTAAGTACTGTTTGATGACCGTCACTGACAGCACATTTAAAATTATGTCAAAATGGCACTACTTATAGGTCGCGCAAACTCATGTCACAATTACATTGGGTTGACTGTTGTTACGTTTGACAGGGCTAAGGTTGGGTTTATACATGAAAATCAAACAGTGGTATGAACTTTCGTTAAATTGAATCTAAACATTAGTTTGTTGCATCCTTTGTTTTAGCTACTTTGATTGCAAATGGCTTTCTAAGGTCTTAACCAGACTTCTCTCCCAATCTGGTCTTTATTTTGAATTGTAGATAGTGGCAAGTAATCTTAACATTCTCTGCTTCCAGAACATGTGCTTTACTTGGTTGTTGTTGTATGCCTTCAAGTCATTGCTCACTTATAGCTACCCTGGGGTTTTCCTGGCAACATTTGTTCAGAGGAGGTTTGCCATTGCCTGAGGCTGCAAGAGTGTGACTTACCCAAGCTCACCCAGTGGGTTTCATGGCCAAGCTGGGAATTGAACCATGATCTCCATAGTCACAGTTCAACACTCAAACCACTATGGCACACTGGCTTGCTTTACTATGACATTCAAGTCATGTTAGAACTGGGAAATGTTATTTTGTGGTACTACAAAGTCCAGAATCCTCCAGACAGGATAGCTTCCCCCCAAGTTCTACATCCAATGGAAGAACAGACTCAAGATAATTCATCAATATAAGGTGAAAAGTATATAATTCTTATAAGCCACTAAAATCCATAATCCCTTGATCCTATATCCAGCAATATCGTCATACATATGTTAGGCCTGTTCTGCTAGTGATTTATGCATTTTGGTTGCACAAGAGGTTATCAAAATGGTTACCCAATCACTACAGCATATCACAGTGGAATCCAGCACAACTGACCTTGTGAGGATTCCTATAGTGTTAGTATTACATTGGATGTAAAAATGAATGGCTTATAGTGCATTCTATAATGAATAATATGCATAAGGGTTGAACTGACAGCAGAAGAAACAGATTTTTTGTGATACTGTGGAATTGTGACCACCGAATGGGTGAATGATGCTAGAACAGCAGCCTTCAGTGATATAGTCTGCAAGATTGCTATGTTTCCTTCCATGCAGTTTCACTAGCTCTTAGCTGTTGTGAAGGATTTTCCCTTTAAACCACAATACACAAGGGACCAGCTCTTGTGAAAAAGATCATTGCTTAGGTAAACCTGATTTGGTCTATCTTCTGTACATTGTATGTGAATCTTGCCACAGGTTGACTGGGGCAGGGATGGGGACAGCATGATTTAAAAAAAAAGCAGTTGTGTAGATGGGTATCTTGAGGAATATGCATTCAAGTGGAGTATGAATATAGTAAGCCTAGCCCAAAATGTTGGTATACTGCTTTGGATACTCCCAAGAACTCTAAGTCTACCCTGTTCACTGTGCTATTTAAATCTGGAAGGTGATGAACCAAGATATAAGTAAATTACAATTATAACTCAAGGAGGTTTGTAACTGGAGCAGGTTTGTGTTATGCTTTTTGCCCACTGGATGAAAAACATGGGGATTTGGGGGGGGGGGGGGTAAATTAACTGAAACAAGTATTATAGCTACTTTTGAGAAAAAGGAGTTGCAGGCTACCTTTCTTATCACTGGAATTAGAAATGCAACTGAAACTCTTACTCTTTGAAAGTAACTTTCCAGGTTTGGGAGATTTCAGACAGGGATAGATTAGATGAATCTGGGGTAGGTTAGATACTGTGCCATTTCCAGACATAGCCAGATGGTCTAAACATAACTTAACTCCCAGGTCTTCAAAGACAAATTAAAATAGCTGGAGGATGAAACAATATACACACAGCGACTACTACATTCCAGTTCTGGGACATGTTACCATCTTGATCTGGATAGGTATGCAAGCTTGGATCTGGACTCCTGCAAATTTAATCCTTAACAGATCCTGTAGCACGACTAAGTATTATAAAGCTCTGTCAAACAAGACAAAGATACCTGTTCTCTCTCACCTTCCAAACTCCAGCTTTCAGCTACAGCTCCCAGCTCTATTCTTGTCACTGTCTGGTGACTGTCCCTACCCACTCACACCTTTGTCTACTAGTGTTGGAGGAGAGGTACCTTCCTCTTGCTTGATGGAGTTTTTCAAGACTTTGTCCTGCTCTCACATCTGCTAAGTTACAGGAGCTCTGTCCCATATCCAACCAGCCAATCCTAGACAAGGCATGGTAGACTATGAATCAGTTATAGAAGTATGATACTACTTTAACTGTACAGATCCTAGAGCAGTTTGCAAGATATTGGTTGTTTTCTGAGATACGTAAATTCTATGCTAGGGAGCTTTAAAGGTGGAATTCAGGAGAGTGCACTTGAACTCTTCAGCAGATAATTCTAAATGCCTCACCAAACTACAAATCCCCCAAAATAAAGGAGCTACTTCAGTTAAAATTATATCATACCATAATAACTGGGTACTGAAAATGCATCCTAATTTGGTTCCAAATCACGGCAAACTCAACTGGATTTTTTTCTAGAATTTCTGACACCCCACCAACATCTGGCATGACATCCTTCTTTGCTGTTTCTTCATTCAGTTATTCATCTATCCAGACTGGCTTAAGATTTAGGATTTCCCTGGAACATATATGGAAGATATAATGTTGCAGTATACTGACATAAAGGTTTCCTTTGTATGTTAGCTGTGGCAGTCCAAGTTCTCAACTTTCGATAAGAAAGCTGCAGTTCATATATGTTCATATATGCTCACAAAGATTAAAACGGCAGCTTCTGTGGTTTTGTTAGACTGATTTGCCCATGCCAGTAAAAATTTGTCATTAGCATATAAACGTCTCCATTTGTTTGTCTATGGGCTCATTCAATTCTCCTATCTTCCCTTGCTATCCGTTTTGTGCAAAAGTGAAAGCATTCTGAAATCATAAAGTTGCACCAATAAGTTTCGGGATTTTTCTTCTTGTCAACCAAAAGTAGAAAGAAGGAGTTCTCTAATCCATGATGGGACCCTCTAGTACATCCTGCATCTCAGAACACTAATAATACATTTAAGAGACGATGTGATTGGGTTTGAATATACGACTCAGCAAACGATGTATATGCTTTGCTGCAAACATTGCTTATAAACCCACTCTTTTACAGTCAATCTTCCTAGAGGTTTAAAAAGGAGATATAACCTCCATTTCATTCTGTATTTTTCTAGAGTTTTTCCCCCCTCCCTTTTTAAAATGCAGCCTTTGAATATTTGCTCCCCTGCTCTTTAAATGCTAAAGTTCACTAGAACTCCATTGATTTATGTATAGATTTCGACTGCCAACACCTGGCAGATGAAGCAGCCTACTCAAGCTTCAGTCATAAACACCGAGCGTACAATTTAATTTTAATGTGCTCGTTAGTCGTAGCACATTTCAGATATAATTGTGAACGCAACACAAAATTATAGCAAAAAAGACAATTTTAATGCAGCTGTAGAAAAAAAAGGTTATATGAAGAGTCATATAATGGTGCCACATTGTCAACAACAGAACAGGGGCACAGAATGTGCGATTCTGGGTCTGTGCTGTTTACATGCCAATATTGTACACATAGATTCTCATATGGTGTCAGCTGTCAGTTACTTCTGCAAATTAACTGCCAAAAATGGAGACGAACAGAATCACTTAGTGCGCTGGTAACCACGGGTTACCTTTCATATGCTTAAAGATAAAACTGCAGTATGAAATCTTGGGAGAATAATTAGGAAGAACAAAACAGAAAGTTACCAACTGAAGTGGGGGGGGGGGCGAGAAATAGAGAGAAGGCATTCTGCGATATGAAATAACAACCAAGAGCGCTTATAAATAAGTAGAGGAGGTTGTATCACAGAATAACTCATAACTTTTAAGCAAAGTATTACAGTACAAACATTTTAAAGGCTTTCTTTTTTTTATCAATGTTTAGGAAATACAGTACAATTTTCCCCCCTCAATTCTCCTGCCCCCAAATAGATTTAACCCTTTGAGCACTGAGTTAATTTTGAATTTTCTTGTGTGATTTTTAAAAAATTCATTTTACTAATAAATACCTTTAAAATTCATGTTGTGCAAAATAGATATAATGCACGCCAGTCCGTGGCTTCTGTTATCAGAATGCTTTTCTTAAAAAAAAGTAGCAAACAACTAATAAATATGCATAATTTAAACATGAACCTCTATCAATATAGATGTACTGTATAGCAAAACAAAACAAAAAAAACAACCATACTTTGCTTCAAGAATAATGTTTCTGAATACTTTATAAATGCTATCTGTTGTCTCTTGCATATAATTTACATTGTTCAGATGTTAAAAGAAAACCCTTTGCCCTAGAAAAGAAATATACATTATTATAATATATATATATATATATATATATATTTATATATTTATAGGTACCGCTTATA
Organism: Urosaurus nigricauda; assembly: GCA_034509955.1. Taxonomy (NCBI): domain Eukaryota; kingdom Metazoa; phylum Chordata; class Lepidosauria; order Squamata; family Phrynosomatidae; genus Urosaurus; species Urosaurus nigricauda. Next base: position 15,667,890 of record JAOEGL010000013.1, read on the forward strand.
TTTGAGGGAGAATTAGGTACAAAATCCATCATTGATAAAAATGTTGGAGAAGAGGCGGCAGAGAGGGAGAAAGAAGAGGAGGAGGAGAAATGGCATTGTCCACAATCACATTTTTTTTCCATTAGAGGATTTTAAAATCTATACAATATACACATCTATGTTTCAATGTGAAAATAATATACTTTAAAATTTCAGGATGGGTGCCACTCCCAGAGACATGGAGGTTCATCAGTTAACTCCAACAAAGGGCATTTCCAGAAGGCAGTGTCTGAAACACATCCTGGTACACAGAATATGTCCTCGGGAAAGACAATTGTCCAGAATCCAATTGATTAGTCCTAACTCTAGTAGACCCAATGAACCAACAGTTCAATGAAGATTGGTATTCCCATCTTAATTCAATGGGTCTCTCTTGAGTGGGACTAACATTAGTATTTAGGTCAAGTAGCTTTCCCTATGGGTTTTCCATGCAGATATCCCAGAAAGCCAAACAGTGAGGACATAGGGTCCATGTCAGCCTTAAGAAATAATGGAAGAAAAAGGATCCACATGTAGTCTGGGCTATGAATGCTGGAAGCTCTGAAACAAGGCATCAGGTCCCTGAAATACAAATGGTTTGGGGTGCCAAAGGAGGTACCACCAGGCCAATACTCCAGTGACATCAAACTGAAGGAAAACTCACATGGTAAACATTTGTCACTATTCTCCGTGTGACTTTCCTTCAAAACATTATAAAGAAAACCAAACAACTGGATGCACCAGCTGGTGACACTATTTGTTTGAGCCCATTCTTAGAGATGCCTAGATCTGTTCAAAAATGGAAGGGGATATCTTTTTTTTTTTAAAGGAGAAAAACATATCCATATGTTCAAAAAGAAAAGAAAACCAAATTAATTCAAAAGTGCTTCAAAGTACTCAGAGGGCTAAAGATTTACAGGGTGAGAACTACCAGCACACTTCAGTCACCATGAAAAAGTGCACCAGAATTCATTAATAAATGCTTAATTAAACTGTTTTGTTAATGCATGCAGCTTGAGGCATCGGAGAGATGCACAGCAACTAAAACCCCAATTTACACAAAGTTCCAAACACTTACCACTGCGTTTTAACCTTCATATTTTACCAGTAACAACAGCTGATTATGCACCTCTATTAAACACTGTACAGTATACAAAAACAGGAGAGAAAGAGAGAAAAGTCATTCAGGCCAGAGTGACACCCCAGAGTTAAAACAAGATTTATGTGCCAAGAACAGAAAAAAGGTAGCTTTAAGGCATATTTTGACAGTTTTCCTCAAAGCCACGTACAGTTGTTGCTGCTGTCTTTTGTATGTCCAAAAGTAAACGCTACTGCTTTTCTAATTCACAAACGTACAGAAGATGATCTTCCGGAGATTTCCCATGTGTTTTACTGAGATGGAGCTTCACAGCATGCTTGCTTGCAAAAGTCCTGTTGCAAAGTTTACATTGGTACGAGGTCCCTATATCTTCCTCTGGCGAAGGTGCCAACAGTTTTTCAGAGGGCGACTTTGTTTGTGCTATCTGATTGTTTAGCTGTTCACTAGACAGTTTAGACAAGTCCCGTAGCCTGAAACCCAGATGTGATTCAAGGTGACTGATGTATGTCGATGGAGTTCGGATTTGTGAAGCGCAGTCATTACAAAAGAACACTGGGTGTCCAGTGTCCAGATTTTTAAGGAATTTCGTCCCCCCTGTCCTTCGAAGCTGGTATTTCACATTGGCCAACCAGTGGCTAATGGTGGTCATTGAAAGCCCTGTAAATCTAGAAATGTGCATTCTCTCCTGCGGGCTCAAGTCCGACATGATATATTTCCCTTCTGATGTCTGCCGTAAACTGGCTGCAAATTGGGCCTGCAGAATGAGCAAGTGCTGAGGGTTCCAGTTGGACTGGCGTCCCTTCCTTTTCTGAGCTGGAGTCGTCTCTTCTGGTTCCTCAATTGTCGTACCATCAATGTCAGACTTCTCAGAGATACTGGAAGGTGTGGAAGATTTTGATGTGTGACTTTCTGTCAGGTTCTTCAGCATATCAGAGATATCTGACAAGGCATTCTCGCGTAGCGGCGAGTTTGACATGAATGACACAACTGCAGATGTCTTTGCCGTTGTCACTGTAGATGAAGAAGATGCCGAAGACGTCGATGTGGATGACAAAAGCGCTGAACCCAAAGAGCAGCTTTTGTCACTCTTGCCTTTCGTCAAATCTATGGGCTGGTCATTGTTGACATGATAAAAATAACGGTCTAAGTGGTCTGGCTTTTTGGATTGCAGAGGTGGGGTAGCCACAGCAGCCTTTTCTGCTAAGCTGTTGCTCATTTTAAAAAGCATGCTCATTGGGTCTAGGGCTGGCAGAGAGGGCTTAGCTGCCTTCCCAAGATGAATATTCATGACAGACTGCAATGCACTTAATGGATTTACAAATGGTTGTTCTGGAGGGTGGTCGGTTATAATAGCTGTGCTGCTACTCAAAGTACTTGGGAGGGCCTTTACAAGCTCCTTGCCATTTTCCATTGGCTCCCCAGTTGGGCTCTCTTTGCAGTTCTCCCTCTGAGGAACTGGGCTATTCTGTTGGCTCTTGAACCCAATGTCATTAGAGGTATCCATTCTGAGGGGTTCACTAACTTCACTGCTGCATGGTGAAGGTGTTGCTCTCTTCATTGGTGAAAGCTTCCCTCCTTCAGGCTCCTTCATTTTTTCTTCAACTTTGGCCACTTTTTCAGTGACCTTCTTAACCAGCTCCTCCATGGCATGGAAATTTGTTTTTGGCACAGGGGAAGTTTGGCTGCTAGGTGGTGAAATGAGTGGCTGGCTTTTGGTTGGTGAAACCATTTCAGCATTTCCGTACATAGGTTTTAAGGGAGTACTTTTCCCTGATGAACCTAAGGACAGCTTCATCATATTCGGTAGTTGATAAGCAGCATGAATACTGGGATAGCCACCCCAACTTGGTGTGCCATTCTGGGCTTTGTTAATAGCTGATGTGACTGTATTTTCTAAAGACTTCAAAATATCTAGCCCTCCTTTTGGACTCTCCTCCAAATCATTTTCAGTCAAATAATGATATTTTGAGGAGATGTCATATTTTTCCTCATCTTCACCCAACTTTTCCTTGTCTTTTATCTTTTCATCAATAGTTATTCTCTCCTTGTCAACTTCTTTCTTCACTTCCATGTTTAGCTTTGGGGAAATGCTAGATGGCGTATTGGAAGGCGATGTGAAAGTTGTCGCTGCAAGAGGCACAGACTGAACTTTCTCATCGAGCAAAGCTGTGATGGTTGGTGTGACTGGGGCTTCTATGATGGGTTTCCCTTTCTTCATGGCAGAGTTGGTGACTTTAATGAAATGTCCCGTCACCATCATATGGGCAGTGAGTTCCTGCAAAGTATCATGGGAACTCCCACATTCCATGCACTTGAGAATCTGAGATTTCCTTGCTTCAAAATGCCAAGCATAGCTGGCACCATTTTGGTGTCCATAACGATTATTCGGTGTAATGTAAGGATTGGAATTCTTTTGAAGTGCATCGTTGGTGTCAGAGATAGTTGCTTTTGGTGTCCCACCAGTGGAGTCTGGAGAACTTGGAAGCTCTAGCTCCAGTGAGGTTTTCTTTCTAGTGGCTGGAATAATTTTTGCTGCTACAGGGGTTACAGGTTCCTTCAGAGGCACTTTTTGGTAATGTTTTGTTTTGATCATATGAACACTCAAGTCTTGAAGTGATTCAAATGAATGGCCACAGTACATACACTTTAATACTTTCTGGGCATCTTCTTTTCCTTCCATTTCAAGCAAAGAGCGTTTACGAGGCTTGGACCATCTTTTAGGGTTATTGTTATCAGTTTCATGGTTGTCATCCCGATAATGTCCTGTTTCATTCATGTGCACTGTTAATTCTACTAAAGTATCATAGGCAGCACTGCAGTCTTTACAGCGGAATTTACTGGCTCCAGTAAATATGGAGCCATAAAGCTTACTGCTTTGTCTGTACAATTGAACTGTGCTAAAAAGGCTGGGCTCGGGAAGGATTCTGTTCTGTGAAACCTGCTGCAGTGTTTTCGCCATGGCCGTCTGATGCCAGTCGAAGCTGCCACTCCCACAGCTGCTGCTGCTGCTGCTGCTGCTGCTGCTGCTCCCATTGTTTTTTTCAGAGGTTGGCTGGTGGAGATTCAAGTTCAGATTGGACCAATACGAGTTGGAGAGGAAGTTATTATAAACTGCTTTCATTTGTTCCAGGCTGTCCGACACAACCGACTCATCCAACTGTATGGAGACCTCTTTGCTCTCCTCCTCGTTTTTGATGGAGCTGCTCTCAAAGTCAGCCATTCGGTCACTTGTCTCACTAATGTGTGACTCACTGTCCATTTCATGGCTTGAAAATTCTGCAGCTGGAGAGTTCTGATAGCTCTGGCAGTTCTTACTGAAGTCCTTTTCTGGACAGGCGTATTTTGCAGAAGGTTCTCCATCGACAGCATTCTCATCAGGTTCTAGGTCATCCTCCACCATTGCAGCTGCCTTCAGCTCATCCGAAACGTAAGCTGGCATCATGAGAGAGAGAGAGAGAGAGAGAGAGAGAGAGAGAGAGAGAGAGAGAAAGGAAAGAGAAAAAAAATCAGAGTTAGTAATGACTGGCCTTGCTTTATATCAGCAGCTGGCATGTTCTCATCAAAGAAATAGTTATTTATTAAAATTAAACAGTTAAAATTTACATTTCTTCCAAATAAGAGGAAGAAGGGGGAAAATCTGCTCTTCAAACATAATTTGCCACCTTATTCTTCTCAAGGGGCAACAGCTTGAAATTAAAACTAAATTTGAAATTAATGAAGCACATTCTGGAGGTGGCATTCATTTCTAAAGTAATAAATTACTTGTATCAACCTCAGAGACAGCAGTTCCTGTCTGTCAATTAATATGTCTTATGCTTCTCCTACCCCTAATGTATTTCTTAACAGACAGATTCACAATTTAAATTAAGCCAGATTTTTTTTTACTCATTACATTTTGAGAACCAATCTTTAATAAAACATAAAAACATCAATAAAAAAATCCCACAAAGCAACAACAAGAAAGTGCCTCCTCAATTATAAGAAAATTAAAAGCTTATATTTGCATATTGGGGCTGCTTAGAAAGGTAGGCATGACACTGAGGAGGAGCTGATTCCCAGAAGGTATGCTTTGTAGGTTATAAGAAAGAATGCTATAAGAAGGAAGGAAAGTTTCCCTATTCTGTTGCACATGGAAGGATATTCCATAGGCCACCCGCAGGATATGGCTTCAGAAGTTTTCTCTGTCTTCTGCTCATGGTAGTAACAGAAAAGAGGGCGAGCCAGGGCAATGCTGGGAGCAGGGTTAGCTAAATCCAAGCCCTCCCCCATCTCCAAAGGGAATGCCCTGGAGTTAGTGTTATTGTAATTTCTCTATAGCTGTCCCCCCATTTCTCAGTACAGTGCTTCTTTTCTCTATGGCTGTACCCCCAGTGTCCCTCCACCACAGATCATCTTTCCCACCCTTTCCATCTTTTCATGTCTGATAATGTCTCTTTGGACTCTGCAGTTCTGAATTATGGAGACTTCTTCCTACAGGGGAACAAACACATTGGAAATTACCTGTTGTTCAGTTTCCAGTTCTCATATATATATATATATATATATATATATCTTTTATGTGACTGTTATCCACAGGTGCAATAATAAAACACAGTCCTGCAGCATTCCTAGTGGACTGCAATGCAGGAGTGGAGAATCAGAGATGTTTTGGACCTACTCTCAGAAACACTATATATCATCATCATCATCATCATCATCATCATCACCACCACCACCACCATCATTAATTCTGGTGGGGAGTTACAAATATGTAACCATAGAAGTTGTGGTGCTACTCAGTGACTTTGCATCCAGTTCTCCTGATCCTCACTTACTAGGAAGCTGCTGCTATAATTGATGTGGATCTGTTCCACTGTCACTCAGGAAGCAGATGACTGATGCCCCCTCCCTCCATGAATGATTCCTGTTGTGACAGCAAGAAGCAAGATTCCTGTTGCGATTCCTTCTTGCACCAGAGATTACTCACGTGTGAAAGTGGGTGGAAAGATCAGACAATTGCTTCTCAACTGACAGTGGAATGGACCAACATTGATCACAGCTAAACTGGAGAATGCATAAAGATCATGAATACGAAACAGTTTACAAATGTGCAACTCTAGGTAATAAATTCGTAGCTCCCCAACAAGGTTCCAACCAATAATAATATTTATTTATTTCCTCTTTCCAACCTACAACAAAATAAAAAAGTTAAAAAACTGAAAAAAGACAAAAATTAATTTAAAATGATTATAAAAAAAAATTAAAACCACTTAAAAGCATGAACCATTAAAAAAAAAAACAGCACAGCAAAATAGCAAAAAGAAAATCCAGCACATTGTACAAGGCACATCCCAACTAAACAATCAATTGTCAAAGTCCTGACAAAACAAAAAAGTCTTTGCCTGTTTATAAAGAGAGTAGAAGGTTACAGGTCTCAATTCTCTGGAAAGGGATCTCCAGAAACTGGGGGGCAGTCACTGAGAAGGTCCTCTACAATATTCCCACCAGATGTAACTGTGAAGGTGGTATGACTAAGGACTCTTTCACACGGGAGGAATTTCTCCCAAACTTCGAATGGAGCCAATGCGAATTCCTGTAAATTCGCTTGTTTAGCGAATTTACGGGAATCCCCATTGCATTCGGAGTAACGCTCCATTTCCCGAAAATGACCCCTCCTTGCCCAAAATTGCGTGTGAAGCTTTAATTCGCAATAACGTGAAACCCATGATTGCGTTCGAATTGACTTCCCTTTTGCCCGAAATTGCGTGTGAAGCTTTAATTCGCAATAACGTGAAACCCTAAGATTGCGTTCGGATTGAACCTAGATTATACTTTCAATTCTCAATGTCTGAAAGAGTCCTAAGAGAAGGGACTCCCCAGCAGATTTCAAAATATGGGCATGTTTATAAGAATACGGTCCTTCAAATAACCTGGACCTGGAGCATATAGGGTTATTTCTCCCATCCAGATTTGGTACCCCAGCATAGCTATACCTTAAGCAACTGGGAGGGGTGGTGATTAATTCTTTAGTACAAAGAAGCCTTGCAGTTTTTGCCATCCAGTAGAAAGGGAACAGAACCAAAATTCCTGAGGAAGAGAGTTCCACAATCTGGGAGTAGCCACTGAACAAGACAAACAAAGATTTACAATGCCATGAAGGAGAAAGCATTTCCTAAAACAGAGCATGAGACTTCCAATGTGGGTTTAACTCCTACCGTATTTGAACCTTACATATTAATCTCTAGCTAAGAGAAACATTGGGGCGGGGGAGGAAAATGAATCAATATGGAAATGTTACCACAACAGAGGTTTAACATCTCTGTTACTCATGCTACAAAATGACCAATTACTATTGCAAAATCTTCTTGACATAAAACAAGAAAAAAAAAAAGAAAGAAAAGCCAGGATGAGAACAGCAATGTCAAGCTTAGGGGGAAAAATTGGTATGCTACCCTTATTCTTCCAGGATAAATATATACAAGATCCTCCAGTGGACATTACAAATGTCAAAGTGTTTGCTCTTTAGACTACTTTGTCAATATTTATTCACCATAAGCTACGGGGTGCCCAACAGAGATACTCTGCAGTTTTGTACTGGACTTGTTTTAAAGAAAGAAATTGTGGTGAGCCAAAAGCATTATTTTTCAAACCACTGCATAATCTTCAGCCTATCATAGTACTGTAGTGGCTATCTAGGATGTACCCTTGACCAAATATCATATTTTAATTCTTTTCAGCTTCTCCTTCTAATCTTCTCCCCTGGTCCATCTTCATTATGTACATTAAGCATGTATAAATTAATACGTAGAGAGATCTGGTAGCACCTTTGAAATTAACAGAAAGAAGGGAATTAGCAGCACAAGCTTTCGTAGACTTCAAATGCATCTGAGGAAATAGACTGAAGTCTGTGAAAGCTCATGCTGCCAATTTCTTTCTTTCAGTAAGTCTCAAAGATGCTACAAGATCTCTCTTTATACTGATACTACAGACTAACACATGTATAAATCAATTAGACTTCCACCCTTTCTCTCAACAGTCTCAAGGCAATGATGAACACATGGGTCTCCTCCATCCCTCTTTATCCCCACAATAACCTGTGAGGTAGTCTAGGCTGAGAGAAAAGGATTGGCCTATAGTCATCTGGTGGCTTTCGTAGCTCACTGGTCTTTAGAACCTGAATCTTGTAAGTCTGAGTCCAACAGTGTAACCAAATACTTTGCATTGGAATATTGATCTTGGTCTGTACTCTCTCTGTTTCTCTGTTCTCTCTCTCACTCATTCTCTGGCTTCATGCTATGCTAGATATCTCCAGAAGCAAAATTATACCAAAAAAATTAAATAAACAAAACATGGGAAACATTTCCCTAACTATCAAGTTTGTTCCCTCTGTCCCCCTGCCAGTCCCTTTCCCCATCCTTCAAAAAAAGAAAGAAAGAAAGAAAGAAAGAAAGGACAGTAACAGCTGAGTATAATTATTATTCTATCTTTTGTTCTGAGATATTTTGAATGTTATATTTCAGTTTAATCTGTTTGTTTGCTGATTGATTTTCATTATTTTATTGTGATCTGTTTATCTTTTCCTAATGTAATATAGACTGCCTTAGGATCATTTGTGAAGTCGATTTATACACTAAAAATAAACAATAGTGATAGCAATAGCAATAGCAATAATATTTCTATACCATACCATTTCTCAGCAAACTAGCGCTCCCTAATGGGATGTAAACCAATTGCCCCCAACAAGCTGGGTACTCATTTTATTGACCCACAAAAGGATGGAAGTCTGGGTCGGTCTTGGAGCCCTCCAGGGTTGAACTTACAACATTGTGGCTGCAAGACCGTCATTTAACCACTGTGCCACCAGGCGTTCAACTAAGCCAGAGAAGAATGTGGGTGCTTGTACAACAGACCTCTTTAAAATGGCCTTGTATGAAACCTCAAATCTTTTCCTTTAAGTCCCAAAGTAGAAAATTTTGCTGGTACTTCCTACAGAGTTCCATGTGTACGCCATTGTCTTGCCTACCCAAGTAAAACTCCTGTTTTTGGCTGTTACCCCTATTTCCAGTTCCTTAAATTCCAAAATATCATCTGTCTGATTATGTCCTTTGGCTTGTTCCCTACCAGTTTCATGCATGTCACTTTAACCACCCCTGCCTCTCCTGCTTCTACCAAACAATTTTATTTCCACCCATCATCTCAGGCAGCTTGCTCCCATTGCCTCAGTGAGACTTGACCTCATGCAATATGGTTTCTATTCTCTATTTCCCACAAACTTCCCTCACTGAATTCACTCACTGAACAATCCAAAGGTTTCTTCCCTGTGTTCACCCTTCTTGACCCCTCTGCTGCCTTTTATACAGTTAATCGACCTTTCCAGCTAGACTCCATTCACATACTAGACTTCGGTGACTGTCCTTCTCATCTTCCCTTCTAATTTTCCTAATTGCTCATTCAGTGTTTCTGTATAGAGAGGGTTTTCCCCCCTGCTATCTGCTCAGGTCCCTATGGGACTTGTTCTCTGACCTCTTCTATCCTCGTTCTACATATTCTCCCTGAGAGTCCAGGTCAAAAGCCATAGCTTCCAGTACTTTTATAGCACCACTCATATACCGATGATGTTGAATTCTCTCCTTCTCTGAATATTTTTTTTTAATCTCCAAACAATGCTGAATTTTTAAGTGCATGTCTTCACTTGGTTTCATCACTATCTCAAACTTAACAAGCTTTGTTCATACATAAGGCAAAAGTATGCTTTGTCTTTATTAATGAACCGAACTTGTCTACAAACTATTTCTACTGCAGGTATATCAAGCTTTGAAAGCACAGTTGGAAACCTGTTTGCAAACTACAGTTTATGGTAATTGTGGCTTGCTGTTATGTCTCAATTCAAAGATCACTGGAGAGTTTTGGGAGCAATCCCTTAACCACATGCCCCCACTAAGCTTAAGTGAACAAATGCAAAATTCTAAAACATGTTTATATTCTCTTCTGACATTTGTTTATTTCAAACGTTGCTATGACTGCTAGCTTCAGGACCTGGGACTCAGGATGTAATTATTCACTAAATTTCTTCTCAAAGGAAGTAATGGCTAATTGTAGCAATTTTCCTCCCACTGCCAGAAAGTCTCTGAAAACCACACAGTTTTTGAAGTCGGTTCGAAATTTGGGACTTATTCTGCACAAAATTCATATGTGGTTGTTGTTGCTGTGTCACAGAAAACAACATTTTCTTTACAGAAAACAACATCCTCTATGCAAGAAAATAATGGCTGAATTTACTTAAGGGAGTTACAAATGTGTAACCTAGAGTTATGCATTTGTGACTATTTCCTATTCATGATCCCTACATATTGCTTAATTACGGGAATATGAAGGGACTGTGAAAACCCACAATCCCTACTTGCTGGGCAGCACTCACTGCAGTCAATGAGAGTCTGTTCCCTTTTGATTTGGAAGCAGCTGCCTGATGGTCCCTGGTGTGAGGGATCTTGAACGGAAGGGGTAATTGTGACATGAGCCTTGTTTCTGGCTACAATTCCCCAGGTTTCTGACAATTGCCTTCCTGGATGCTAACATCAAAAGTATAAAGGGAGAGCAAAAATTGTGACCAGGGGACCTCCAGGGGACTGTTTTCTGCACCAGAAGTACATTTTTCTGTGTAGGAAAAAAATGTGCAAAAAGCCCCACACAGAAATATCCTCCAAAAAATCCTGGGAGAAAAATGTGTGAAAACCACTCATCATCAATCATCATCATCATCATCATCATCATCATCATCATCTCCTCCTCCTCCTTCTTCTCCTCCCCACTCCTTATTCTGATCAGAAAATGAATAATTGAGAATATTCTTTTCTAGATTTAGGAAGAAACTTGGCTTTTTTTCCCCATAAGTGTAGGTCAATATTGGCCAGAATGCTGTTAGTAGGTTATGCGTGTGTAAGCTCTCCTTTAGACGTTCTTGAATGTTTTTGACCAATGTGGAATGGCCATGTTCAGTTCAAGGTTGTGGAAGTACAGCTTCACATGTATCAGCATGGGTATGTATCCCCATTTGGTTGTACGTATGGAAATGTGGTTCACTTGCTCAATGTTGCCATTCAACAAAGTTGCCATTCATACACACATAACACATATAATGAGAACTTTTGTGACTGAAGAGCATGGTATAAATGTTCCAGATAAATAAATACATAAACAAAAGTGCAATTCTGCCTGTTGAAGTTTGTGCTATGCATCCCCACTGTAGGATCTTTGTAATAGTCTTAGTCGCTCTGCATCTCCTGCTCTGTGGGATCAGTAAAGCATCCAACAATTGCCCTGAACTAGATAGCACATAGTATACATATTCATGTTCACAGAGTATAAAATAAAGAATATAGAGATGTTCATAGAAGAAAGCCAAAAATTTGGCTTCTTTTCCCAAATTTAACAGAAATGCATACATACGTTTTAACTACTCTAAAAAAGTTTTCCACCCTTAAAAAGCTTTTCAGGGCTACGTGAGCTTTTGCAAAGCCCAACAAGTGATTACTTGTTGATTTAGTGACTGAAACCTTGGACATACTACGTGGATTTCGAATCAAATTGAAAATTCTGCACTGAGCCATCAATTTGCACTAGCTACCATGATCTGGACCAGTAGAGAATTTGTACGATGGGCTGTACATGTTAACTGATTAGAGTGGGAAAAGATGATGTGCATCACATCTTTTTCATTTCAAAAAGTGTATTTGGCTTGGGGTTTTCATAGGGGCTTCTGTCTCAGGAAAATATGGCATGTTAAAAATGATATCTGTGCAAAGCCTCATTTTTATGTCTTACTAGTGTTCTACAGGGACATCAAACTAGAGCTTCTAAGCATCTTACAAACTGAGAGTAATAATAATCCAAAATTAGGGGAGGGAGTCAATATTCCTTAGCCTTTGCTAGCAGAGTTGGTCCTAATATTAGGAAGAGAGGTGTCTGAACCTTGGACAGCAGATTTGAGGCTGTCAAGAAAAAGGAGCAAAATGTCACAATGTTGCTGCTGTTGTTTTTTACTCTTGGATGAGGTGCTTGTGGGATTTCCTGATCTAGGCTCCAAAATGACTTAGCCTTCATTTGGGGAGGAGAGTGCTGTCTGCTTTTCTTTCTCAGGTAGGAAAATATCCTTGGCCATCTTTTTTATTAGTAGAGATGCCAAAGAGTTTCATTGGACTCAGGACTCTTGATGAAAGCATCAATTTTCTACCACCTGAGACTCAGTGCAAGACAAGGTGTACCTTGCCTTGGAAATTCACCACTCTGTAAGGCTTGAGATGTGTTTCAGAGAAATAAAATACACACAAAATGCTGTGGATACTTTCAAAATGTGTATGGCTAGAAACGTATGAAGTGGAAAATACAGATAAACACCATTTAGCTAATGGGAAAATGCATGCATTAGGAAAAATGCATAATAATAATAATAATAATAATAATAATTTTTATTTCTAGCCCGCCCCTCTGAACGAGCAATCGGGGCGGGGTACAACAGAAGAGTTAAAACAGCAGCAGTTAAAATATCCAAATATGTGTGTGTCCAGAAGAATGTCTAAAAACTTTCACATGAGAATAAAAACACCAAACCAAAGTCCTAGACCGACACAAAGAAGGGATGAGAATGTAGGTAGGATTCAGAGAAATGCATTGAAATCAAAGATAAGAATTTTTAACATCCCTTTTGACTAGTGTCAAGTACGTCGAGGAAATCATTAGCTTTAAAATAATTTAAATGCCAAACCTATCACACTTGTGCCCATCAAAAAATAAAATGGTACCAGAGTCTAGCAAGTAATTTTAAAAGAGTAGTTAGTTACAGTTCAAGGTCAGACCCTTCTTGTAGTTAGCTCTAGTTGTAGTTATTTTTTTACATATAACTTACTCTTTACTTTCTCATATTTTCAAGAGGAACTAAATTATCACTGGAAATTACAGTCAGACCTCTGTATCCATGGATTCTTTATCCACAGATTCAACCATCCATGGCTTGAAAATATTTTTAAAATATATACATTCCAAAAAAAAAAGCAAACCTTGATTTTATATAAGATGCTCCATTTCATTATGCCATTGCATTTAATGGGACTTGGGCATCCACAATTTTGGGGGAGAGGGGTGTCCTGGAACCAAACCCCAACAGAACTCAGACTTCTTGACTAGCAGGATCACAATTGTTATCTATTTAGTCTATGAAAGCTCATGCTGTCAACTTCTTTCTTTCAGTTAGTCTCAAAGGTGCTACCTGATTTCTCTACATTCAATGTCTTGACTAGTTTAACTCTGAACTAGGCATTCTCTTGGGTGTACCAAGAGAGCTTCTTTAACCCTTAGTCACTACTGTGGCATTTAAAAGCAGTCAGCATAGAACACACATCTTGATGGTAAGGAGGGGGGCATCCCACATTTGTCAGAAAGCTTCCCAATATGAAAATCCCATGGAAAGGATCCCACACAAAAATCATGAAAAAATAGGACCACACACAACAATCTAATCAGTCCAGCAATATTTCTTCCCGGAGAACAAGAATCCACCAAGAGTTCTTGAGCATAGGAAACCCTGGAGATACAGAGCCAGTCAGTGAACACTTTGTGGGCACCTTATAAACTTCCAAATGTCAGCTGCAGCCAGCCTTCACAGTGGCGAAGGATGATGGGAGTTGTACTCCCATCATCTGGCAAGCAAGAGTTAGCCCATCTCCATGTAGACAGCACTGAGCTAGATAGACCCATGATCTGCTTTGACAGCTTCCTGTGCATCTGCTCTGCAGATGTTATGTGATTTTTCAAGGCTTCAGCTTCAACTGGAAAATGAGTTAATTTGCAATGACAAACATGCCACCAAATGTGGTTTACAAGCCATTGCCAGGAATACCAAATGCCATCACTTCCTGTTTAATGCCAGCCTTCGGGTAGCATCTTTTAATCACTTTGAAGAACGCAGGCCATTGAAGGAAACGGATACGAGATGTACAGCCAACTTGAAGATGTAAGCAGGCTCGAGCATCAAAGTCTTCAATATGTCTCTAACAGCTCTTAATTATTATAATTCTTTGTGGAGCTAACAGATGTTCAGAGGAAACTTTAGTTTTCTTTTCCTTCCATACAATCAAATGTGGTAATCAAACAACTTTACTTCTAAGAATGTTTCTGCTCCTAAGGCTGTCTCCCTGCTGTCGAATTTGGGACAGAGGAGCCCAAATGTGAAGGGCAATGGGAAAGCAAATCTCTGATCCTCTTAGTAACATCCATTTCTGGATGGGACATATGTCCTCACATTCACCCCACATGCCCCACATTTCATTGGTTAATTGCCTCCATATTGGTATTCTTTGGGAACTTAAATCAACAAGCTGGCCAGATAAAACTACATCCTCACCCTTCCCTTGGGCAAAACACCTGAGCCCCAAGGGCAATCTAATAATTAAGGCCCAGTACAGACTAGTGTAATGTCCCAGCCTGGGACTGATTTTAGGGCTCTCCCAAACCCTACTGGGCACCTCCCATCAACACAGGGGCCGCCATGATGATGTACGAATGGCACTGTGTCCAAATGGCGCTGTGCCCTGTGTATGTAGGGTGTTGCCTGAAACGCACCCTAAAAAGAACCTGCTGGAAGCGGGTTCTTTTTATGCCTTGTGGAGGCCATGCCGTTTGATTGGTCCATGGCAAAAATGGGCAGCTGCAGGCCACCCTTTCGGGGCGGTCTGTCCAGCCCCTATGTTACTCCCCATGTGACCATTTACTGGAAGGCAAACACAGCCCCAAGGGGGATTTCTCCCCAATCCTGCAAAGTTCCAAGCTCTAAAGAGGCCATTCCAGAGCCCCTGCCCTTCACCAAAAGGGTGTCAAGGTGTTCACTAAGGTTCAAATCTCCACTGAGCTATGGAAACCCACGGACTAGTCACCTCTCTCAGCATCAGAGGAAGGCAAAGAAAAAACAACATATGAACAAATCTTGTGAAGGAAGATCCATGATAGAGTCACTTAGAGTTGCCCTAAGTCAGAAACAACCGGAAGACACATAACAACCATAAATAAAAATACTTGGAAGTTATCAGACATTCAGCAGGATAAGAAAGCACATCCCAGGTGGACTCCATCACTTGGAGTGGTTGGTGCCAACTTCGACTGGCATGCCAGATATAGTTTTTACTGGACAGAGATAACTTAGCCACAGTAGTCTATGCACTGTTAATGTCCCAATTAGACCACTGTAATGCTCTCTGCCCTTGAAGAAGACTCGGAAGTTGCAACTAGTGCTGAATGCAACAGCTTGACTGATAACTGGGATATCATAGACAGCATGTAATGCCAGTCTTAAAAGAATTGCACTGGCTGCCTTGATACTCGAGGGAGCTGCTCCCCTCATATATATGTCTGCCTGAGAATTAAGAACTGCTTGGAGGGGTGCTCCTCCACATCCCACCAGTGAAGCCAATACACTCTGTTGGGAAATGGGAGAGGGCTGTCTCAGCTGCAGTGTCCCAACTGTGGAATGATCTACCCCCTGGAGGCCCGACAAAAGTACCACAATAAATGGTCTCTCTCTCTCACACACACATACACACAAGAGTTTTCATAGATGATAGAAGGAAGAGAGAGCAATAGTCCTCTAGATGTTGGACTGCCACTTGCATCATTTCTCACCCTCAAGCTAGACTGTCTCAGGCTTATGGGAGTTGCAGTCAAACACCAGCCAGAAGACCATATATTCATCTATGACTAAAGAGGTCATTCAGGTATACTGGCCCCGCCTCATTTTAGGCCTCCAAAGATAATCAGGAAAAGGATTAAGATATCTGTTTTACTGTGCCAACCTAACTTCTGCTATTTTTTTCCCAAAGTAGTTCTCAAATACACTATACAAATATAATAGTTTATAATTTCAATTGAGAGCTTCAATGTCACATAAGAAAAAGGCACTTGTCAAATGCCTTTCCCTTGCAAACACCCTCATCATGACCTGTGTTAATGAAGTTAATTGAATTTAAGATCAATAATGGTTAATTATTGCAATTTGACATTCTGAGATAAATGACTTTAAGACAGAGGGATGTGTGTGTGTGTATTCTCTTCGAAAGAAGGCAAATGCATTTCAGCCTAAGAGGGATCACGCAAGCGCCCCATTGATCCCTGGTACAATCTGATCGACTTAATCCCTTGATAAATGTGTGCTTTCCCACAGCTACAAGTAAATGTTCTACAAGACTACTCTAACCCTTGTCACTGACCAAATCTATATGAGCCAGAAATCCATTGAGATAGATTACAGAGGGACTGAAGAACAAGAGTGATGCTCCAAATAAAGGTGAAATTTCATCATATTGACTATTCACACAAAGTGTAAGGTACATACACCCATTATGAACGGAGAAGAAATATACAGAATTCAATTGTCGTCTTGTACAAACCATCAACATGTTTCTGGTATCACTCTGAGCTGAGAAAAGTTACATTTTGGGACTCTCAAAAAGAATGCATTTCTAGAAGGTCTGAATGCGCTCCTACAGGCTGATCTCTTGCTTTCCTGTTTAATGCCATTCTGCTAAATGGCTGTTGTTTTGATGTGCCTTCAAGTCAAGTCTTAGCTTAGGACAATCCAGTCATAGGGTTTTCTTGGCAAGATTCAGAGGAACTTTACCATTTCCTGTCTCTAAAAGTGAGAGAGTGGGGCTTGCCCGAAGTCACCCAGTGGATTTTCTTGGCTGAGCAAGGATTCAAATCCTATTAGATTATGTAATTGTTACTCTGTTTTGTGTTTGAAAGAGTTCTATTATTTTTACAATTGCCTGTCCTTGCTAGGGGGAGAGGGGTTTGTTGCTATTGCAGTTTTGATTTTGTGTTCTTTTCCTTTAAAACACCAGGCCAGTGCTCCATTGTGATATTCTGGGCATTCAACCTTTATTTGTTGATTCGGATTATTCTTCCACCCTTCTCCCCACACAATGTTTTTCAATATAATCAAGTATACACAGTCAGCTGTAATTCATTAAAAGCAAAATCAGGAAAGTTTTAGATCTAAGTAAATGTATTTCAAGTGGTATACCAAATATATCAAATGATCAAACATATGGGTACATCTCGGGAAAGGGAAACATCTTCCCTTTCATTCTTATTATAAAAATTTCTGGTAACCTACTTTAAGATGCCCAAGCTTACTTTGCTGTTGGTTTCTCCCTGTGAAGAAAGATACCGACAAATACGTTCCTATTGAAAGTTGTACACGCAGAATGAACAAGTTAAATGACCATTTACAAGATTTATAATGACAAAGTAAATGTTGTCAAGGAAAAGAAAAAAAGTATTCCTGATTGCAGAGTACTGACAATAAAGAGATGCTGAAGAGTTCTGTCAAAATGTAAGATTATGCAGAAACACTATTGAGAACACTGCTAATCATCTGCTCTTGTCAATTACTTGAAGGGTATCTGACAGCATATTTACATTAAACACATCTCCAAAGCAAACTCCTTAATGCTCTACTGGAATATTTTCATCACCATGAGGAATTCTTAAAAGGATCCCTTTACGGCACAGCAGCATTAGTGGTGTCACAAAGAAAGCCCATACTTGGCAGGTGAGGCCACATCATGCAATTAGAGCAGCATTCGATTCCAAAGGACCTAGCAGTTAAGGAGAACTTTCTTCTTTTTATATGATTGCTTTTATTACTGTATCATCATGGTTTAGGGAACTTTGCAGAGCAATACTGGAAAAGAAACGACATGTTTCCCATGGAATTCAAATGACAGTGGAGAAGAAAACAGAAAGCAAGAGAGAAATAAAACAGAGAATTAAGCAAGTAACAAACAATAAGGATTAAAACTGAGAAAATGTGGTCCAGGAATATCTTCTTAGCTTTGATTTTGGTTAGAGTTGAGACCCAAAGCTTTATGGATGGAGGATGGTTATGAAATGAGAGGACAATATGCAAGCAGCCTTTCCAAACTTGGTGGCTTTGAAATCTTTAGGCCACAACTCCCACAAACCCTTATTATTCACTATGTTGGCAGGAGCTAATTAGAGCCATAGTTCCATTTTTAAATTTTATTTACTGAATTGATGCCCAGCTTTTCTTGTGGGATAGGATCCTAAACATCTGAGGGCCAACAAATTAGGGAAATCTGATTTCAGTGAATTTGCAATGTTTTACAAAGGACAAGAAATATTGCTAGAAACTATAGAGCTAGCAGCTGTTCGTGTGGTCTTCACTAATATCATCTGCTATCTAACCTTTAAAAAAAGAGTGAAGGTATGGATTGGATCTGCTGACTGGATACTGAGGTTTAAACCATGTAGCCCTCAAATTGCGATGCTTTCTGCACCTCATCTTCTACCAGCAATAATGGCTAATGTCTGACCTATCTTACAGCTATGTTGTAATCTTATAAAATGATATATATGAGTGCTACATAAATGTTGTTGAGTTGACAATGCATGGTGGCTTCCATATCAGTGTGGCAGTGAATCCATTCCTTGACTTAGCCCAAAAATTAAAATAGTAATCCAAGCGAGGAATGTTACCAATAAAAATACCTCCATTAAAGTTTAGAATAGAATCTAGAGTCAATTTGCAGCCCACTGATATGGGAGCCTATCCATCAATACTGAAGGTGACCATGACGGTACATTTCTTCCATTGTTTACGCTGATATGCGTAGAATGAATAAAATGATGATACTAATGGGTGCTTTTAATATTTCAATATTTTAACCATTTGGATCTCAACCTTTAAGGATGGATTTAGTTTTCCACTTTCCTCCAATACACACTGTCTTTTCAGTGTTCAGCCCATAATCAAAGCCATTTGAAAGCAGTAGGTTACTTGAAACAACAGGCTGAATTTTTCATGTATTTAGAAAGGAGATGTGATGCTAATTGCATGATTGTATTTAACATACCTAGATTTATTTATTTATTAAAAATAACATCAGAAGATGGGGGAGGAAAAAGGCACCTGGCATGCAAATTTTGCGCACAAGTCTGAAACTGCAGATTCTTGTCTGTCCAGGATTCTCCTCATGAGGGTCCTTCAACACTAACTGTTATAATGTGCCTTCAAGCTTTTGTTTCAAGTACATATTGGTTGAGCATTGGACTAGGAATCTAGAGACCCGCTCAGCCATGGAAACCCACTGAGGGAACTTGGGCAACACATACATGCTCAGCCTCAGAGGAAGCCAATGGCAACCGCTCCACTGAAGAAATTTTGCCAAGAAAAACCCACGATAGTGTCACCTTAGGGTCGCCATAAGTCAGAAGCAACTTGAAGGGACACCACAACAACTTCCAGAATCCTTGTCCAACACTCAAACCTCTACACCATGATGGCTCTCATTTCATCACTAGAGATTTTTTTTTAAAAAAATATATGCTTTGAATATTTTCAAATATTTTGTCCCCTTGTATCCACTGCCTGTGTGCATATTTTGGCAGCTAAAGGACTGTGTGGTAAGTTCTTTTGCAATACCTTGTACTGAAAAAAGAAATATGGGACCTAGAGATGGATGGTGGGAGAAAAATGTACATGTATGTGCTTTATGTGGGGTGGGCAGAAGATGAGTGGGAAAAGGTTACGACTGTGGCACCTTGATCTACCACAGGTGAGTCTTATAGTTCACCCTGAATAAGCTTGAAATCAAAACGTATCAGAAATTACAACTCTCTTCACATACAGGATGGAAAGAGCCTGATATTCAGGAAAAAGTATATGTAGGAGAAAGTGAAATGAAATTCATTAATCCCTGCATGAAATGCAGACACAAATGTGACCACTGTCACCATCAATGTTTGTTACCGAGAATCAGATGGCTTGCAGGGAAGTTTTATTAAAGGCTGTAATTTTTTTAACATGTTCTTACATGTTTTAATTAGCTTTAATAGATTATGACTTATTCTATTAGCTTGATTTGTTCTATTCTTCTTGGCAAGTGATTGTATTGTAAACTGCTTTGAGATGGTTTTAACCCAAAATGAAAAGCAGTATAAAAATATTCTCAACTCATAAAACAGACCTAGGTTATAAATTGCCCTTCCCTATCTGATCCTCTCTGGGTTATATGAACTGGAACTACCTCCAGAGCCATAGTGGCTGAGGATAATGGGAGCTGTAGTCAATACAACTGGTTATATTGCAGGTTAAAGAAAATGTTTGGCATAATTTTTTTTCCTGCAGTCTTCACTACTGTTTTTGGCACTTTTCACTATTGATCTGAAAAGGGATTGTTATAGCGAGACAATAAAGCCTCTGTGTAATAGTTTTCTTATACTTCACCCTGGGATATACAGTGAAGAGAAAAGCAATGCCTACATCAACATTACAAACTCCTGTTTGAGAGAGAGAAAAAGTGACAGACACAGAGAAGAGGAGATTCAAGAATACTTTCTCATCTCGGTCACTTTCTTGGATTGTGCTTTCTTCAGCAAGTTCTGGTTCAAGTTCTGGGCTTTCCACAATGAACTATTGCTTCGATAACTTTGCCACTCCTCAAATGAACTAAGCAACATTGTGATTCAAAATATTCATTGCTCATTGAGACCAGGTGCTGGGCAACCTAAGCGATATATGTGGAGCTGATTTAACATTGCACCTTCCAGCCTCGTTGATGGGGAAAGAAGACATGCAAAAAAGACATGTTTCCTTCTCAAGCAAGGCTTGCAAAGAGCACATAGGTTTTTGTCTTCTTTTTGCTTCCACACCACTGACAATCAGCAGTAAAATGAAAACCCTGGGAAAGGGATGAAGTTGTGCACCCCAATTTAGATTGATAGAAATTGGGAAGCTGGTAGCTTTTCAACTGATTTAAATGAACATGTGAGAGCAGCAAATGGGATGTTATGAGAGCAGCAAGCCCAGACTTCCTTGCACAATCCTGGAACAATTTGGGGTGTAGTGGTCAACCATGAGTTCCAAGTGAGGTACTGTAAATCTGCTCTAGATTTATTGCAAAGAACACAAAGGTCTATCCAAGGTGCTGAAAACCTATATTTCAAATAGGTCCAGCACCTTGGATAATTCCATTAATGTCTCTATAACATAGCCCATAGTAGATACACTGGCCACTACTGCTGGAGTGCATTCTTTGTTAAATGTATTAGAGATAACATGAATGCATTTTATTTGATTGAGATCATCAGGAAGGAACCAAGACAGAGATCTTTTGAGGCATTAAATGGTACACTTCTTAACAGGGATGGATACCAGCAAGTGCCCAGCCTCACGAAACTTTTAAAACTGACTATGTTCAAAATGCAGTTCTCTTTTGATCATTTCAAAAGGGCTTGGGCAAGAGACCCTGCTGCTGGTCTATACCTATAATCAACAAATATTACTCTCTAGCTCTTCCTATCACAAGACTCATTTATTTTTAAATTCAGCATTTATATGAAATCTCTATTATCCTTCCATAGGAGAAACACCAACAGACGGGGTTAACAGTGACACAGAGAACCCTCTCCAAGGTTACGTCTTTCAAAAGCATGGATGCTTCAGAAATTTGATCTTTGAAAATCCTCATACAAAGTGATCTGATCCACCCTTTCCAAACTCAAGTGTGAAGTGGAACAAACCTGTTTTTACATGCCTTGAATTTCCAGTGTTCTTTTCAGTGCTAAAAGGCATTAATATGTTGAAAAGGTATGTTTTTAAAAGAGCATGTATTTTCAGTAATCCCCGTTTAAGGAGAACGTATCTTTGTGACATGTATTTAAATATATGTTGAATTTTCTGGCAGGCTTTTAAAAAAAAGTAAACTGTAGATTAATGATGACACAGTATGGAATGGGTTTATCAATGAATATATGCAAAAATAAGAGAGGAATGGAAACAGAGTGCTTCATCCACCCATAATCACTTGGACATCATATACTGAGGTATCACCATCTTGGTCTGGAGGGAGGGGAAAACTAAAAAGAAGCAATTATTACAGGATGAAAACCTGCAGATTCATTGTGAAATTAACCCTCTGTTACATTTTAGCACAAGAATGTTGTATTTCTAATACTGTTTCCAAAATCTCTGTGAGATTTAAGTATTTCATAGCCTCTATGAGTTAAGAGGGAAATGCATCTAATGGGTTCGCTGTAAAGCAGTAGACTTTGACGGGGTGAAAAAAAAAAGTAACACAACTGTTTCTAAGGTAGTTTGTAAAAATTATTTATTTCCATACCAGTTAATTAGGATGGGAGTCTTTGTTGAATGCACAAGCATTAAAAAAGTGCTGATATTTTATGCATCTTTAACTGTAACGTGCTTCCCTGCAGCGCATTGGTAACTCCTTGACATTTAACATTCACTCACAGCAACCATAATAAGGGGTTTGATTGCTTCTTTTGCAGATGCAGTAATTTAATAACTGTGATCAGTTGCATAAATTTACTATACAACCGTCTTAAGTTAGCTGCATTAAAATTAAGCAAAATTGTAATCTGTTGACAGATTATTGCTACCGAACAATGCTACTAAAAGCATTTCAGATTAGCTGGTGCCACAAGCGTTTTTGTTTTATAAGCTTGTAAAAAGAAAAGGAGAAAAGAAAAAAAGGAAAGCTGCTCTCCCTCCTCCCGATCTGACGATTAGACAATTACATGGTAATTCCCCCCTTTTCAATTACATTGCCAACTGTAGTTATTTAGATCATTTTGATGTTTTACATGGTAATGGGGGAGATCAGTGAGGTGTTTGCTTTAGCAAGCGCTGGCATAGTTTGGAATTTTCACCCGGGAAAGAAAAGGAAGAGGAAGAGGAACACTGGCCTTGATATAATAAAAGCATTTCCCTAGCTAGAGAAAAAGATTGTGTCTTTCCACCTCCCTTTTCTTGAAAGATGTTGAAGTTGTATTTGCATACACATTTTTGATCTAGAAAGGTGTGCATGCTTGCATGTGGCAAGCGCACACACAGATTGAAGCATCTCTTATTTCTTTTCCCCATCTCTACTCTTCACGTAATCGTCATGTTTCCTAGGCCAATGGGAACATTTTCACATTTTGCTTACCAGAACTGAGCAGGGCTTATTCCATCGCTCACTATAAATTCAACATAAAAGAGAGACTATTTCCAGAACAGTGAAAATGTGCTGATTCACCCATGAAAATTTGTAGAGGTAAAAAGAGAACCAAGGAGTCATTCACATAAGCTTGGTACACAAGGAGAGAGAAAAAAATACACTGTGATAAGGTAACAGACTAGTTTCACTGGCAGTCAGATCTATGTCCTAAAGTGGCTTCCATATCTGGGCTACTGCAACACAAGTGATAGGTTTTTCAGATAAGCAGATATTCAACTCACTCCTACATCCGCCATACAATAGTAAAAATACCATACTTGGATTTCCCTAAGTAAAAGATCACACAGAATCTGATCTTCATATCTGATAAATTGTAGATTTTATTTTAAGTCTGCCTAACCAGCTCTGAGCATTAAATGCTATCCACTTATATACATACATGATTTTAAAAGCAATATTTTTATTAAAAAATGAAAACAGGCACAGACAAATTTATTCACCACTCTGCAAACAACCTGCACTGGACACAAGCTTATAAAATATAGAGAAGTAATACAATCTTTCATTTAAGAATTGACCTACCCACCAGATATCCAGGACTTAAAGACCATGTCTTGTGTTATTCCTTATCCTTAGCTAGTGGGTTTTTAATATTTGCACGTAAATCTAGTCACATCATGGCATAGGTAATTTGAAGCTAGAACATAAATTTGAGAGTGAAAAAAAATACTTCCAGAAAATGTGTCTCAGTTCTTAAGATGATGTAAAGTTATGTACCAGCATTTCTATAAATTGTCCTTTTTTAGGCTTGCATTGATTTTAAAAAAACAACATTGGCCCTTTCCTTATAAAGGCTGTCAAGTTTGTGTAATGATCTGGTTTGAATTTAGCCAGACAATTTTTTATTTTTTGCAATGGTTTATTGTTCCATTTCTGGTCCATGTTAGCTATGCACCGATTCAGAAATCTATTCTACCCTGTTTCTGCATTCATCTACAATTGTTTGTTTGACCATTCACATGAACATTGGTATGTAAAGGTGTATTCTGAAATGTACTTTCCCACAAAAATACATTTACGAAAACACTTATCCAAAAATATGCATTTTAGTATGTACTTTGAATTAAAAGTGACCTCATAACATTTGAAAAAGCACAAAACGCACATTATCATGATGTCCTGATCTGCAAAGTAGTACCTGTAGATCAGTGTGCATCTTAATGTACAAATATCACTCTTCTCAATCATCTCAATACCTGGATATGTTTTGCAAGACCACCTTACACGAAAATGAGCCAGAATTTAGAATGAATTAATGCCTACAGATGAATGAGGGTCATTTCCTATCTCCTCAAGGTGATAGGGCCACTGGTGCTGGTCTGGCTTGGCTTTGTGTAGACACCCCTAGAAGACAGTGAGAAGAGAGGGAAAGGGGAATGAGGGCTGTCTTTTTAATCACCAGATGTCAACGTTGACTTCTTGACAGCCAAATCACATGATGAGACGTTGCTCCAGAGCTGAGCGACTAAAAACATTATTGTGCTTGCTCCCCAGAATGGGGATGCATAAGCGCTCTGTCACTTCAGATGGAGTTACTGGCTGCTCACCTAGACAGGTGATGTGTCAGGGCCCATGCTGGCAGCCTCCTGCTGAGAGAAGACCACTGCTGCGCTTGACAAATGAGAGGAGACGTCACTACCAAAACTCCTGCCAAGAGGCCTAACAGTCAAACGTCGATCTTCTCATCAAGGGAACCGATGTGATGACTTTGACATGGTGTCTCCGTTATTTAAAAGGATATCTTTAATGCTTTAAGATGATGAGGGAAGCAGAGGCTTATGAAACTTTGAAAAGACACTTTGCCGTCTCCTTCTTTGTCGTCGTCTTGCTACATGTAGGCCTTACATGGCGACAATTACCATTAAATACCAAATCTGCGCTTCTCCCAATACTACCGCTACCTGTTAATCTTTTATAATCAATTACCTTGTGCAAATTATGTTTGTTTGCTTCTAATTATAACTAATTATGCTTCTAAATATGTTCTTTAGGCTACCAAGAGAATGTAATCTGAGTGGGGTAGGAAGGAGGAGGGAAGAGAGAAGAGGAGAGAAGATATCATTAGCAGAACAGTCTTTTAATTAGTGAACCGGAATAAGAATGTGTACATTATAAGCAGAAATGGGTGAATGAACCTATTTCTGCTCCATGTCATTTTGGCATGTGTCTTTCCTTAAGTCCACTCTCTCCTTTTTCCACATTAATGTGTGCGCTGCTTTTAAATCTTCACCAAATTTTGCAACAGGTATTTTAGACATTATTTTTAACCCTTTGATTACAAACTACACATTTTAATTTTTAATTTGGGGCTATGTCATGACGTTCAAAGCATGAAAAATGGGTACGTGTCCATTCAGACATTAGGAAAGGAGGATGGGAGGAAGGGAGGAAGTTAGGTCCATTCTCGTCAGAAATTGTAACAAGTAAATCCCTCAAGCCTCCAAGAGAACTGCAATGCCACATGTACAAATCTAGAGACTGAGAAAAGTACAAGGCTAAACATTTGGATGATTCATCTAACTAAATAAGAGGCTGGTATCTTGCTAGTGATACACAGGCATGAAGACCAACATATGCCTGTACATGCCTCTTTTGTGCTCTCTGCGGATGCAGAAATTCATTACTTCCCATGCACAATAACCCCCTTATCACTAGATCCACTGATCTTCTGCATCCCCCCCCCGTCATGAACCTTCAGTGGCCAGTGAAAGTAGGGACCACCTAGAAGCACCATGCCAAATAGCTGGATGCATGATGATGAAGGCATTCTTTGGGACCTTTTGTGGTTCTCCTGTGGTTCCAGAGGATGTTGTTGTTTTTGTGTACTAGCTATCAGAACATGACCCAAGTTTCCTTGGCTGGTTCCTATCCCTCTCCCAGTTACAATGTCCATGAGAGGGTAGGAGAACAGTGACACACATGAGGCAGAAGAGCCGAAATGGAATACAATTCCTTCTGGCAAAACCTTACAGTCCCTCTCCAGAATGCAGAGTCTTGGCCACAGTTGACCT
The DNA here is from genome assembly GCA_034509955.1 of Urosaurus nigricauda. Classification (NCBI taxonomy): domain Eukaryota; kingdom Metazoa; phylum Chordata; class Lepidosauria; order Squamata; family Phrynosomatidae; genus Urosaurus; species Urosaurus nigricauda. The sequence continues at coordinate 15,694,085 of JAOEGL010000013.1, forward strand.
CCTAGTTACAAATGATTGAGAAAGACATGAAACTATACAATGAATTTCAGTAACCAGAAGCCTCCATGAAGAGGAGTGAGCATAATACAAAAGCTGAATCATGTCTATTTAAAAATTTAGACTACAGAATTCATTCAACAGAATATGAAATTAGTATTTTATGGGGTTTTCAGGCTATGTGGCCATGTTCTAGAAGAGTTTCTTAGCAGAACATGGCCACATAGCCTGAAAAACCCACAAAAAAACTATGGATGCCAGCCATGAAAGCCTTCGACTTCACAGAATATGAAATTGCTGTTATCTGATTCAAAAAAATCTTCCCACTCTTGTCAAACCAGCACATATTGCTATTAAAATTGTACTCCTTACAGTTGTACTACTAAAACATGCAATGTGTGTGTGTGTGTGTTTTAAGTTTAAAAATATTTAATACATGTTTTATTACAAAACGGCCACAATCAAAGACAGTTAAGTATACCTAAATCCATGCCTTCTTATGAGCTTAAACTCTATCTTGGGCTGCAAGACACAGAAACTATTAAAATATTTCATTATGTGTACTATGCAGTCAAGAATGTAAAAAGTAAAAATCTATTAAGTGTTGCACAACCTTAGCTATAGCTACCAAAGAGTTTTTGTACAGCAGAAATCTATAGTCTTGTTCTGTAAGGTATTATGGAATTAAATAGAAAATCATAGCATTAGGTCATACTAATATTAGTCCCAAATATTGCAGAACAAGAACTGAATGGATTAAAATTTCTGTTAAATTCCCTTCATTCAATAGGTTCGCCCTACTTGGGACTCACAACTGAAATTAGCCCAATGGACTTTAATAGGCTTTGGCAAGATAATGCCGTAAAATAATTTCAACCAAACCCAGTCATACATCCCAAATTCTTTCATCAATGGGATTCTTCACCCTTTAAAGGAATATTTATAATACATTTTTCCATGTTCAAAAAGTCCAAGATATTTAAGGAGTTAAGAAATTATGTTTAACATATATATATTAAATCTGAATTCCCAATTTTTTACAAAATGAATTCACTTCTCTCTCTCAATCTCTCTCTTTTTTTCTCTCTCTGTGTTTGTGTATAGATATATCTGCTTTCATCTACACACATACACTGTAGCATCTTAAGTATTTTTCTCTGTCTAAATACAGACGTCTTTGTCTAAAATAATGTGAATTTGAACAAAACTTGCCACCAGAGAAAGAACTCTTTCCAGGTTTAGAGGAGAAGGCTGATTCCATTGGATGGATGCAACAATTAAAAAGCTAAATAATGTCCCTATGATTGGATATGAACCAAGTTTCTGAGAACCTAAAGGCTTCATAAGCGACGGGACTTTACTTCCTGAGATGGGCTGGTCAGCAGCCCTAGACAAACAAAGCCTTAACAGAAATGTTACTGAGGAAATAATAGCCATTTCCAATGATAATACACAATTTTAGCACCTACGCTCAGCTGATTTAGGTGGTCGGCTAACATGTCAAACAGCCTGCCTTAGTTAGGTGAGCCTTTAATGGGTAACTGGCAGGCGCTGGCAGCCTTATTTCTGTTTTAGATTTGGTTTGTCATTGGATATCCATTACCTGCCATTCATCTTTGATCTCTTTGGACAGGCCTGATCAAAAGATGTCATTTGACCTACTCCAGTTGGCAGAAACTTGTATGACTCTCATAAAGGGGGCACCCCAGCTATAAATAAAATGACATTATTATTTTTCTGTCCTATCATGTAGAAGAGACAATTATGATAATACAGTGTCTGTCACTAGCTCCTCGGCAAATTGCTAGCTCTCACGCAACTGTTTAGCTTTCTTATTTGTTTTTTGTCTGTTTTCTTCCATTTCAAGTGGAAAATAAAGCAGAATTGAAATCGCTAATGCTTTTGCCTCACACTCTTGACAGACTCAGGGGTTTCTCTTTATGGGGCTGACATACAGATGTGACCATCAGATTATCTTTGTCAATGGTGGGCAGTGACTAAATGCTGTGTTGTTTGTCACACTGAGCAACAATGGAGGCTGGGGATTTTGTAGAGTTTGTTTAATGATCAGCACAGAAAAGCCTGAATCCAGCCTCAGAGCTGGTGTACAGCGCTGAAAAATAGATAAAATTACAGGTACAGTTTATTGGATTCTTAATAAAGTCACAATAGAGGAAATGTGCTCAGTTTTATTTGACAGGCTGACGGCCTTTGTGTGATTGCACAACAAGATGGAAACAATATGTCGCATTGAATATTTTTGAATGCACTCTATGGGTAGCATCCTAACTGAAACGCACATCAATCCAACATGTCCTATAGGTTTGAGCATCTAAGAATGATAGGTTTGTTAGATACACAAAACAGCAATACTTGTATTGGCCAACAAAATGCACAAAATACACCATGCAAGCTTTTGGAGCTCCACTGGCTTCTTCATCCGGCCAAAGATGTTTCAAAATCATACAGGACAAGACAAATAACAATGGTAGAATTACATCCCTACATTTTGTACCAGGTCTTCCTTCTGTTATAGTTCACTTGTTCTGGAGAGATCTCAATGAAGTCTCCAGCTCTTGATAATGTGGATAGAGACAAAGGGCAGTAAAAAATCTTTATGTACTTTTTAGGTAAACCTTGCCAATTATGCTTCAAATGAAAAGCTTTTGCCTTTGTTAGAGGTAGTAACTTCAACAAATCAAGTATCATTTCCTTGGCTTCCTCTTGTTTAGAATTCCCCTGTTCCAGCTAAATTCAGCATCTTCAAATGTTCGGAGTACCAAGTTAGTCATGCAGCAAAAAATAATTTAGGTCTAAAACACACTGCAGAAATAATTCAGTTTGAGACTACTTTAACTCTCCTGGCTCAATGCTAGGGAATTCTAGGAACTGTAGTTTTGTGATACATTTAGCCTTCACTGTCAAAGAGCTCTGGTGCCAAAATGAACTACCATTTCCAGGATTCTATAGCACAGAGCCAGGGCAGTTAAACTAGATTATTTCTGCACTGTGTTTTGGACCAAAATCAAAGCAAGTCTCTATGGGAGCAAAACATCTATAGGACTTTCCAACTTCAAGATTATTCAGTTAGTTCCCATCTAATTTTGGAATGGGTGATCTCAAACGGGAGAGGCAGGATACAAATAAATATTTTATTATTCTTATTGTTGTTGTTTTGTTTTGTTTTGTTTTTGATGCCCTCAGGTTTCTGAGGTTTTTGATGCCCTTAGGTTCCCCTTCCCTCACTACCAGAAAGCTTGTCCCTAATACTGAAGTTCTAGAAGACTCCAGTACTCAAGTATGGGAAGTGCCTGTTTTGCAATTACGAAAGCTTTGCAGACACACCCAACTCAAATTGGAAGTGAATGTTTGGTCACTTCTTGTTTTGATTCTTCCCGGTTCAAGGAATTTTAGTGTATTGATGGCTAGTCTGGCTCACAGTGGCCCTAGAAGAGCAAAACTGGTCCCCAGAACCTACCTTCTCCTACCTTATCCATATTTGTTACTGCCATCTAGTTTGGCCTCGGTAAAGGATTTTGGCACTAAAAACTAACTGATGGGACAAAGACTTCTTATTCTTTTGGCTATCCAATGAAAATGAGATCTATCCCTCCACTGGGGAAATTGATGGGATTTTTGTTTTGTTTTTGAAGGGATCTTGCATTGTTCCCTCTTCTCAGAGAATTTTCCACTTCTTTAGGACTATGTATTCTGTTCTTTCTAATTCTTCTTGTGGATCTTCCAATGGAATTCTATACCACACAGGTTTCAATCTATCTAGCCACCCTATCCTCAACAGTGAGATCATTTGCTGTCACCATTTTGATTGAGAAGGACTCTGATGAAAACAGATTATTTGGGGATGCCATGGTGTTGCTGCCATTGATAGAGGAAATGGATCATTAGAGTCTCCATCTGACCTGGCACTAGTCTTATATTAGACAATAGCCAGAAGTATAGGAAGAAAGGGTGAAAATAGCTCCCATGTCTGACCTCTCAAGTTTCCAACCCTTACATGTCCTTACAATAAGTACATCTGCCAACCCTACTCTCACTGTTTGCCAGTTTCAAAGCACACTGATAAGAACATGACCTGCAACCCATAATGGCGCACACATCCCAATACCCACTTCTTGTATCCTTCTAGATATCCACACACACCTCCCGTTCCAATTTTGCAATCACTAGAAGCTGAAGTCATACAAGATCTGTAGAACCACCGATGACCCACCATATGGAGCAAGTAGGCTCACAAAGTCTGTGTTTGAGCCAAAGACAGAAAAGTAGGCCAAAGAACAGCCATGAGAGAAAGAGCTGTCATGCAGATGTGTAATAATAGTTTTGGGGTGTAATGGTCTTCAGTAAATCTCTATATACTAAACTGGTAAAAATGAGATAAACCACCCTAACAGTGTTGGGACCATCCTTCTTCCATCTGCTGACAGGGCCAGGGACCTTTGTCCTGAGGACCAACCTTCTGCTCAGAGGGTTAGCCTCCATGTGGCAAAGCTACCTGGAGACACATGATAATGGGATCACATCTTGCAGCTTCCACTGTGACCTTGTGCCTCACAAGGTTAAAATGCCATGCAGAGACATACCAATTTAGGTGCAGGAGTACAAATAATTCCATCTGGAGAGCACTGGTCCCTTTCCAACAATGATCCCAGTTTGATACTTCTCACAGCAATTCTCTGAGCATATAATTTTGCTTCACAAATAGATCTGTGCCCCTTTGTTAGGAAGGCAGACAACTTTGAATGATGCATCCACTCCGAGAGCACCAAAATCCATCAGAAAACTTGGCTGGGCTAAGCTTTCTCTAATTTACCTGAGCTCATTTCTTTGTGCTTCAAACTTAATAGAGGAACATAATCACATGTGAAGTAATGAAAAATAAAGGTTCACAACAGGTAATTTGGATCAGAAGCAGATTAGCCTGAACTCTTGTATTTATTCTCGCTGAAACAAATAGAGATGCTTAGCTTCGCAAATCTAATCTGAAAGTGTGTTTCGTTCGCTGCTACTTCTGCTACTTAACAATTATTTAGTGCCAACAGTATGCCAGGTGCTGAATAGAGCACAGATGTAATGCCCAGGGGGCATAAAATCTACATTTAGCAAACGAGACTTGGGACAAGGGGAGAGATCAAGTGATTTATTAATAAAAGGGACAAGGCAGGTGATCTTTTGGTGGCAGTCGAGGTAAGAAGATTCTTAAGGTGGCTGAGAAATGGGCGTTGTGGTGAAAGAATGGGGTGCATTTCTTATGTCATGCTAACAAGGTAGAAATTTTGTTTCAGAAAATCCTAAGAGATTAGAGTTGAAAGAGATCTCAAGGGCCCCAGAAATATACATCTAAATCACTCCTGAGAGATGCTCATCTCCAAAGATGGAGGAACCACCATCATCTGAGGCAGTCTATCCCACCATTGAACAGCTCTTACACTAAGAAAGTTCTTCCTAATTTTTAGGTGGAATCCCTGTTCTTGTAATTTGAACCCAACTGTTTGTGTTTAGATTCATCACAGCTTCTCACCGCAACCCACAGCAGTATCCTCCCAGTTTCCTAGAGAGCAAAAGAAACTTTCTTGGATGAAACTGGTTACTTGGATCTTTTCCAGTCCTGGCTCAAACAGCTATAGTCAGCTTGGTAGATTACCTATGCCTGGTACCAGACAGGGAAAATCTGAACCTGTTGATTCTTCTGGACAACTCAGTGGCATTCAATTGACATGATTTTTCTGGACCGTTTGTCTAATATGGTACTTGATGGCACTGTTTGACAATGGTTTCAATCCTTTTTGACTGAGAATATCCAGAAGGTAGTGGTGCTGTTGTTCAGCCTCAGAGATTTTAGCTCATGGAGTTCTGCAAGGCCCAATACACTGCCCTATGCTTTTAAAGATGAAAACCATGTGAGAAATCATTTGAAATTACTTTTCTGTGGATTTTCTGGATTATGTGGCTGCATCCTGGAAGAATTTATTCCTGACGTTTCACCTGCATCTGTGGCTGGTGTCTTCAGAGGGTGGTGGCATAAAAGTGTGTGGAGTATATAAATCGCATCCTCCCAACCAAGTGTCATACAGGTATATACACCTTACACACTTCCATGCCACCACCCTCTGAAGATGCCAGCCACAAATGCAAATGAAATCTCGGGAATAAATTCTTCCAGAACATGGCCACATAGTCCAGAAATCCCACAGAAAACTATGGACACCAGCTGTGAAAGTCTTTGACTTCTTATCTGAAATTGTGAGGCTAGACCTCACCACTATGCTGATGATAGCTCCATCTCTTTTTCTACAACTGCTGCTAAGGAATCTGTGGAAGGCCTGAACTGTTCTTTTGATACATTGGGGAACTGGATGACGGTGAAGAAACTGAGGCACAATCCAGACAAAGCCAACACAAGCCTGGAACTATAAGCTGTTCTTGCTGGGATTGCGCTTCTTCTGTAAGAGGAGGTATGCAATTTGGGAGTGCTCTTAGAACCAGCACCGCTCCTGGAAGGTTTATTGGCAGCTGTGTCCAGGAATGACTGTCCCAACCTCAGCTGATGTGCCAGCTGCAACCCTTCCTAGGCAAGGTAGACTTGGACACTGTGATTCATGCCTTATTTATCTTCCAATTAGACAACGGTAATGTGCTCTATATGAGGCTGCCCTGGAAAGTGTTCAAAAGCTAGTTAGTGCAAAATGAAGGGGCCAGGCTGTGATTTGGTATAATATTACCCATCTTTTACCAATTACATTGGTTTCCATTAGGACTTACTCTGAGTAGTATTTCAGAGCATAAACTGGATTTTCAGCAACAAAAAAAATCCATGTTTCAAACCACTTCATTCCATATATCTTCTCTCTCCAATACCAGTTTTTGACATTGTCCCAGCAGTTAGAGTGAAGTTACACTACACAGTTACAGCACTTTGATACCACTTTAATGATCATAGACTCATACAATAGAGTCCTGATTTTTTTTTTATTTGGTGGGGTACTTATAATTCTCTGCTAGGAGCTCTAGTGTAGCACTAGAAATCTCTTGCAGAGAACTTTAGGTAGCCCATCAAACTATGAATTACAGAAATCTACAGGGAATCTAATCTCATAAGGATCTAACTTGGTCCTTAATATTCCCAATTCTTCATTTCCTGGTTAAAAATGGGTTTCCCAACATTCAAGAATCCTATCAGGAAGAATAATAGAGAAGTGAGACAGTGCAGACAAATTTGATTTTGGTGTAAAAAAAAAAAAACACCACAGAACACTGGGACACTTTGGTACATTTGAATACAGAGAGAATATTGTGCAGAAATATTGTTTCTCCCATGGTGGGAAGAAAACTACAGTAATTATTTAGCTTTGCAAGAGACAATGAAACAGTGAAGGATACACATCCCTAGTAGATGTAGTAAGGTTTGAACAGTAGCTTTTGCACAATTTGCATGATTAAGTTGCAGCATGAACAGCATTCTCAGTTTTCAGCTTATTTACAACATTACTGTTCTTTCTACATTACTAAGACACAAGTGTATATTGATGAGAAATGATACCCCCAAACGCTAATGTGATTGTACAGATGAATGTGCTAAAACTTTTTGTTGTTGTTGTTCAATTTTGTCACAAGGCACATGAAGTCCTGGATACTGCTTTAATGCCTTCCCCAAAAAAATCTTCTTTCAACCATGTACAATCCCAACAAAGTCCCTTTTTGAGTGGTGGCTTATCAATTCAAATATTCTCACCAGAAACATTGAAAGGATAGGAGTGCAGGGATACACAAATGAATTCAAATATGTATAAAATTAAATGCCGTACCTTGCACCAAACCAGAAAATTAATATGAAGGTAGTATGATGTATTTGGTACTATGGGGTGGGGGGAGGATCAGCCATACTGATGGCCTTAAGAAAGCTTCAAAATGGATACTGTGGCAATATTTGTATTGAACAACCAAAAAGACACATCTGCACAATCTACTGAGGTCATTACATCTCTTCTTTAGGCAGGACCTTCTGTTTTCCCATTCCCAGAGTACCTACAGGCTGTTTTAGGTGGACCATAACACCATCTGATGAGTTCCACAGGAGACTCTGCAGACCCTTCCTACTTATTCCATCCCAGGGACCATCACAGACATTATGACTCCCCCATCCTACCCATTTTTAAAAAAAAATATTCTGTCCAAATATTGTGCAAAAGGCTGTGTCTTTTGGGCTTGGTTATCGCTGCATTTTTAGAATGCCAACAGCATTCTTATCCAGTTAGTACTGGGTGGTAAGAATGTCATTTCTTACCTTGTAGAAATTTTGTGCTTATTTTTGTACTCATTTCTTCCCAAAATGCATGTTTCCAGCTTTCCCCATTGAGTAGAGCGTGTGCACACTTTTTCTGAGTATACAGTTTTAACTGTGCACATTTTTTTCCACGGAAAAACAGAGACTTGTTCATGTTTTTGTTGTCAGAAATGCACCGTTCAGAAAAATGCACTGCATGTAAAATTCCTTTTTCTGCAAAACCCCATGTTTTTGTGTGAGCTGTTTATTTTTCAAAAAAGTTTTTTAAAAAACATAAAAAAAAGTATAAATACTCCTTCAATCTCCCTCAGTGGAGCAAAAAAGCCCTCTGCAATGATCCGTTCTCATACGTGAGAATAAAATAAGCAACAATTTACATCCCTCATCTGCACACACAGGCATTGAAACCAAACCTGCTCAAAAAAGCCAACGAGGCACAACTGGAATTGCGAACTTGTACACTCCTGCCGGGGAAATGCCTCTGACTTCTCTACATCTCATTATCTCCTGGTGCCACTGTTGGAATGTGAATGCAGTCAATCACTCCCAAGACCCTAAAGAAACTACCAATGACATATAAACCTTCATTGACTTTCTGTTGCCGTGGTGGAGTGTTTGGGAACTTGATGAATGTCTGGATGTGTTGCAGCATGGGATGAAGGAAATGAGTAAGGTACCTGGACATCAAAGGCTGACTCATCTCTTTATCACCTTTTCCTCCCACCCTTTTGAAGAAGGAAGAATGCCAATCTCTCCCCAGCACCACCACCACCACCACAGTCATCTGGCATGGAAAGACATAGAAACCAACAGTGATTTCTTCAGGGTTGGGCAACCAACTGCCTTTAGCACATTTTCAACTCAACCAACACAGTCTCTGATGTTCCCAATCCAGGCAGGAGAAAAAGGACAGACATAAACACAAGCGCACTTGGCATCTGCGTCTGATCTGTAGCATTCCCCAAAGATGCGAAGAAGTACGGCAGTCAAGAGGAGAACTTCCCCTCACTAGAGCAAGCTTCAGGCTGCTATCAGTGTCACTCTCTCTGCCTGACTACATTGCTGTTATTTCAACCAAAAGGAAAGGTGTATAATAATCATACAGGATGTGTTATTAATCCACCGATGAGGGTGTGTGCATCCCACTGTGAAGAAACCATGCACAGAATTGTAAATCCTTCTCTGTATATATTGTCTGGTTGCTGGGGTTTCCCCCCCCCCCCCCCACTCACTCTTTCTTCTTGCTTTGCTCTAGGTTAAACCTCCCTATCTCAGCTGCCTGTCTTCTAATTAGACATTTTCAGCCTCCTTAGGATATCAATTCATGGGTAGAAGTTGAACATTTTGACGAAGGGGGGGAGGGAATAGCTTAGTGAATAATTCACACTGCCAATGTTGCCATGCATAAAAAGGGCTGAGATTCCCGATCCTTCTGTTTGAGAATGTAACTGAGCCATCCAGACTTCTCCGCTGAAGAAACCTCATACTGAGTCTCACTTCAAAATGAATCACACGCATTTACATAACCTGCCTCACATAGTTCAGGTTTTCAAATTTTCAGTTGCATTTTTTTCTGATGAATCGGGGATTCTTGCGAAAAGATGAGGATTTGCCATGCCGCAGGTAAAAACAACAGCAGTAACATAAAACCAGGAGTTTATTAGGAGTTTACAGGGTCCCCTCTCCCCAACACCACATTCTACTATAATGCAAATGTGGATATTTTGATCAGGGCAGTTTGATGACAAGGGAAGAAACAATTAAGTTTCCCCCTCCATGATGCTTTCCTCCATCATAGTTGTTTTTCATCCCCTTTTGGACTAATATCA